>OX453060.1:2583568-3139489 GCA_949699795.1 Spicauda simplicius
GGTTTCCACCCCATAACTCAAAGAGTTAAGCATCACAGCATACCCATGTCCAAGAGAAAAAGTTGCGTAACGAAATTTCCTATCAAATGAAAGAAAGAAAATGAAAATCGGTTTATAAACACCCAAGTTATTCAAGATTTTAAGAAACCGACATTTTCCAATTTTCCGGGAAACCGCCGGAAGGTTTTCATTTTCCTCAATATGGGACTGCCTGTGAAACTAGTCGCATACAATGTCGTATGAATCGTGTCGGTAGGTCGACGATTTCTAGCCATTTCGCCCGAACATACATAAAAAAAAAAAAAAAAAAAAAAAAAAAAAAAAAAATATACGTGACGAATAGATAACCTCTTTCCTTTGGGAAGTCGGTTAAAAAATATGGCGCCGCTGCGGAAGCGTATAAGCGCTCGCTTCGGCATTCTATGCACGAACTACGCGCGATGTTCAGGGACCGCGATTTGAAAGTAACAACCTCTTTGTGTTGTTGATTTTATAAAATGTAACCAATTTCGCTTAGAAGAAAATTGAGTAAACAGAGAAATAAATTGCGTACGCGATTTTAACGAACTACGTGCAACGAAATGCAGTTTGTAGTGATACTTCTTTGATACATGAAATATTTAGAATTTGTACTTGAAATTTGGATATCCGTGTATTGTGTGTAGCACTGGCATTTTTAACCGACTTCCCAAAGGAAAGAGGTTATCTATTCGTCACGTATATTTTTTTTTTTTTTTTTTTTTTTTTTTTTTTTTTTTTTATGTATGTTCGGGCGAAATGGCTAGAAATCGTCGACCTACCGACACGATTCATACGACATTGTATGCGACTAGTTTCACAGGCAGTCCCATATTGAGGAAAATGAAAACCTTCCGGCGGTTCTGTCCCGGAAAATTGGAAAATGTCGGTTTCTTAAAATCTTGAATAACTTGGGTGTTTATAAACCGATTTTCATTTTCTTTCTTTCATTTGATAGGAAATTTCGTTACGCAACTTTTTCTCTTGGACATGGGTATGCTGTGATGCTTAACTCTTTGAGTTATGGGGTGGAAACCACCACCACTCCTCAAGTTTTTTAGATAATTTGAGATAACTCGGCTTCTGCCGAATCGATTCTTATGAAACTTGGAATATGTATTATATATCTATGCTTATATAGGTTGACGAAAAATTTGACCTTCAACTCTTCGATCCTGATGATGCAGGGTTACAGCTATCCTAAACTATAACATTAGCTATTTGGTGCTTACATATATGTAACAAGACTACTGAGCAGAGACATGTGATGAAAAATTTGACCTTCAACTCCTCAATCCTGATGATGCAGGGGTGCCTCAAGCCTAAACCATTGGGGTTGACCATTTGGTGCTTATGGGTATGTTATAACAATACTAAGCAAAGACATATTATAAAAAAAATGACCTTCAACTCCTCAACCCTGATGATGCAGGGTGCTGTAAGCCCAAGCCGTAGGTGATGGCCATTTAGTGCTTACGGATATATAATAAGATAGCAAGGCAAAGATGTACGATGATAAATTTGACCTTCAACTCCTCAACCCTGATGATGCAGGGGTACTGCAGGCTTAAACCATAAACGTTAGACATTTGTTGCTCACGGATTTGTAATAACATTGCTAAGCAAAGGTATACGACGAAAAATTGGACCTTCAACTCCTCAATCCTGATGATGCAGGGGTATTGAATGCCTAAGCCATAAAACTTAGCTATTTCAATCTTACGCATTCAAAATGATATTTAAAAAAATATAAGGTAAAACATTACAAAAATGGTTGTATACGGTGGAAAACTGGACCTTCAACTCCTCAATCCTGATGATGCTGGGGTGCTTCAAGCTTAAACTATAGGCGTTAGCTACATGATCGCTACGTATATCTGATAAGATTACTAAGCAAAGATATAAGATGAAAAATTTGACCTTCAACTCCTCAACTCTGATGATGCAGGGGTACTTCAGGCTTAAACTATAGGCGTTGGCCATTTGATGCTTATGGGTATGTAATATATTTACAAAGCGAAGACGTATGATAAGAAAATTGACCTTCAACTCCTGAACCCTGATGATGCAGGGTACTGCAAGTTTAAACCATAAGCATCGGCCATATGGTGCTTACGTATATGTAATGAGATTACTAAGCAAAGCTATGACATGATAATTTTGACCTTCAACTCCTCAACCCTGATAATGCTGGGGTCCTTCAAGTTTAAACCGTAGGCATCGGCCATATTGTGCTTACGTATACATAATGTTGTTGTTCACAATACCAACAATGAGTTTCGGAGAGGATATAATTATGATCAAAAATTCCACTTTGAATACAATTACCTGAAAGATGCAAGAGTACTACCAACCTTTTTAAATTGGATGGGTTATTTTTATCAGTATCAGTTGAATTATACTCTTAGTTATAAGGTTTATATTACTTTTTCTACTTTAAATATTGATAATTATAGGTCTATTCTTTAAATAAATGTTTACTCAGAAAAAGTTGTTTTATTCGGTTAGGTTAGGTTCGAACAGATTTTTCCAATTCAGAATCTAAGGGAGGGGGCGCGGTAGCGCCCCCGACCGGTTGTGTCAAAGAAGTCTATTTTTATATGATGACGTCAGCACATAATTTTATTCATCCGAAAATCGGACGAATAATTAATTTTATTCATCCGGTTAGCGGACGACTAGCAACAGCCATAACTGATTTTATCATGACTGAAAAGCGTGAAAAAAAAAATTTTTAACAAAAAATACAACCGACTTCCATGCCACATAAAAGTAAAAAATAATTTAAATACATGTTGGTTTAGAGCAAACACAGTTCTTAGTACATAGTCCCGAAGTCGGCGCTCATATAAGATACATGTAGTTACGTCATGATCCAGCAAAATATGGTAAGCGCCGACTTCGGGACTATGTACTAAGAACTGTGTTTGCTCTAAACCAACATGTATTTAAATTATTTTTTACTTTTATGTGGCATGGAAGTCGGTTGTATTTTTTGTTAAAAATTTTTTTTTTATAAGATTTATAACGACGTTTATAAGGAACTTGATATAGAACAAGGATTTTATCTGAAATTAATTACAAATGCGTTGCCACTAAGCCGGCCACTTCATAAAAAAGTAAGTCTACAGCCACACTCTTTCAGCAAAACGCAAAAACTACTTCACACTAGAAATAAGTGTGGCTTTGGTACATCCTCAGTCGAACCATAACAGTCTTGTATATGAATCCAAAAATAAAATCTTATGTAACAAGTGAATGTGAACACATAGACTACTTATTTACTTACACCGTCTAGTTATTTAATAACTACGCACTGCAGCAACCACTTATAAGAGACACTATACTTACACGGGAAAAATATGGCAGCCGCTACAGAAGCTTATAAGCGCTCGCTTCGGCATTCTATGCACGAAATACTCGCTATTGTTCAGGGACTGCGATTTTGAAAGTAACTATCCCTTTGTGTTGTTGATTTTATAAAATATAACCAATTTCTCTCAGAAGAAAATTGAGTAAACAAAGGAATAAATTGAGTTCGCGATTTTAACGAACTACGTGCGAGGAAATACTGTTTGTAGTGATACTTCTTTGATACATGAAATATTTAAAATTCCTGCCTGAAGTTTGAGTTTCTCATGTTCTAAGTGGCAGGTTATTCTTACATTAGGTTGGTAAGGGGTAACTGTCGGTCATGAACATCTTGAAACAATTTCATACTGAACTAGAGGGTAATCTGAAGTCAATCATAGATCCATTGCCACTTCTGAAGAATAAGATGGTAGCTACATATGAAAGTCGAACTGCAATCACACCTTTTCAGCAGAACGCAAGAACTGCTTCAAACAAAAAGTACGGTATACATATAAAATACGGTATAATTATGAATCCAAAAATAAAACTATATTATACATAAACACGTAAGCCAGAATAGGAATCTAAATTACTAAGTGGATCATTTACTTTTATTTGGGCAATTTAATCCAGAAATTAAATGATAGTAGTGTTATCATTATTCTTTAATTTTTTCATCCTAACAATTTCGCTTTTGTATTTGGTAGAAAATTCGCACTTGGCCAGCGCAATGGACTATGGCCTTAAACTCTCTAGTTCTGAGAGAAGACCCGTGTCCAGCAATGGGACAATAATGGGTTGTTGTGTGTTTGGTAGAATATGTTTACAAAAGCACTCCAAAGTAAACCCATCGCTTTTTGATAACAATAACGAAGCAATCAAACCCTGTATGCCCTTTTACCCTTCATTTGCCTTCATCGACATCAATCACAATAAATCATGACTCGCTGAACTTATAACTAATGCTTTATTATTAATATATTGCTTCATCCTCTGTCTGGTAGAGTCGTGCTATGAGGCGCATAGTTTATAAGTCCTACGATTGATACCTTTTTTTTGTTTTCGAGGATATGTAAACGCCGCCGCCACGCAACGCCAGGATAAGTAGAATTTTTTACCTCACTAGGCGTAACGGTGGTGTTTCCTCTACAGTTTTTTCTATTTGATTGAAATAGCAAACTAGCAGGTGGACTGTAACCTGATGGCGGCTGTGACCACTTATGTCACAGCTGCTCATGGACATATCGAAAGTGGTTTCTATCTGAAGTTAATCACAGATGCACTGCGTTACTACCCGAGGGCTATGATGGTCGCCTCATATAAAAATGTGCCGGCAACCATACCCTTCCATCAAAACGCAAGAAATACTTCACGCTAGAAATAGGTGTGGCGGTGATACTTCCATGGTCAAACCGCAGTGGGTTCTACCACCTTCAAATTAAAAAAAATATTGTACTTTAACAATTATGCAATCATAATTGTAAAAGTACTGTTATCTGAGTTCAAACATAAAATTGTATTGTATTCTTAAGAAGATTACAACATAAGTATATTTCCACGTACAGATTTACTCTAATAAAGGAAGACACCAGAAGGCACCTCAAATAGTCTTTGTATCCTTTAAGCTTGGGAACGACATAATAGGACTTACGAAGGAAACAAGAGAAATATAGAAAAATCACCTCTGCTTACACTAGGGAGTAATCCGTATTTATTGTGTTTAACGGCTAAGCAGGATTGATGGAGGAGTGTTAAGGATTATTTTAGTTGACTTGTAAGTAAATTAGCGTTTGATATTTTTATAATATAGAAATAAACGGATATTTTTGGTAAAGTCTGTTTATTTTGGGGTAACTGGCCACTGTTGCCTTTAGACATCTAAAACTAACACCTGACACGATAAGTCTTATTTGCGGATAGCCACAGATGCGTCTACCTGTGATGACTAAGCTAAAATACGTCGAATAAGGTTCCCTTTTTTGTTCTCGAGGGGGAAACCTTCAAAAGGTACCCAACGCCATGGGACCGACATAGATTGTACGGGACTTTTACCGCACTAAAAACCCCCGGTGGCCATCCTCGGCGCTACAAAGAGGACTTCGGGATTTCTAAAGGAACGCACCCGGAATCCGTGAGAAATGCACGGTAGTGTAATGTGTTTTTAGTTGATTTTATGTATGATATATGCATTATTTGAAAAAAAATATTAACATTCTGCACTCCATGTCTTAAAGTGGACGTAAAATCGGACGATCGTGCAAAATTACTTAAAAATCCGTCACAAGATTTTGCTTCAGGTATTAATATAATAATAATTTTGCTATACATTGAAATATCTCTGCCTATTGAATAAAGGGTCAGAAAAAATTACAACATTAGTAAACGGTGGATTTTTTCAAACATTTATTGCGTTTCGATAGAAGGGTATGGTTGCCGGTACAGTTTTACATGACGCGACCGTCCTAGTCCTCGGGAGTAGCAACGCGACTGTGATTGACTTCAGATAGAACCTATGTTCTATTTGAAGTGGCTTACAGGTGTCCATGAGCAGCAGTGACCACTTACCATCAGGTGGACTGCAAGATCGTTTGCTACTTCATTGTCATAAAAAACTAGTAAAAACTAGTGGCATAATATAAAAAAAACCGCAATAACCTACTTACAAGGCGCGTAATCCGTATATATCGTGTTTAGCGGCTAAATAGGAGCGATGGGCAGGCTGAGGGTAAGCTGTGAGGATTAGCTTTAGACGACTGCGGAATACTAAGTAAATGTTGCAGTAAACTTTGTTTTATTTGTGTACATATATAAAGTTCAAGTAAGGGATTATTTCATACACTATTTTAAAGAGTAACAGATTATATAAAGAATAAAACTCATGTATTCTTAAAAACAAGCGCTAGTCGCAAATATTCGTAATCCGTTTTTTGACAACGTGACAACGTCTTATAATTCGATGGAGCAGGCTGCAAGCATCAAAAAGCATGACTCATACGGCGTTACCTCGCTCTGAGGCGTTCCATTTAAGGCTTAAAGTGCAAGTGAGAGCGCGGAACGAGCAACAAAGAGGTACAATCGGCGTCCGCGTTCGGCAGCGTTCGACATCTGTCTCGCTCCTACTTGAGTGAGCGATGCGTCCACGTGGATAGTGTACAAATAAATGTAACTTATTTAATTCCATTGTGATTTTCATTTACCTCCTTCTCTATATGTATACAAAATATTTATCAAACAAATAAAAAGTTTTCTTTTGAAAAATGCAACCATCCCATCAGTATTTTTTACATTTACCGATTTTTTTTAGCATTAGACGACTGCGGAATACCAAGTAAATGCTGCAGTGAAACGAAGTGTTATCTCCTTGTAATTTCATGTAAATAACGGTAAATCATACGTGGAGATGTTTCTCTTAAATTGTTATTGTGAATAAAATAACCATTAAAATATATTGAAATTGTATAAAAAACAAAATAACGGACGTTTTGCTCATTAGACTCAGAAGATTATAATCGAAAAACCATACTATATAAAGATTATTTTTTGAAAATTATCTCTAGTTTTAAATGAGCTCCGGTTCGAGCTCCCACTCTAGCCGCCCGCAACCCCGGAAGCCCCTTTTAGTCGCCTCTTACGTCAGGCAGGGGATGCCGTAGCCCTATTCTGATCCTGAAACTACAGGAACGTTGTTGCTACCCCCTATGACGAACATGATCACCTCTTATAATAATGAGCCGACAACTATACATTTCCAACGTAACGCAAGAGTTGCTTTACTTAGAAATACGTGTTGCGGTGGTGCCTCCCCGGTCGAACTATTATTCTACTGCCTTTAAAAATATAATATTTCATTCGTATATCGCCTTGAAAAAGTTTACAAAACACTTAGTGTACATAAACACGCACAATTTAAATTTTGGATAAAATTCCTGTAAATTTCCTCTATATATGAGGATTACTTTGCTTTAAAAATATTGTCAATTTGAACGAAGAATGTTGAATGAAACTGCTTTCTTATCAGTTTTATTCACAGTTGAAAATTGTCACAAAAAATACAAGCCTGAATGAGCCTCCGTATCAATACGAGCTCACTGAACCTTATACCTAGCGTATAAGGTTCAAATTTGTGCAGCATCATCAGATTTCGAAAATAACCGATATTTCCAGCGTGTTTGTGGCAGATGTCGCTAAGTTAATTTGAAATGTCGCTCATATTGAGCGTTCAAACATAAACGCTGTTTTTGTATATATTGTTTGCCTGTATGAAATAGTGTGCAGATATAAATAAGGTTAATAAGATAGGTTTATAAGTTGGTAGGACCTTTTGAGAGTAGTGATAGCCTAATGGTTGAAACTGCATTCTCGATCAGGTGTCCGAGGTTGAAACCAATGATTTTTCTAAAATTATGCGCGTATCAAAAATTAATTATCACTGCTTTTCGATGAAGGAAAACATCGTGAGGAAACCTACACGCCCGAGAGATCTATAAAAAGAAGTTCTCGGAGGTGTGTGAAGTCCACCAATTCGCTCTTGGCCAGCGCGGTGGGCTATGGCCTAAACTCTCTCATTCCAAGAGAAGACCCGTGCCCAGCAGTTGGACAATAATGGGTTGACAAGGACCCTTTGTGCTTCGGAGGTACTACCGTCACACATATTTCCATCTTTAAACATTATTACTGATGTTTATAATTATTATGGAAAAAGTCTACACATTAAGCTGTGACAGCCTAATGGTTGAGTCCTCAATTGGGAGGTCAAAGATTTAAATTCTAGCTCACATACTTATTATTATTGAATAATTTGTGTATTTTGGACATTAATTGTCACTGCTGTACGGCGAAGGAACAGATCGTAAGAAGTGTGTGTATAGTCCACCAATTTGCACTTAGCCGGTGATAATATTACTTTTGCTCTATGACCGTGGGTTGTCGTGGTCGTACAGGAAGGCATGGGAAGGCCATGGACTCCGGTTCCTTTGGAGATCCCGGAGTCCTCTTTGTAGCGCTGATGACGGCCACCGAAGGAATTTTAGTGCGGTAAACATTACACATAACTCTAAGTCGCCCCCAAAGTGTCGGGTACATTTTGAAGGTTCCAGCAGAGGAGCCAGAGGAGAAATTTGCAACAATTTTGAAAATTGGAACAAAGGTAAAATTTGAAAATCGCACCTTTGTTGAAAATCCCCGAATACTATTACCGGGTTTATTACTTCTATTAGGTACGTCTATTAGGAAACTTAGGAAAGTCACAATGCCCTATGCTTTAATAACATATAAATATCCCTTTATCATTTCAAAAATGAGAGAATTACACGTCGCGACGGCAGTTCATCAGTCGGAGCTTTCAAGTAGAATTTACCGTCCTTAAAATAACAAACGTTAGGTATAAGGTATTCATAGACGTTAGGTGTGATACTACAATAGTATAAGATCATAGACCAATGTATTTTGAGATATGACATCTTCAAAATATTTATCGACAATTTCTCAGTAAATGTAATATTTTTCGATCGTGTTTTTTCCAAAAAAAACAAAATCATATATATAACTACGAAAAGGCAAATATAATAATATAACAATATGTCTATTTAGTACATTAATATAAGTTTATCTACTATGAGGGTCGTTTTTGACCTTTTTAGTGATATATTGAAAAATACTGAACCAATATTAATGAAACTTACATGCAGACTTCATTATGGTACTTACAACACAATAAAATCATTGTCGCAATCCATTTACTACTTTAAAAACGCGTAGATAAACATTCATACACACCTCCTAACATACATACTAGATAAATAAAAATATAATTTGGTATATTTGTTTACAATCATTAAATGGATATGTAAAAATATTGAAATTCTGGTAATATTACGTATATAAATTGATAAATCTTTAAATCGGTTACTAAGAATAGTTTAAATTGAATTGTAAGTGGTAGAACCAGTGTAGTTCGACCGGGGAAGTATCACCACACCTATTTCTAGCGTCAAGCATTTTTTTGTGTTTCGATGGAAGGATGTGGTTGCCGGCACACTTTTATACGAGGCGATCATCATAGTCCTCGGGAGTAGCAACGAATCTGTGATTGACTTCAAATAGAACCCATGTTATATAAGCTGCTTATACATGTGCATGGGCGCCAGTGACCACTTACCATCAGCTGGACTGCATGCTCGTTTGCTACTTCAATCAGATAAAAATACAGGCGCGCGTAACATCCTCAACTGATAAATGCCATTTCTACAGATACAATTGATCTGTGCTCGACAAAAATAGGCCAGACTTCAAAGCCCAAGTATAATCTATCTAAAAACATACATACGACAGCATTGTAGAGTAAAGGTAAGACAAATGTTTACGTACGGGAGACACCACAATTACATTTATATTAGTAGAGATAAGGTGCGTGGTATTTTTGGTCCTATCTTATTGTGAAATGTAATTACATCGCGCGTTACTCACGTCTTGAGGCCGTGTGGGGTAAGTTAGAAAATATTAGTAGTAAAATGTAGCCCGTTTAAGTATACGGGCAGTGAGTTAATGGTTGAAACTTGTCCAGTCGATCGGTCCAAGGTTCAAACCCAGGCACGCACCACTGATTTTTCTAAAATTATGTCACGTCACGTCACGTCAACCCATTATTGTCCCACTGCTGGGCACGGGTCTTCTCTCAGAATGAGAGAGTTTAGGCCATAGTCCACCGCGCTGGCCAAGGACGCGTTGGTGGACTTCACACACCTTTGAGAACTTTTTTTTTAAGAACTCTCGGGTGTGTAGGTTTCCTCACGATGTTTTCCTTCACCGAAAAGCAGTGATAATTAATTTATAATACGC
The DNA here is from genome assembly GCA_949699795.1 of Spicauda simplicius. Classification (NCBI taxonomy): domain Eukaryota; kingdom Metazoa; phylum Arthropoda; class Insecta; order Lepidoptera; family Hesperiidae; genus Spicauda; species Spicauda simplicius. The sequence continues at coordinate 2,593,778 of OX453060.1, forward strand.
ACATAAATCAGTGGTGCGTGCCTGGGTTTGAACCTCGGACCTCCCGATCGAGAGGGCAAGTATCAACCATTAGGCTATCACTGCTCTTTATATAAATTTAAATATAAAATATAAATATAATATTATGTGCGTATTAGAAATTAATTATCACTGCTTTTCGGTGAGGGATAACATCGTGAGGAAACCTAGACGCCCGAGAGTTCTTTAAAAAAAGTTCTCGGAGGTTTGTGAAGTCCACCAATTCGCACTCGGCCAGCGCGGTGGACTATGGCCTAAAACTCTCTCATACTGAGAGAAGACCCGTCCCCAGCAGTGAGATAGAAATGGGTTCACGACGAATAGTGTGCCATAAATAAAATTCTATTCTATTCTACCTCCAATCGCTCTCCGCTTCTCAATTCCACCATCACCTCGATCACTATCTAATGCGACTGAGATGCTGAGTTTATCTGGCCCTTACATGGGTTAACGCAATATTTTGTTTGTAACTGCCTAGAAACCGATGACTGGTCGAAATACCTTTGTTGTGATATTATTATTAATTTATTCGCTGTATTGGAATTAGTTTGACTTCTCTGTGCTATATGGTATCTCTGATTCTAGCTCGTAAGAGTATGAACGCATCTGTGATTGATTTCAGATAAAACCACTGTTCTATATAAAGTTGATTAAGTAGTTCCGGGATCAGAATAGGGCTACGGCATCCCCCGCCTGTCGTCTAAAAGGGGCTTCCGGGGTTGCAGAGTGGGAGCTCGAACCGTTCCGTCAGGCGCGGGAAGGACGGCGGTATGTGTGGTCGCATACCGTCGTAAACACTAGACGGAGCGGTGAGCCCAGCCACACATCTGGTAGGAGCCTGATGGGGCAACGCTCTCAGAGGATTCCGGTTGAGGTCTTTTCGAGATACCAGAGTCCTCCTTATAGCGCCGAGGGCAGCCACCGGGGGGTTTTAGTGCGGTAATATCCCACATAACTCTGCGTCGCTCCCACGGCGTCGGGTAGCTTTTAAAGGTTTCCCCTTCGAGACCTAAAAAAATAGGTGTTCATGGATGACTACATGATTATTTGAAACACTTTAATCGCTTAAAAAATCATATGACCAGCTCACCACTCAAGAGTAGAAACGCATCTATGACTGACTTTACTTTGAACAGTTAGTATTTTAAATAAAAATGCTGCAGTGACAATCAGGTAGAATGCAAACTCCTTTGCTATTTTAACCCCATAAAAACGTGCGGCACTCGGGGATTGCCGCGGTGAAGCTGCAATAGCATTTTTTATCAACTTATGCAATTTATTTATACAGTATTTTTTTCTTTGATATGAATTCAAGTTTTTTTCTTTGATACCTTATTCTCACAAACAGCTGCTTACAATTTCGTCCAATTTCCAAGCAGCTCGTCTCGAGTGCGAGCTTCGCACTATCGTACCATATACATACACGTTAAGCGAACGCTCGACCGCGCTACATTGAAGGCGGAGTGGGGGGTTAGGTTTGTTTCGTTACGGAATTTCTCGATTCGGTCGCCGCGCTCAAAGCCCGCCTTAAAAGGTATGCAAAAGCTTAATAAAGGCGGTCTGCTCGAATAAAATGGTAGCAGTTTCTTTTTGCCGAGTGCAGCTTTATTGTGGTTACAAACATACCCGGTAAGTATATATTAATAGAGATTTAGAATTTGCTCTCTGTGTGAATATTTGCATATACTTCTATGTGCGTATCCATGGCAGCAACAATGCAGGAAAAATACTAATGTTTGTTTTTGTGTTTGCGTTGGTGAAACACTTATTGCGTTTTAATGGAAGGGTGTGGTTGTCAGTACACTTTTATATGAGGTGACCATCATAGTTCTCAGGATTAGCAACGTATCTATGGTTGACTTCAGATAGAAACCATATCCTATAAGAAATTGCTTAAACAGTGACCACGAAGCATCAGGTGCACTAAACGAGCGTTTAATATATGTAACTAATCACCCGTCGCAACAGTCGAAATTTGACCGTAATTTAAATTAGAAAACTAAAATTCATATTGTCTAAAGTAAATGTAGGGTTAAAGGTAAAAAGAAGTTTATTAACTAAGCTGCACTTGAAGCAAGAGCGGGTATTTTGACAAAGACATCTGACATTTTTGACCTTATGTGTTTTCATATTAAGACATTGAATGTTATTTTTCCTTTATTATGTATATGTTTGTGTCAAATGCAAGGTAGTGTGTATGTAAGGTGTTTTTAGTGTGTGTAGTAATTTTATGTATGTTTTATGCATTATTTGAACAAAATATTAGCATTGCGCAATCTTTCTCTACATTAACTATAACCGTGCGTAATTTCATACTTCTCCGTCTGCATCAAGTATCTTAAAAATGAATCGTAAATTTTTGTTTTACGGATTTACTGTATAGATTTTAGTCCAAAGAAAATCTGGCGCTTTGATTATAGAAAGAGTTAATTAATCAAGTGGCACTTAATAATGATTAAGTAAACCATCTTCAAATCAAAAGTAGGTCGAGTTTCACCCCAAATTCAAAACAAGGTGAGATTGAGACAATACATTAACTGACACGGAAATAACAGCGATTCATGAAACACTCGACAACAAACAAATTATAGCAGATTAAGTATTAAGTAATGGTAACAAGAAATTATTATGAAAACAACCCGATCTAAAATTTGATGTCGGGTATTTTTTTAATACTGTATTAAACTTAAACCTTTTTTGGACTTTGTGTTAAAATCATACTAATATAATAAAGGCGAAAGTTTTGTGAGTGTATATTTGTTACTTCTTCACGTCTTAACGGCTCGAGAAATTTTCATAAAATTTTGTAGGGAGTTATCTGATACGGAACACCCGACAACAAACAAATTATAGCAGATTAAGTATTAAGTAATGGTAACAAGAAATTATTATGAAAACAAAAACTCGACTTAAACCTAAAATTTGTTGTCGGGTATTTTCAATACTGTATTAAATTTAACCCTTTTTTGGACTTTTAAAATCATACTCATGTAATAAAGGCGAAAGTTTGTGAGTGCGTATGTTTGTTACTTCTTCACGTCTTAACGGCTCGAGATATTTTCATAAAATTTTGTAGGGAGTTATCTGATACGAAACACCCGACAACAAACAAATTATAGCAGATTAAGTATTAAGTAATGGTAACAAGAAATTATTATGAAAACAAATACCCGACTTAAACCAAAAATTTGTTGTCGGGTATTTTTTAATACTGTATTAAATTTAACCCTTTTTTGGACTTTTAAAATCATACTAATAGACTAAATGCGAAAGTTTGTGAGTGTATATTTGTTACTTCTTCACGTCTTAACGGCTCGAGAAATTTTCATAAAATTTTGTAGGGAGTTATCTGATACGGAACACCCGACAACAAACAAATTATAGCAGATTAAGTATTAAGTAATGGTAACAAGAAATTATCATGAAAACAAAAACCCGACTTAAACCTAAAATTTGTTATCGGGTATTTTTTTAAATCTGTATTAAACTTAACCCTTTTTTGGACTTTGTGTTAAAATCATACTAATATAATAAAGGCGAAAGTTTGTGAGTGTGTATGTTTGTTACTTCTTCACGTGTAAACGACTCGAGCAATTTTCATGAAATTTCGTAAGGAGTTAGCTGATACTATGGATTACCATATAGGCTACTTTTTACCGTGAGAAAATATCTTATTCCCAAGAAACAATCGATGCATCGTTTTTTTAACGCGGGTGAACCTAGTGGTAACATAAAAAAAAATGTATATCTGTTATAGTTTATTTATTGCTTTCACTTGATGTTCATATATGTATGATAGTAAAATAATCATCCCTTTTCCCCCTTTTTCCTGTTAACGAGTATTAAAAATTATATAGCCTATACTATACTACAAATTGAATTGATATATAATGTCTTACAATCCGTTTAGTTGTTTCAGCACTAGTACATGCCAAAGAAATGGACATAGGAACAAACATACAAACATACATGCATGCATGCATCCAAACGCTTGTAAAAACATTACCCTTTTAATGCGGTCGGGAAAAAATAGGTGTATAATTATTAAAAATTCTTTATACTTATTTTTTCTTTATACACTAATCAATAAATTTATTGAAGGGAAACTTGAGACAAAGTTACGTTTACCAAAATCCACGATAAAATCTGTGAAAATCATACATACGCAAGAAATTACTAAATTTTATCATAAAACATAGCACATGTATAACTAAACGAATGTAATCATATAACATGTAGATGTTTGTGGTGAAAATAAGAACAAATGATGAGACTCTTCAGAGTGGACATAAATTGTAGCTTAAATAAATACATAAGTAAGATTGAGTAGGGCAGGGCGCTCTCGAGGAATAAGTATCAATTTTAAGCCCGTCATAACTTCATTGAAAGCAACGTTGAAAGAAAAAGTTTCATTTAATGTTGAATGATTTGGTTTGTTTTTATTCATTTTATTAAATACTAGCTGTACCCTGCACGCGTTGCTACGCCATTACAAAAAAACAAAACACTAGAAACCTTCGCGAGCTCATGAATAACTGCTAAAGATCATCACGTGATCAAATTAATAGTTTGCGATTCTTCAGAGGACATACCGATAAACATTCATTTTTAAAAAGAAGACTAGCTGTACCCTGAATGCGTTGCTACGCCATTACAAAAAAATGTTTACTCCAGAAACCTTCGTGAGCTCATGGATAACTACTTCGCTAAAAATCATCACATGATCAAATGAATAGTTTACGATTCTATAAAGGGCATACAGACAAACATTCCTTTTTTTAAAGAATAAGATTTGTAAGTTTATTTATTGCAATGTAGAACGAGTATGATTCAACCGGGAAGGTGCTATCGCCACACCTATTTATAGCGTGAAGCAGTTCTTGCGTTTCGGTGGAAGTGTGTGGTTGCTGGTTTACTTTTCAATTGTCAACAACGCAACTGTAATTTACTTCAGGTATAATCTCTGTTCTACATGGAGTTACATACCCTCATGGATCCCCTTCTGCCTGGGGGAGCGTAAGGAGGTGAGGGTAATGTCGGACTCTTACTGACTAAAACTCCGCGACGTTCCTGTATACGTTCGGTGCCGAGTTACGAAAAGGCGTTACCATTACACGCTTTCTACATTCATAGACCCACAGTAGGATTTTCTCCTGTGTCGTGGGTACCATGTACTCACACAATACACTAATACACAATACACGAATACACAAACACCCAGACCCAAAGCAGGAATCTAAACTCATCATTCAGATACCTGTTTGGCCGGGAATCGAACCCGGGACCCACTGCGCGTCAGACCGGTATGTTAACCACTCCACCACGCGAGTGGTCGCGCGGCGTTAGCATTACATTCGCGGCCCAGCAAAGTCGGCCGACGCTGGTAGTAACGCCATCCACGCCCTGAAAGGGACGTTCAACATAAGTGGAGCCCTTCATGAGATGTATAAGCAAAACGGGAATTCTAACTCTGGGCCTTAATGGCTCAGAGTTAGAATCCCCTGATTCTGCTTCTGTGGGCTCATGGGGCTGGGAAAGAGTAGCTTTCTGCGAAAGATGGGCTTGACCCCCATTAGGAGAGACCTATATATATCCAATAGTTGTCGTTATGGACAAGAAAAACATAAAGAAATAAGAAATAACAAAAAGAAAGTAGAAAAAGTACTTGCACAGATTTCCTAATTATCTTATTACCTTGTCATTCATAAATTCTTATAGGTTTTTAAAAACAGTGCTTATAAAACAAACAATATACCTGAGCAGCGTAAAAGTAAATTTGCATCAAATTTGTAAGTATTGCAAGTCATATCTCTCAGAAGCGCACTCGTAAATACATTTTTTAATTTTCCTTTATTTGCCGTGCCGTGAATTTTTAAGCTTACTTATAACCGTGCAATATCTTAAATAACATCAAATAAAGGTACTGTCGGATTTCTTACGTCTAGCGATGAGCGATTATAAAACAAAATAATATAGTTTTTGTAACAATTACCAAAAGTATTGCAGCAGTGATAGCCTAATGGTTGAAACTAGCCCTCTCGATCGGGAGATCCAAGGTTCAAACCCAGACACGCACCACTGATTCATGTGCGTATTAGAAATTAATTATCACTGCTTTTCGGTGAAGGAAAATATCGTGAGGAAACCTACACACCCGAGAGTTCTTTAAAAAAAAAAAGTTCTCAGAGGTGTGTGAAGTCCACCAATTCGCACTTGGCCAGCGCGGTGGACTATGGCCTAAACTCTCTCATTCTGAGAGAAGACCCGTGCCCAGCAGTGGGACAATAATGGGTTGACGAGACCAAAAGTATAAAAATGCGCTATTAAAGATAGTTCACAATAAATTTTGCTCAGATCTATGTCTTTAGTTTCTTAGACTAATCTAGCGGCAAGCTTTTATACGTCAGAAAATTGTACGATGCAACAAAATGATGGGTTTGACTTCTATAAAATTTATTTTTTCCTTTTCAGTGCATTGCATAGAAGCTTGTTTTAAAAAGTATTTTTTAAGTACTATATTTCGTCATCAGTACTAGTTGAATGTTGTATTTATCTGATTGAAGTAGCAAACGAGTATGCTGTCCACCGGATGGTAAGTGGTAACTGCCGCTCAAGGACGCTTGTAAGCAACTTCAAATACAACATGGATTATATCTGAAGTCAATCGCAGATGCGTTGCTACCTTCGAGGACCATGGTGGTCGCCTCATGTGAAAGTGTCCGCCAACCACGCGCAAAAAATGCTTCACGCTAGAAATAGGTGTGGCGGTGGTACTTCCCCAGTCGAACTACACTGGTTCGACACTTATCATCAGGAGGACTGCATACTCGTTTGCTACTTCAAATTTAAAAAAAAAATGGATCGCTCTTAATAACGGGAGACACACTCCCGTACCACACCTTTCGGGTGTGGTACGGGACCTTTCACATCAGGTGGCCCGTCTGCCTTATCGTTTGGCCTAACTATAAAAAAAATCCTTTCCACTGACGATATGTATTATGACAGATAACTGCTGATACGTATAATTATGCATACATCTCCGCATATGTGGAATTAAGGCACTCATAGCCAAATTAACATAGTAAATAATTACGAAGCTCGAGTAATCTGTTTGAAAACGCTCTAAGATTAGGTTAAATCACATTATCATCTCAAAATTATTGAAGATAATGTTCCATAATCCCATATTTACATTATTTATAAGTCTAAACTGATCCGATGTAAATTGCCACGTCAGCGGGATGCCGGTATTAGAAATAATCCGGGGACTCCTCGCGAGATGTGTTCGGAAATAAGCGGATTAGTGTAGGTACTTGCCGAGTTCGTGCAAACTTTTGCGGCAACCGAGACAACTTTAATGCTTGCTACGCTTGATAATCCTATGAACGCATTAAGACATTCATAAACACGTTAATACTGCAATGTAAATCATTTGTTGGATGTAACGGTTATATCAGGCAGGACTAGTTTCTAAAGAAACGAGGTGGTAGAACCAGTGTAGTTCGACCGGAGAAGTACCACCGCCACACTTATTTCTAGCGAGACGTATTTCTTGCGTTTCGATGGAAGGGTGTGGTTGCCGGCACACTTTTATATGAGGCGATCGTCATAGTCCTTGGGAGCAGCAGCGCATCTGTGATTGAATTCAGATGGAACCCATGATCTGCATGTAGTTGATAACAGATGTCTATGGGCGGCAGTCACCGCTTACCATTAGGTAGACTGCATTCTCATTTGCTACTTCGGTAAAAATCTAGCCCTAGAATATGGGTGACTTAACAATGTGATTGGAAAAAGTTAGTAGGCTAACATGGATTAGGTTAGGATATCTGAGATTTTTAAGTACTTAAGCATCGTCCCTGTAGTTCCGACATCAGGAGTACTTAATCATGAAACGCTTAATTATAGCATTTGTCAGAAAATATTTGTCTTAAAAACGGCCAGAACACAGAGTAAAGAGATTATTAACATTAAATTAAGGGATGATAAAAATTTCACTAATAATAATAAAAATAGACCCTTAGCCTTATACGAGGATGCCGTAGGTATCATGACGCTTAAAAAAATCACAGTGCCAATTTTATTGTTTCCAAACACGTTCATTATAAACAAATATCTATATTAATTTGTTAGATAGATTACAAATCCAATTTTCATCTGCCCATCAACAGTCATTATAACCATGTCAAAACAAATTAAAACTGCATGTTTTTAACACATTTATTAACAAGCCGCTGGGAATAATTGAAAGCTAAATAAGGGCCGTTTTTACATAGCCGAGTTTTAAAGTTAACCAACATTTTTCATAGCGTCAAGCACTTTGTTTCAGGGCATTAAAACTTTTGGAGCTGTGAAGTTAGTTCCGCATTATTTCAAGTCGGCTCTATCTCAGGGTACACTTTAGACTAATACGAGTCGAGTTTGGAAGTAGGCTGCTAATGTTCGGAGTTGAGATCCTAATATATTTCACGGGAAAGAAATCGTGGAATTAGTTTTAAGTTTGAATTAATGTTGCCTATACGTGTATTACTATATTTTATCCGTTCATTTATCAGTCGGTTGGGGCATCTAGTTGGATGTAGGCTTAACTTAATAGGAGTTTCTAGCTGATAATCGGGTCTAGCAACCATGTTACTGACCACAATAGGTGTTGTTTTTATTCCCCTGTAGCCGGGGAGTAGAATACGGCTGCGGTAGCCCCTGCCTGTCGTAAGAGGCGACTAAAAGGGGGCTTTTGAGGTTTCGGGCCATTTGAGTGGAAGCTCGAACCGCCCAGCCAATTACCCTAGGAAGGACGGCAGGTGGTCGCATGTTGTTGTAAATACCAGGAGACACGGTGAGAGCAAATGCTCACCGCGGAAGAGCCCAAAAGGGGCGTTGCGCTTCGGTTATGTTACGTTAGAGATTCAAAAGTCCTCCACCTAGCGCTGAGAACTGCTACCGAGAGGCTTTTAGTGCGGTTCAAATCCCACCTTTTGAAGGTTTCCCCTCGTTAACAATAAAAAAGGTGTTGTTGTTACACAGGAAGACATTACCACCCATCTCCTAGATTTTGTCCCTACCATGATATCCACGGAAAGGTTGCAAGTGGCGCTATTCAAGTCACCAAAAAGCATATTTAGTTGACGCTTATTATCAAATTCTGTTTCTTGTTTATTATGTATGTGTTTGTGTCAAATGCAAGGTAGTGCGCGTAATGTGTTTTTAGTTGATTTTATATACGTTTTATGCATTATTTGAAAAAATATTAGCATTGCCTAATCTTTCTCTACATCAACTATAACCATGCGTAATTTAATACTCCTCCGTCTGCGTCAAGCGCCTTAAAAACGGATCACAGGTTTTTGCTTCACGTATTAATATATAGATATAAACATCGGGAGTGATAAAGTTAAACTCCTAAACTGTATTACTAGAAATATAGCAACCTGCTTCACTCTGATAACCGGTAATAATCGTTTTATCGTCAGAAATCAATCAGGCGAGCCATATTAATTGGTACGGAGCTGGTTTCATCCACTAAATACGGTACTATAGTTAGGTCGTGTTGCGTCATTGCGCAAATCTATTAGATGTTTCTACTCGATTACGTCATAAGGATAGAAATGTTTTCGAGCGTATGTATGTGTGTATTTATGTACCTATGTGTGTTCGTTTCTATTTTTTTTTAATTTTTTTTATTTCACTGAAGTAGCAAACGAGCATGCAGTCCACCTGATGGTAAGTGGTCACTGTCGCCCATGGACATCTGTAATCAACTTCATACAGAACATGGGTTCTATCTGAAGTCAATCACAGATGTGTTGCTACTCCCGAGGACTAAGATGGTCGTCTCATATAAAAGTGTACCGGCAACACACTTCCATCGAAACGCAAAAAATGCTTCACGCTAGAAATAGGTGTGGCGGTGGTACCTCCCCGGTCGAACTACACTGGTTCTACCACCTGTTATGTTCTATGTCATGTTACAGCCCAAACAGCTTGACCTATTGTGATATTTGACATATCATTATATAAGCAAAACAACGACTGCCTAGGAATAATGAACCGAAACTGAAGTCAATCAATGATTTTTAAGCAATCGAATTTTTTTTAGAGTGTAATAAATCATAATAAAGCATTGATTAAGATTAAACTTTGCCGTAAAGCGTATTAAAGAAATTCCGATTACATTGAAGACAAAACAGCTTGGGACTGAGCAATAATATGCATTACTATAGTATATTTAATAAATGTCAAAGTGTAGCGTATCTTGCCAAACAGGGCTCTCTTTTACTGAACTGTAAGGCAAGATACTGGAGCTAACTTTCATTACCATGTAAAAAAAACATGATTGTAATAATATTAAAAAAAATGGATATAAATAAGAGAGAGATATAAAAAGACAAACCAGCTGAGTTTCTTGCCGGATCTTCTCAGTTGAGGTCGTATTCCGATCCGGTGGTAGTGTAAGAAAAAATGTAACTGACAATTTGTAAGTGCCCCCCAGGCCTATACAAAATAAAGACATTTCATTTCATATTATTATCGTATCCTCATATTCGTCTGGGATAAGCATCTCTTTTACCATGCTTTAAACCAGAACCTAACAGGGCTTAGCACTGCTGTATTTTGGAATGAATAGGGCTCCGAAGGTATTCGAAACACAGGGTTTTATCAACTTAACATAAATTCCGGATATTTAACTTAATAATTTCATGTTGTCCCCATCGTTCTTAAATTACAAATTACCTAGAATCGGCTTTTATGCCCTTTTAGGCCATAATCCGCGTTGGTTATGTGCGCATTGCCAGACTTTATACCGGCAAAAACTTTTTCCTTTTTCGTGAACCCATAGGTTTGTAGGTTTCTTTACGATGCTTTCCTTTGCTAGAAAACAGTGATAATTAATTTCTAATAATAACAATAAAGAAATGATGCGCGTCTTACACCCGAACCTTGGATCCTCGATTGATAGAGCGCGTTTCAACCATTAGGCTATCACTTCTTTAGCACGCTGATATACTAGCAGGAAAATTCCATTTAAAAAAATAAGGCGTATTATTACAACACTTAGTAATTTTACAAAAAAAACACTCTCACGGATATTACGAGGAATCGTTATTCATCATATAATAAGTGAAGCCTTGCAAAAGTTTCCACAGCGCCGCCTTACACAAATAAAAAACTCCTAAATTAAAAATCTTTTGCAAGTGCGCTTCATTTGAGAAGGCCTTAAGAAGTTAATTTCTTTTGATGTTATGAGTTTCATCGGGTTACTTCCGAACGAACACTTATTAATTTCTCTTTAATATAGCAATTTCGAAGTAAGAAAATTTCAAGTGATTAAAATTACGTATCTCGCCAAACAACGATCTTGCTTTATCGTGTCTTGCTTTACAGTTACTAACTACAGATGAGACATCTTCAGTTAGTAACTGTAAAGCAAGATACTGGAGCTAACTTTTGATTACAATAAAAAAAATACAGACGAATTGATAACCTCGTCCTTTTTGGAAGTTGGTTAAAAAAACATGTTCGAAAAATGATTTTTTTTTTTTAATATACAAAAATTTAATTTCATAAAATACAATTAGACATTATAATATATAATCCAAATTTACAATTTATTTACTAAAATTTACAATTATAAATAGAATAAATGAGCCAAATCGCTGCCCCTAAAAAAAAAAAAATGTTTATATTTAAAAAAAATATACAACATAGCAAAAAAGACAAACCCGCTGAGTTTCTTGCCGGATCTTCTCAGTTGAGGTTATGTTCCGATCCGGTGGTAGTGTAAGGAAAAAAAATGTCTAACTGACAACTTATAAGTGCCCCCGTAGGCCTATACAGATATTTCATTTCATTTACTAGGTATAAGCGGTAGAATGTTTTATGGTTCTATAATTACTACTGCATCTATTTAGACCTAAAACAATGTTTATTACTATATTGGTCTTAAGAATACGTCAAGACAGAGATGCTAATATGTTCGTTTATATTAGGACTGCTTTCATCATCCAGATTTGTACACACACCAATGATAAAGCCAGAAATAGGAAATAGGAATAGTTTTCATGTAGTTGCACAACAAAAATTTCTAGTTTCTTGACTTTTGTTGTATTTTTTTATAATTTATATATAAAGATAGATAGATTTTTCATTTACTTAAGCTATACGTTATGTCAGTATAAGAACGCAACTCTGTTTAACCACTAGAAAGTGATCATATTTGGGTTTAATCACAAGTGTTTTTGGGTGAAAGTGACCACTTACGTTTAGATGAACTGTGTCATCATTAATGAAAAATATATATTAAATGAATGGTTGAAACTTGCCCTCTCGATCGGGAGATTCAAGATTCAAACCCAGGTACGCACGCAAACGCACAACTGATTTTTCTAAAATTATGTGCGTATTAGAAATTAATAGTCACTGCTTTTCGGTGAAGGAAAATATCGTGAGGAAACCCGAGAGTTTAAAAAAAAAACATCTCGGAGGTGTGTGAAATCCATTAATTTGTTCTTAGCCAGCGCGGTGGACTATGGCCTAAACTCTCTCATTCCGAGAGAAGAGCTACGCCCAGCAGTGGGACAGTAAAGGGTTGACGAGAGATATTAAATGTATTGTCAAGACTTAGTAAAATCTTAAAGTTCTGTCTTTAAACTTTAATAAAAACGAAATATACTTTTTTAAAATTAAACAAACTTTTGCTTAAACTTATTCTTATAAAACTTCTTTTAAATGTAAAAAAAAGGCCTGATAAAGTATTATATTTTATTTAACTAATATACAGCACGCTTCGTCTCTTTCGCAGTCTACGGCTATTTTGTCCGCCAACGTATCCGGACATACTTTCTTCTCCATGCACTCACCGCCTCGGTGGTGGCATCTTGTTTCATATTTGGATACTGAAATAAAAAAAATATTAACATGTAAAAGATTGTTGTAAAATCTTCAAAATGCCCGATGCTATATGAGCGATGCAGGGTCATATATTGTTTCACCGCACTAAGTCCGGTGGCACTCCTTGAAGCTGCGAAGTATTAGGTACTTCGTATTTCAGCAACGACACGTTATATCAATGATAGCCTAGCAAAGTACGAAAGGAGCTACGAGACCCACCCTTGTTAAATGTTTGGAAACTGCTCACAAGGTCTTTATTTAATCGTGGGTTGGAGCGGCTGCCATCCAGTGAGCATAAGCCAGGGCCAGGTTTTCGTCCCTGTAGTTCCGGAATTAGAAAAAATGTACACTATCCCGTCTTTTGTAAGTGACGATTACAATGGTGCTTCCAGAGTTGCGGGAGAGAGAGGTCGAGTCATTCAGTTATGCGATTCTAAGAAAGATAATGGGTATGTGAGGTCACCGTAAAAACCAGACAGTGCGGTGAGTCTAGCCGCTCATCTAAGGATTCCGGTTGCATTTCGTTGGAGATTCCGGAGCCTTCGACGACGAAGACGCGAGGTTTCCAAAAAAGAAACACTTACTGCCGTGACAGCATTCCACCCCAGATCGCAGCTGCCTCGGACAGAGGCCAGACATCTTTGCGAGTTGACCGTCGGGGCAATGGCTCGCTGCCATACACATTCCTCCGCTTAAGATGCATGGCAGCTCGGAGTAAGATTCTTTTGCTGTAAAAAAGTGTTATTTTAATACTTCTTTCAAACATAACCCGAAGGTTTTGTGGACATCTTAGACTTATTACTATAGAAATTCAATTAAAATCCGTTGTTTTGATCAATTTAACCTTTTGAGGGTATACGGAATTTTGAGGAATAACATATAATTTTACTACAAGATTTTTACTTAGGATAATACTCTAATGAAAGGTAATTCCGAACAATATTTAATGTGTACCAAAATACTAATTCGGGCCTGTATGTCAAACAACTGTACAAGTTTATACAAAAACAAAGAAAAGTTGCTCCAGTTTTAATTCCCGAACAGTCAAACGATAAAATTTTGAATTTAAAGTTCCAGGTTTAAGTACTAATATTCTTTACATCAACGTGAATATAGGCTTGATGTCAATGGTGCTAATGACAGCCAATTTAATAAGCCTATCAAGATTATAATTTTGTGTATTTCCATCGTAAACATAAAATATGAAAACGATATTTCATCTTCTTAGTTCATGTATTGCTAATTTAGGCAACTTCGATTATTTTTAATATGTATGTACACTATGTGAGTATTGAGAACCTAATGATTAAAACTCGCTCAATCTCTACTCCCAGGCACGCACCTCCGATTTGTTTAACGATGTGAGATACAGAAAAATGATTATCACTGCTTCAAGGCGAAGCGAAACATCGTGAAGAAACGTACAAGACTTAGAGTTTAAAGAAACCTTTTCAAAGGTATTACGTCTATTTGCACCTGTCCATTGCGGTACATGGCCTACAATCCCTCTGAGATAAAACCGTTGCCTAACAGTGGGCAACGTTTACACAATAAGTCTGTTTGCACCTGACCATTGCGGTACATGGCCTAAAATCCCCCTGAGATAAAACCGTAGCCCAGCAGTGGGCAACTGTTACACAACCCTACATACTCACATTCGTTCACAACATGATGAATCACTTGTTCATACGCGATCACTACATTTATAACAAGAAAACCGATACAATACTTCAGCATGTTCGCGATGCCACTTTCACTCCCCGGTACTGTGGCACTGGTGCCATTCCAGTACATTTATATGAACCGCCCGCATCGTTGGTATGCTAATACTAATGTAATGTCGTGTCGATAACCCTTATCAAGCGTTTTATTGATTGTTTATGTTACTTGTAATGGCGTGATTATGTTGCGAAAGTTTGGTTCACTTACCGATAAGTAGCTCTTAGAATTATCTGAAGTGGCAAAGGTGTGCCCACGTCGATACGCTAAGACATTGTGTATAGAGAAGCTTCTGAAGAGGTGATCGTGTTTTTATATTATTAAAAGCAAATGCAGTCCACCTGACGGTGAGTGACCGCTCATAGATATGTTTTATTAACTACAGATAAGTTACAGTCTTACATAAAGATGGCCACAGACGCGTTGCTACTCCCGAGGATAATTTTTTTTTGTTTTTTTTTTTTATCTGACTGAAGTACCAAACGAGCATGTAGTCCACCTAATAACAAGTGGTTACTACCGCCCAAGGTCATCCGTAAGCAAGTTCACATAGAACATGGGTTCCATCTGAAGTCAATCACAGATGCGTGCTACTCCCAAGAACTATGATAGTCGCCTTATGTATAAGTGTGCCGGCAACCACACCCTTCGAAATACTTCACGCTAGAAATAGGTATAGACGTGGTACTTCCCCGGTCAAATTACATTGAGGCTACCATCTTCTAAAAAATGAAACGCCTCGGATGAATATGTCTTCTTTTGTTATGTTTTTCAATTCATCGCACTGTCCTCAGAAGTCTATTAAAGTTTCACCTCTAAAGGTTCACAGTCTATGTCTATTAAAGTTACACCCCAAAAGGTTTATAGTCTATGTCTATTAAAGTTTCACCCCTAAAGGTTCATGGTATATGTCTATTAAAGTTACACCCCAAAAGGTTCATAGCCTATGTCTATTAAAGTTTTACCCCTAAAGGTTCATAGTCTATGTCTATTAAAGTTTCACCCCTAAAGGTTCATAGTCTATGTCTATTAAAATTTCACCCCTAAAGGTTCATAGTCTATGTTTATTAAAATGTCACCCCTAAAGGTTAATAGTCTATGTCTATTAAAATTTCACCTCTAAAGGTTCATAGTCTATGTCTGTTAAAATTTCACCCCTAAAGGTTCATAATCTATGTCTTTTAAAATTTTACTCCTAAAGGTTCATAGTCTATATCTATTAAAGTTTCACCCCTAAAGGTTCATAGTCTATGTCTATTAAAATTTCACCCCTAAAGGTTTATACTCTATGTCTATCAAATCTTTACCCGAAAAGGTTCATAGAATTTAAATGTTTGTATTATTTAAATTACAGTTTAAGTCTACAATGTCATGGTGACCGGATAGTTTATACTTATAACATTTGTGTTTCTATTCAGTAAAAGCAATGTATCAAAATGATTATGAGCGTAGAATTACCTGCTGTTTGTTTGTCTGAACATAAATAAACATGTAAATAAATTGTGTGCTGTATAATTACTTATCACGATATTTGTGCTGTGTAACCCGTACATTGTATTTAAATGTTTGCTTATCAGTAACACATCGATAAATCAGAGCTACAGACTTAGGTGATAAATAGTTGTTTGCTATCTGCAAGTTAATCGAAAAATATGAATTAATGAATGGATATATACTTGATGGGTGTTTTGAAAATACGTGATTTGACCCAATGATATTATAAGGAGATCGTAAACTTAAAACTTAAGTACAAGTAGGAAGTAACACAGTAGGATTTTCTCCTATGTCATGGGTACTATGGACACAAACAAAGATGAATACACAAACACCCAGACCCGAAAAAATAATCTAAACTCATTCAGATACCTGTCTGGCCGGGAATCGAACCCGGAACCCACTGCATGTCAGACCAGTATGGTAACCGCACCGACACGCGGGTCATTAAGTAAGGTTGTAAGGTTTTGAGGTTTAAACATTTTTATTCTCATTAATTTCATCAATATTGTAATCCAAAAAATGACTAAATAAAGATCATTATTGCACGACTTATAATGCGAAGCATTAGAGGGTGTTTTATTACCGAAAAATCCGTTAAGCCTCGATTCCGCAACTATTTAATTATTTTCACGATTGGTAATCCACGTAATCTCCTTTATTTGCGCACCGTTTTATAAATAATTTAATGGAGATTAATTCTGTCACTGGTACAAATTGATTTAAGATAATAAAACCAGAAAAACCTATTGAAATAGAAAAAATAAAATTCCCATCAATCAACATCTTTTTCGTTTGAAACACGATAGTTATTAAAAATGGTTATCTTGATTAGTTATTAACGAAAAACTAAAATTCCAAAAAATTTGGTGCGCACTTTGGGATTTTCCTATTTTTATTTATAACATAAGTATCTACAATTACAATCTTATGCACCCACTGACACGTTAAGTTTCTTAACGTATAACATTAAATCAAGGTTCAAATTAAGTATCTTTATACATAGTTTTTTCTTAAATACATTTAATGATTGTCTTTTGAGTTTTTTATATCCATAAGGTATATCATTACAATTGTGCTCCTTCAAAAGTAATAAACGTTACTTTACCGCTATTTGAGTGTTAAAACTAGGTAGGAAAATAAAGTATCCTTGACGATTGTGATTGGTTATAACCTTGAGGCTTCATTAATCCATCAGACTTTTGGCCAGACCTAGGCCCTTTTTTTCTTCTAGAGGAGGAAACCTTCAAAAAGTACCCGACGCCATGGGAGTGACGCAGGGTTATATGGGATTTTTATCGCACTAAAACCCCTCCAGTGGCTATCCTCGGCGCTATAAAGAGGACTCCGGGATCTCCAAAAGAACGCAACCAGGCCCTAATGGAATGTTTTTGCTTATAATTATCGCACCTGGCATGCGTGTCACCGCATTGCGTGTAATCGCGAAAGACCCGTGCCCAGCAACAGGACAATAATGCGTTGACGATATATATTAAGCAAAGGATTAATAATTTAAGTTTCAAATCATATAAAACGGTATGCACTAATCGTATTTTATCAAACCATCAATTTTTATTAGGACAGCATTGCGTTTCATCGGAGCTGGTGAGACATGTCTCTGGTATTAATTACTGATGAAAAGAGTGTCCAACATTAGGCACCAAAAATGTTACTTTTTTTTTATTAATGTGGCAAAAGTTACAAATGAGCTTGTTCTGGCTACCGATGTAAGGTAGAGTGCTGTAGCAGCAAAAATGGATGCATCGGCGCTCCTCTCGATATAAGTTATTGATTCCACCTTTGGTTTTACTTACCAATACAGCATTCCACCCCAGATTCTTGCTGCAAGGGGCAAAGTCCTGAGAATTGCGCTAGTGTACCACTACATTCGATTGGGACCATGCACGTCCCTCCATATGACATGCAAGGGACCTCCAGGAACGGTTTGGTTGCTGTAAGGTAATAAATATAATCTTATTTGATTTTTAATGTAAATGCAAGAAATTGTGAGAATGCATGTGTGTTTACTTTTACGCAAAATCTGTTTGGTTAGCTTATGATTTAGATTAACAAATAGGATTCTGATACAGAAAGAAATTCAAAAATCGCAGATCGTGACTACCCGTTACATAATAAAATGCATTTTTTTATCTGACTGAAGTATCAAACGAGCATGCACTCCACCTGGTGCAAGTGGTCACTGCCGCACATGGGCATCTGTAATCAACTATATACAGAACATGGGTTCCATCTGAAGTCAATCACAGATGCGTTGCTTCTCCTGAGGACTGTGACGGTCGCCTCATGTGAATGTGTGCCGGCAACCATACCCTTCCATCGAAACGCGACAAATGCTTAACGCTAGAAATAGGTGTGGCGGTGTTACTTCCCCGGTCAAACTACACTAGTTCTACCACCTTCATTGTGAGAGGAGCCTCACGCAGCAGTACCACAATAACGGGTTATGAGAAAAGTTGAGTATCTAAATTTCAGAAGGTACATAATGATTTTCGAAAGACACTGGGAAAGCATTTGCAAGTTCTCGAAATGAACTTTGATATTTTAATATTTTATTATTAACTAAGAATAGGCAAATTAAAAATTCATCATTTATGTTCTGATAAATAAATATTTTTACACATAGATAAACAGTTTAAAAGTCTAATCCAATAAATGTCTCTAAAACATTCGATCACTTAGTGTGCTTACATAATGTTTGCATTAAAACATTTACGTAAACAAATCCTAGACTTTACACAAACAACAAAAATGCTTGATAAGACGAGAGATTTAATTTCGAAAGGCAACTCGAGCAGTGCTATTCTGTAAAACCTAAACGAACTCGAGTCTCGATAAAAATAGTATCAAAAAACTTCTGTTACTAATTATCTTTTAATCAATTACTAATAAATATATCTATACTAATATTATAAAGAGGAAAACTTTGTATTTTTGTATGTTTGTCATGAATTAACTTGAAAACTACTAAACCGAATTTATAAACTATTTCACCAATAGAATGCTCCATTATCCCTGAGCAATATAGGCTATTTTTATTACTAAAATATATAAGGTGTCTTTGCTGAAACTTGAGTAATGTGATACAAAGTGCCAAAAATTTTGCTCAAATTTTTTTTCATCGCATACATTACGATATCTATTGATAATAGAACAAAAAATGTTCTACAATATAAGAGAACATATTAATATATACGAAAGAGTTGGTCACCGCCGCACGTGGTGCTCAAGTGTTTAATGGTTGGATAGATTACATTATAGTCTGCGCGAACGTAGTCGCATCGATTCTACTAGTTAATAATAAAGTGAATTCGTGTTTCAAATCCAATAAAATTAGAGGTGCACGGCGTTCACTCTCACAAAAGTGTTTTCAACAGACTTTAAGGGGGGCGTCTATATTAGTCCTTAAGAATACCAAATAAAATCAGCAATTTTTTTATTTATTTTAAAATAAGCCATTAGAGAAAGAATGTCTCACTTAACTTACGAGGTTTTGGAATTATAGCCATATGACATGGACATGAAACTTTTTTTGGTTTTCGAGGGGGAAACCTTCAAAAGGCACCCGACGCCGTGGAAGCGACGCAGGGTTATGTGGGATTTTTACCACACTAAAACCCCCGTTCGGTGTCCGTCCTCGGCGCCACAAAGAGGACCCCGGGATCTCCAAGGGAACGCAACCGGAATCCTCTGCGCGCGTTGCCCCATCGAGCTCCTCCCAGATAGGCGGCTGGGCCCACCGCTCCGTCTAGTCTTTACGACGATATGCGACCACACATACCGCCGTCCTTCCCGGAATCGCCTGGCTTGAAGCTCCCACTCTAGTCGCCTGAAACCCCAAAAGCCCCTTTTAGTCGCCTCTTACGACAGGCAAAGCATACCGTAGCCCTGTTATGATCCCGGAACTACAGGGATAAGACACGAAGACTTAAAAGTAAGACATGAGTCGTATTCGGAGTTGATTAAACGCGTTCATAGGAAAAGATGACCGCTTACCATTAGCTGACTTGCATTTCACAAAAAAATCTAACAGAATAGCACTCCCGTTTCAAGACACAGCTTGATAAATAGATTGCTAGATAAAATACATCAGCTTTTTGCCTTTTTTCCAACTTGCAGGCTTGCTCTAAATTAGCGTTCGCAGCGCTGGCATTACTCGTTACTTTTTATGGCAAAAATGTTCGCTACAACAGTGGCATCCAGTTTGTATTTTGCTATTAACGTTAGTTTTCATAATTATTGTACTAATAACATCCAGGCGTGGCGTCGCTTACACTTCCAGGCATATTTTTTTTAGTTTTTATCTTCTAATTAACGATATTATAAAATAAATTACATAATTAAGGAATAACATATTTATCTTACATATCTTGAATAAACAATTTTTATATGTATCGGGTCGAAATATGGGCAAAATAAATCTCAATTATACCGTGAGTACCCGTTACATATCAAAGTGTATTAATTCCGCGATAATATTGATCTCAAATCATGTTTTGACATTACATAGTCTTTATTGAATAAAATCCTACTTTTTAGTAATTAATTATATTTAAATGTATGTAACCTTTTTCATGCAAATAAAACCACAGGGCACAACTAGTAAGGATATGAAATGAAATGAAATGTCTTTATTTTGCATAGGTCTATGGGGGCACTTACAAATTGTCAGTTTCATTTTTTTCTTACACTATCACCGGATCGGAACAGAATAGGATCGGATCGGATCGGATCGGATCGGATAGAATAACAAATTAACGAGACGATACAATTGTTAGGAAATTGTTAACATTCGTTTTACAAGCGACACGTTGATTAAATTCCTTACATTCGACAGTAAAATAAAGTGGGTTATACAGTTGCTATAAAAGTTAACGATCCGTCATCAGTAAACAAAAGGTACAATTCAACTATTGAGGGCAACTATTGGTACCCGCGACTTCGTCCCTGTAGTTCCCGGATCAGAATAGGTCTACGGCATCCCCCGCCTGTCGTAAGAGGCGACTAAAAGGGGCTTATAGGGTTGCAGACGGCTAGAGTGGGAGCTCGAACCGTTCGGTCATGCAATCCCCGGAAGGATGGCGGTATGTTTGGCCGCATACCATCGTAAAGACTAGACGGAGCGGTTGGCCCAGCCGCCCATCCGGAAGGAGCCCGATGGGGTAACGCGCTCGGAGGATTCCGGTTGAAATCGGTTCGAGATCCCGGCTTTCCCTTTTCCCGGCTTTTCCCGAGGTTCGAGACGCCGTGGGAGCGACGCAGGATTATGTGAGATTTTTACCGCACTAAAACACCCCCGGTGACCGTCCTCGACGCTACAAAGAGAACTCCGGGATCTCCAAAGAAACGCAACCGGAGTCTTCTGAGCGCGTTGCCCCACCGATGGTCCCGTCGTCGATATTTTCCCACAGTAAAAAGTAGCCTATATATTAATCCAGAGTGTCAGCTAACTCTCTACCAAATTTTATGAAAATCGCTTTAGCTGTTTAGACATGAAGAAGTAACAAACATACACACTCACAAACTTTCGCCTTTATAGTATTAGTATTAAGTATGACAAGTTATTCAATCTAGAAAAATCATGCTATGAATATTGCATGCAAATTTCGACTATTTTCTCTACATGCCTATGATTAGTCAATCCTACTAATATTATAAATGCGAAAGTTTGTGAGGATGTATGTGTATTTGTTATTCTTTCACGCAAAAACTACTCAACGGATTTCGTTGAAACTTTACAGTAGTATAGGTTATACATCAGAATAACACATGGACTATAATTTATACCGATTTCTTTGTAATTAAGTTATAATATAACGAGAAATATCAAGTTAGTCGCAAAAAAAGTTGTTCTCTGAGAGCTATCTTCGCGTACGCTGCCTAAACCGTTGGAGATATCCAAATATAATGTACTGTGGGATTGTTTGGCTCACATAGATCTAAATAAAAGTCCGCGATAGCATATGTCTATGTCTTTTGTATAACCCACAATAACTCTTTTTATACTTTGAAAATTTTAAAAATATGAAGTTGATGTTTCCATGGGTTTTATACAAACTAAATATTAATCCTTATCAAAATAAATGATTTCAAAAAATCAAGCATCTAATAAAGATTGAATCTGTCTTTTACACCATGTAAATTGGATAAGTAGTTTAGAAGATATTACGAGTATAACATATTGCGTACTCAATTGATTGACCGGCAGTACGCGCCGTGCGCCGCCGCCGTATACAGCGAAGTTGTATGATATTAATATTTGAATGGTTATAAAACACGAAGCAAAATATGAAAGGTCAATGACGTCCCTGTAGTTCCGGGAATAAGGCTACGGTATCCCCTGTCTGTGGTAAGAGGCAACTAAAAGGGAGCTTTCGGGATTGCGGGCGGCTAGACTGGGAGCTCCAAACACCCAGTCAGCAACTTCGGGAAAGATGTCAGCATGTGTGGTCGCATGCTATCGTGAGAGCCAGGATGGACGGAGCTTGAACCGTCCAGCCAGGCGATATCGTGATAAAGACCAGATGAAGTGGTGGGCCCAGCCGCTCACTTGGGAGGTGCCCGATGGAGCTATACACTCAGAGGACTCCAGTTGCGTTCCTTTGAAGATCTCGGAGTCCTGGTGCTATAAGAAAGAATCCCACATAACCCTGCGTCGCTCCCACGGCGGTACCTTTTGAAGGTTTCTCCCTCGACAAAAAAGAAAAAAAAGGTCAACAAAAATGAAACAGTGGAAAGGTTAAATATGTTATTCAATCGTCATCGACCTTTTAATGTTACACAACTCGGCACATATGTCAGATTAGCAGTAGTTTAGGTCGTAGTTGACCACGCTAGCCAACTGCGCGTTGGTAACCGTGACACGTTTAGAGAGCCTTTCTTAAAACTTTTAATTTCAGAGTAAGCATAAATATCTGTTGCCGACAAAACTAATTCAAATTAATATACGTGCCTGTGATTTGAGATTTGAACACACTGATTAAGGCGATTAACACACGGCACCGCGCACCGTTGCGAATAGCGGTGCCCCGCGCGGTAAGGCGCTTTACGCACCTGTACGCGCGGATGGACCGATCATCAAAATAAACTTTTCGACATCGAAATTCATTTTCTTAAATTGCAACACGGCCTGCATCAACGATGATCCGCGCGGTTAGGCGCCAGCCCGTGTGTGAGGCGCCGACCCTCCGCACTGTTGTTCGCGCGGAGACATGGTGGTGATGAGACCACCGCTGGACCACGCGGTCGGTCGGTGTACGTGTGTGAGGCATCAACGGATTTATTAGACCCCAATACAACATGAGATCCGCTTCACCGCCTACCGCGGCAGTGAGCGGTACCGTATGTTAATCGCCTTATGAAGTAGTTCAAGGGTTCAATCTGAAGTCAATCACAGATGCGTTGCTACTCCCGAGGACTATGATGATCACCTCATATAAAAGTGTGCCGGCAGACACACCCTTCTAATGAAACACAAGAACTGCTTCACGGTAGAAATAGGTGCGGTGGTGATGCCTCCCTGGTTGAACCATTGCTCTACCACCTTGGAAACTTTATGTGGCAGACTAAATTCCACGCGAGCGAAGCCGCGGGCAAAAGCTAGTTTACTATAAATATTAAGTACCTAAGTTGTTTGGAGTAAATGTCTTTACTCCTTTTTTACTATCTTTTTCATTAACTTGACCATAATTGTAACCTATGCCATCATCAAACGCAGATTGGGGTCTTCCTCAGAGACTTCTACTCGTTAGACGGAGTGTATTTTGCTGTCGTCATCGCTAGGGTTAACGCCCGAACCGATGTGGTGTTCCACACTTGTTCAACCACGAGTAACGAGCGATAGGCGATTTTATCGAAAGACGAAAACTGAGTACTCTTGAAGAGATCAATAATATTATTGTAATTAAATGTGTCACTTCAATTTACAAGAATTACAATCCCTGTCATCTAGATATAAATACTTGAAACAAGAACTTTTGTTGAACGAGTTTATATGAACACTGCGCACATAAAAGAGTATTAGATGTTGCATAGCTAAAGTTAAGGTAAAGTTAGTATTGTAGTGACATATGTGTCTGGATACGATTGTTTAAAAAACATTTTTGGTCAAATTATTTCAGTGTTCATGACTATTTATATGTGCACAAAAAGTCAATTATATTATTTAACAAGTAATACAAGTCGCTTTGTTAAACAATTGACCTTCTATTTGCTCCGAAAAGCTCCGATTTTTTAAAATTTAAGCGGTTGCAGAACCAGTGCAATTCGACCAGAAAGGTCACTTAGGCCCTTTTTGTCCAGCGTGAAGCTAACTTTGATGATGTCTCAACTCATCTGTGATCGACTTCAGATAGAACCTTCGTTCTATATAAAGTTGCTTACAGATCCATGGACGGCAGTGACTATTTCCAATTAGTTGGACCGCAATGTATCTAGCGTTTCGATGGAAGGATGTGGTTGCCGGTACACTTTCACATAAGGCGACCATCATAGTCCTCGGGAGAAGCAACGCATCTGTGATAGTCTTCAGATGGAACCCCATGTTCTGTATGAATTCTATTACAGACGTCCATGGGCGGCAGTGACCACTTTCCATCGGGTGCATGCTCGTTTGCTACTGCAGTAAGATAAAAATCATACTAGTTTGCTGCTTCAATGTGATATAAAAAATGTATAATCAAGACCGTTTCTCAATATGTAACTCGCCAGCAAGTTGCAGTCAAACGAGGGGCTTAGCACCCTTAAATAGACTACGAACATAGCCCCTTGGATGTCACCCTCTGGGAAGTTTTCAAATATGAAACATACTTGTATGCACTCAGTGATTTTGAGACACGTACCTTATTATCTAAGAGAATTTATATTTTCTCAGCAATATTGCTCACGATTCTCGTTCATACGAAACGACTATGCACTGGTGTATGAATAAAATTAGTTTTATCCTTAACTTCATCTGCTTATATACTTGCTTTTTTAATATGTTACCTGTTTTGTAAGTGCCATGGACACGAGACAAAGATTCCCAAAACTATCAAGTAATCGAAATTCGTCACTTTAGCGTAAGAAATCAATTTGGAAGAGCGTCAATATTTTTTTACATAAGGCGACCATCATAGTCCTCGGGAGTAGCAACGCATCTGTGATTGACTTCAGATGGAACCCATGTTCTGTATGAAGTTGATTACAGACGACCATGGCGGCACTGACTACTTACCATCAGGTGGACTGCATGCTCGTTTGCTACTTCAGTCAGATAAAAAAATGTACCAGAATAATATTTTATCAACTTTCAAGAAAAAGGTGGTATAATAACTGCTCTTTCAATTTAATGATGTAACGCGCCTGAGTATGTTTACTTCGTTTATAAATTATCAGCTTCAGTAGTCATTCAAAACTATTAAGTAGCGACTTTCCTGGTCTTCGAATTTATAAACGCATGTGTGGTAGACTTCCAATGGGAACTATGTTCTATGTGAAGTTGCTTACAGATGTATCTGGGCAGCAATAACCATTAGGTGGGCTGCATGCTCGCTTGCTACTTCGGCGACCTGCGTGGCGCAGCGGTTACCATACCGGTCTGACGCGCAATGGGTCCCGGGTTCGATTCCAGGCCAGACAGGTATCTGAATGATGAGTTTAGATTCCTGTTCTGGGTCTGGGTGTTCGTGAATTCGTCTTGTGTGTGTCCATGGTACCCATGACACAGGAGAAAATCCTACTGTGGGGCTATGAGTGTAGAAAGCGTGTGTGTGTATTATATATAAAAACTTCCTTCTGACGCCATCGGGAGAACATATAAATACGACCAAATACAATCAAGTGGTACTTTAAAATTTGGTAAATGTTTACGCAGAACCGAACGGATGATTTTCGAGCGATCCTGCGTAAGAAAACTGCAGCTCTGATGAGTAGTATAAGGGCAAGTCACAATACAAAAGAATTGTAGTTGAAGATTGTGGAGCCTTAATGTGGCGTAGTTTTGTGAGAAGGGTAGTTAAGACATAGCCCAGGCCATGTAAAAGTAATGTATTGTGCACATTATTTATTATTATTACTAAACCGAATATATGGAATTTATTGATTTAATTAATTTCTTAAATAATTATGTGGTAATTTCTACTAACAATAGGTATAAGTGTTTTTTTTATATATTTTAACTTAACGATAAGGCAGACGGGCTACCTGATGGAAAGTAGTCACCATCGCCTATGGACGTTCGCCACACCAGACGAATCGCCAATGCATCGCCGGCTTTGAAGGAGAGCTCTTTTCGGACCTTTCTTGAAAAACCCCATGTCATAGCGCTCCGGGAATACGTCAGAAGGAAGGAAGAATTTGTTTCTACTAACAAATCCTGGATCCTGGTTATCCAATTATTAAATGAATTTGAGTTTAAAAAAATAAGCACACCAGTTGGGTTGTAAGCCTAAAATCGTTCACTACACAAGTCCCTTAGTTCCATACGTAGCCGTCCATAACATAAAGCGAATATGAATAACAGACGCAATACCGGATTATGGTTGTAAAAAGTTTAGTGTTTGTATGTAAAATTCCTGACACTTCCCGTAAAACCCGGCTTTATTGCGCACGTGAGTTTTGAATTTACAAACGCATTTCACCTATGAATTTGAGATGAACAAAGTGGTATTTTTTTAATTAAGCATAGTTTTCAATTTTGCGTTTGTATACAATTTTATACAGCATACATACACAAATATATGTAATTGGATAACATCACAAAGTATTCTGTGTTCTTCCGGACATCGACCGCGAACCATTCGTAGTTCCTTATAATATGCCAAATTATATCGTAAGGTATTAAACTATTTTTTTTCGTGTACCGAAGTGAAATAAATAAATTGATAATGCAAATGTAACCATTCTTACTCCTTTTCAAAGAAATCTTAAAATAATAAAGACGTATATAAGGTAATTAGTTTTTATACATATATACCAATATAGACCAGTGATAGTCTAATGGTTGAAACCAGCCTTCTTGATCGGAAGATCCGAGGTATAAATCGCAGGCACGCACTACTGATTTTTCTAAAATGATGTGCATATTAGAAATTAATTATCACTGCTTTACGGTGAAGGAAAATATCGTGAGAAATTTTCCTTCACCGTAAAGCACCGTAAAGTGTAAAATCTACACACCGGAGAATTCTTTAAAAAAAAATTCGAAGGTGAATTATGTCTACCAATTTGCACTTTTCTAGCGCAGTGGACTTTGGCCTGAAACTCTATCATTCTGAGAAAAGACCCGTGCCCAGCATTGGAACAATTTATTTTATTTGATCGAAGTAGCAAACTAGCATGCAGTCCACCTGATGATAAGTGGTCACTGGCGCCCATGGACATCTGTAAGCAACTTCAAATAGAACATGGATTCTATCCGAAGTCAATCACAGATGCGTCGCTACTCCCGAGGACTATGATGGTCGCCTCATATAAAGTGTGCCGGCAACCACACTCTTCCATCAAAATGCACAAACTACTTCACGCTAGAAATAGGTGTGACGGTGGTACTTCTCTGTTCGAACTACACTGGTTCTACAACTTGGTTAACAATATTGAGATGACGACATATTGACTCAATGTTGACGCCATGTTGTATTATTAATAGACTCACGAGCTCCCTTTTAGTAAATTCCTATTTCTTAAAAAGGACCAGAACAAAACTATAACAACAGTGAAACTTGTTTATGTTCATACGCTGTTTAATTGTTTAAGCAAAACGTTGTAAAGGTAGTGTTTAAGCTTTAGTAATATTCAGATGACGTGTACCTCACGACCGGCTATTCAAACATGGAACACGCAACGATTTCCCCATGTACAATTGAGGACCAAATAAATATGATTCCTGTCTTTATTTATATATTATTATATCGCCACATAGCAGAATCATTGTAGTTCGGCCGGGAAGTACCACTAGATCTGTTTCTAACGTTTCGGTGGAAAAGTCTGGTGACCGCATCACTTTCATATGTGATCACCTTAGCCCTCGGATGTAGTAACACACTTGTGATTGTGAATCAGTCGGAACTTTGTTCTATATTAAGTTGGTTGCATATTTCTTTCAGCATGCAGTTTACACCTGTAATTGAGGTGACAATAAGTTTTAGTTTTAAGGTGATATCTCATCTATTAATTGTGTAAGTGTTCACTTTGTTGGTGTAACTCAATTATAAATAAATGTCCATGGATGGCAGTGACTATTTACCAAAAGGTGGGCTGCATGCTCGACATCCGATAATAAATAAAAAGAGATTAGTTGTGAGACACAAAAAATGCAACCCTTACTAGTATTAATACTGCATAATGAGTAACAAGTTGTACCTTAAGTAACACCGTAAGATATTTTTTTCAATATGACCACGATATATAATTTGTCCCAAAGTTAACATCGGCCGTAAATTGCTCGTTCGCGTTCGAGGCAACCACAATACGAAGCCTTCTTGAGGCGTGGAGTTAACACAAAATTGTGTTTAAAAGTTTATTTTATTATATTTTAAAACATTTACTTTGTTTTCACATAAATTTAATTTTACCCCTAGTATCTTTCTAATATCATTTAATTACTTAGAATAGTTGTTAAAACGTTAAGAAATAATTCAGTACAGTCAATTTTAAGGATCATAAATAATAATTTGTTATGATATAAATCGTATCTAGGGCTCACTTATAAAAATATCACTTTTCTTTAATGCTACTTAAAATTTATTATATAGTCTTTTATAAAATAACCAGTTGACCCGGCGAACTTGGTTACACATAAAAGTCAAAAATCTAAAATTATCAGTTGTCCACTACTATATTATGCATGTATTATAAATACAAAACTTCCTCTTGAATGAGTCTATCTATTAAAAAAGACTGCATTAAAATCCGTAGCGTACTTTTAAAGATACGTACATAGGGACAGACAGCGGGAGGCGACTTTATTTTATACTACGTATTGATTATTTGACAATGGCATGTTTCCGTATCGCATATATCATTTTATTCAAACACTAGGTTATTTCCTACGATTCATATTCTTCAGTAACGTCTACCATTTCGTCTACCATCTACTGATTTCTTACAAACTCTAACATAATATGATGAGACTGAATTACTTATTTCTACTGCATAATTTGAATATACACTCTCTAACATACTCTTATATATGCACGTATACACTCAAACATACATACACACATGCGCGCACGCGAACTCACACCGATACACACGCACTCACACACACACACACACATAAACACACATACAAACTCGAACACACTTATACTGTGCACATACAAATACAAACACGCAAACATTTAATCTACTATACACATATATGTAATATAATACAACAAACCTAAGTATATTACCATTAGTTTGCTTATTTTATAGTAAAGTACTCCAAAGTGGGCGTAAATAGTATCGACACATTTAACACTATTGCTGCTGTTTACGAGCATTACAATTGTGGATTTGTTTTCGTTGATAAATAAATCTTTAAATCTTTAGATATAGGCCAAACTTCAAGGTTATTCCTTGAAGCTTAGTTTAAGAACCTATTACTATCGATACACCTGTCATGTCTTACAACGAAAACACGTGTAATGAAAGACGCTCGCCTGATTGATGAGCGCGTTATGTGCGGAGATAGTATCTCCGACGACGCTTAGGTTCATGAGCGGCATATATTTAAAGTCGAATGTTTGCTTGTTATTTATCATTAGTATTTAAGATGGCATTTTACTGATATTTAAATATTTTTTTATCTTTACGACCGATCGCTTTGGGCATCCGCTATTTTATTAGTCTATAATATAACATCTTAAGGATCTGATTTTTAAAACACAGATATCGAAATATCTAACTTAAGTTTTTATCGACTTGGTCATTTAACTTTTTAACATTAACAAAAATTTTTGGTATTGATATAAAATTTGTCAGATTTTAGTTTTGAGTTTTAAGTGTAAAAAACGTCATTGTATTATTAACAAAATCAGTCTTTAAATAATTTAGCTTTAAAGCCCTCTGTCAGAACCTATTAGTATCAGCACACCTGTCATGTCTTACAACGGGAACACATGTAATGGAAGACGCTCTCCTGATTAATGAGCGTTTTGTGCGGAGATTGTATCTCCGACGTTTAAGTCCAAGGCGTAATAGTACTGACTGTTGTAAATGATTTGATGTTTGCTGATTGTATACTGGAAACAATTAGTACAATACATCTTTTAATAATTTGAAGAAAGAATATGGTAAATAATTTATTTTAATAACAATTTACAACATAATAACATAATCTCATGATAATAACTAACATATTAATACTGTAGATTTATATACCCTAAACTAAAATATACACATAGAAATAATGAAAATAATTATAATTACTTATGTTAAGTTACAAAATAAAGACGTTTACATAGAAAAAAGAAAAACTAGCTGAGATTTTACCAACTGAGAACGTGTTCCGATACGGTGGTAGTTGTTTTTTAACTGACTGAAGTAGCAAACGAGCATGCAGTCCACCTGATGGTAAGGGGTCACTGCCGCCCATGGACATCTGTAATCAATTTCATACAGAACATAGATTCTATCTGAAGTCAATCAAAGATGCGTTGCTACTCCAGAGGACTATGATGATCGCCTCATGTGAAAGTGTGCCGGCTACCACATCCTTACATCGAAACACAAAAATAGGTGTGGATACGGTGGTAGTGTGGGAAAATATTATAACGGAAATTTGTAAGTGGCCACTTAGGTAGACGTAAAAGTATAAAAACATTTCATTACACTTCATCAATTATTGAACAAGCTTTGATATTTTTATATCTGGACCTTCCAATTGTATACAGCTCTTTTTCCATTCCAAACACAACAGAAAATTACTATTTTGTAGAAATTATGTTTCCGCCTTTTTAACAGAGCGACTTCCAAAAAGGAGGAGGCTCTCAATTCGACAGTATTTTTTTTCGTTTTTTTTTTATATGTGTTGCCTGATTGTTGCGGACTGGGTGAACCAATTTGGATGTTTTTCTTTTTTTTATTTGAAACTCAACTCAACTCATTTCGCTGGACTACGGTGACGAAACTATGTCCTATATGAGCGCCGACTTCGGGACTACGTTCTAAGCACTGAATATGTTCTAAACCAAAACTAATTGAAATTATTTTTATACTTTTTGTGACACGGAAGTCGGTAGATATTTTTTGTTAAAAAGTTTTTATTAATCCTTACTTTTCTTATACTTAACTTAATGTTTATGTTTTAATTACAAAACATCTTAGTGTCTAACAACATTTTCTAACGATATTATCTGACAATTGTCGACAAGGATTACGAACTCATTCCGCGATTCGCCGATAAGTGTTCGCGATTTAATGGGAAATAAAATCTCATTCGCAGCGTAATCTCCTGAGAGGCACAACTGAGTGGAAAAGAATGAGTAGGAATCTTTTCATGATGCTTTGCGGCTGTAATTAAACGTGTTTCATTGCTGCGCGATTCCGTTGCTAAGATTGTTGAGCGGGAAGTTATTCGTTTCATTGCACGCAAAAAACCATACCTGTATAGTTATCAATAATTTTGGCTTATAGGTTTATTTCGAAATTAATGGTGATTTTCCTTGCAGTTAGTTACAGGTGCTACAACTGAAAAATAGATTGGAATATATATAATTTTTATATTATAATTAGCAAAGGGTAGAGCAGTGATAGTTTAATGGTTGGTTAGTTATCACTGCTTTTCGGTGAAGGAAAACATCGTAAGGAACTCTATACACCCGAGAGTTCTTTAAAAAAAAGTTCTCCGAGGTATGTGAAGTCCACCAATTCGCAGTTGGCCAGCGCGGTGGACTATGGCCTTAATTTATCACTCTGATAGAAGATCCGTGCCCAGCAGTGGGAAAATAATGGGTTGACGAGAGAAGTAGCAAAAGAGCTTGCATTCCACCAGATGGTATGCGGCAATGATCATAAAAGGCGTTACTAAAACTGAAACAAACTCTTGTTGGCGTCTCTACAAAAATTCACCCTAATCTGACCAATGGCCTTAAAACGCATGAAAACTAAACATACAAGCATAATTTTATTTACCTATATAAATATATTATAGTTGATCCTAATATTCTTTATTTCCAATTGAGAGTCAACGGCGGAATTTAATCAATTCTTAGAACATCTTTCGTATACAATATTAAATTTTAACTCAATTTTTCAAGAAGCTCAACTTTCGACTGATTTAAACGTAATTACAAAAGGAACAAGAGTTTATAATAAAAATATTTGAAGCGATTTGTTATCTGGAGTGTCTGAAACGTATGTGAACAAAGATATAGAGCGAATAAACAATAGATAAGACTTTGTGAAGTGAAACTTCTTTAATAAAGTGATTTGCGACTCAAAAAAACGAAAATGCTGTAAGAAAAAAAATGTGTGCGTGTACTAGCGTATACTCGTAAGAAGTGAAACTTCTTTATGACGTTATTTTTCAAAAAATAATTTACTATATGCAACTTTACAGAAATTGGTTAAATAAAGTTAAATTAGATAAAGTTTAATAAAAGGCTTTTATTAAACTTTATCTAATAATCTAATCTATAATAATCTATCTAATATCACGCGTGGTAGGGATAAGAAAAAGGTGGCGCGTAACGGGAAAAAAACGATGGCGCGTAACAGAAAAAGATGGCGCGTAACGAAAACTAAAAAAAGATGGCGCGTAACAGAAAAAGATGGCGCGTAACGAAAAAATGTTACACTAAATTTTTTTCCAACCCCGACAAAGAAGTTTCACTTCAACCAACCCCGATAAAGAAGCTTCACTTCAACAACTGTCGACGCTAGAACTAAATGGCGCTGTACTATTTTCCGAATCACACTAACAATTTAACCTCATAGCTCAAGTTTGGTGTATGTTGTACGATATAAGGTGTGCAAATACAAACTGCAGTGTTTGATAAAGCGATTTTTGAAAAAGCATAAACGTTAATAACGTTATGCTCAGAAATGTTTTATTAAATTGCACTTTTGCCATGTGTGAATAGCACACACACACTTTTTAATTTATTAAATACCTGATTGTGCAGTCAACTTAATTGCTATACGTATGTAACACAAGAAGAGTCGCAAATCCGCGCCAGAATAGAATTATGCTTACCACCATTTTAATTTATGAAAGACCATCCCAATAAGAACTGCTAAGTGCCGTATTGGTAAATAAATTAATCTTTAATGTCAAGCAAGTGTCTTAATATTTTTTTATCTGACTGAATTAGCAAACGAGTATGCAGTCCACGTCATGGTTAGTGGTCACTGCTGTCCATGGACATCTTTACTCAACTTCATACAGAACATGGGTTTCATCTGAAGTCAATCACAAATGCGTTGCTACTCCCGAAGACTATGATGGTCGCCTCGAGTGAAAGTGTGCCGGCAACCACACTTTTCTATGAAAACGCAACAAATGCTTCACGCTAGACATAGGTGTGGCGGTGGTACTTCCCCGGTCGAACTACACTGGTTCTACCACCTACATAATAGTTTGTCATAATCTAGTCTTCTTACGCTTTTGAGAGCAATATGAAATTTTGTATAAGTACATTATATTAATAAGAATGTAAAATAAAATTATGACCATTTCTTGTACCTATGCATATTTGAAAGGGGAGGTCGCCTATTAGTCTTATAGTCTATCCTTTGGTTTGTCATAACACTTTTTAGTAAAGCTTACTATTTATACTCTTACATAGGCGATAAATAAATAAGCAATTTCTGAATATCTCAACTCTATGGGACTGAGAGAGTGCAGACTGCCGGTAATTGATCGATAGCGCGATTAGTTACTCGCAGACTACACGCGAGGGCATCTACTCTTTCACTGCGCCATTGCACGATATATTGTATTTTTGCCTTTATCAAAGAAATAGTTACTATACAGAGTGTATCGGGAAGTCATATAAATATAGAAGTGTGTGCGTACTTATGTATACGCGTTAGAAGTTATACTTCTTTGGTGTAACAAGATAAAAATATTTTTAAAAAGTTTATGTCTCGCTTTATTCTAATCATTTCATAACGCGTCTAAAAAGTATAACTTCAAAAAATAAACAAGGTATTTCTGAATATCTCAACTCTATGGGACTGAGAGAGTGCAGACTGCCGGTAATTGATCGATAGCGCGATTAGTTACTCGCAGACTACACGCGAGGGCATCTACTCTTTCACTGCGCCATTGCACGATATATTGTATTTTTGTCTTTATATAAGAAATATTTACTATACAGCGTGTCTCGGGAATAAAAAGCTACACGATATTTGTCAGCCTATCAAGTGTTTTTTTACAGTAATATTCAAATTATGGCTTCTTGTTGCATATCTAATAGTTACTAAAACGAATTTCATAAAAATTATTAACTTGGTTATTACATTAAATTCAATATTAGACCTTCCATCACGTTTCAATAACATTCACATGGAAATATTTTTATCATTTATAACATAAAGTAATAACAAAGAAGTTTTGGTACTGTTATATTACCTAAATAGTACAAATTTAATTGTAGTAATTGTGCGGGATTTAAAAATGTAAATAAATGAAAAATGAGATAAACCATTACTGTTTTTTATAGAACTCAAGTAGCAAACGAGCGTGCAAGACACGTGATAGCAAGTGGTTAGTGCTGCCTATGGACAATTTTAAGCAATTTCGTCTAGATAAGTTGCTACTCGTACTTCCGAGGATTAAGATAGTCGTCTAATAAACAGTGAGCCGACAACCACACTCTTTCACTGCAACTCAAGAACTGCTTCACGCTAAAAAGGTGTGTCATACTAGAAGTTGATAGACCACAAACGCTACACCCTGTATAATATCTCAAACATTTACCCAAATATTTACAGCGTTCTCTCTTTAAGTTTTTAAGAAATAGAAGCGATGCAAGTACATAGTTTGAATTCTCGTAGGACACATTACTTAATGGATTTGCGTGCATCTTGCCGTATCATCTAGTAGACGTTTGGGACGACGTATCCTCGCTGGTTATTTGCGTATTTGTATGTTGAGGGAATCTGCAGCTGTTAGCCAGTCAAGGGAATAAATCACATTACTAAAGTGAAATAGATTTTCATTAATAAAATGCTATTTAATGCACACAACAGACATCAATATGTATCACTGTAGATATGCCTTTTTTGTTTTTGAGGAGGACACTTTTAAAAGAACCCGACGCCGTAGGAGCAACGTTGGGTTATGTGGGATTTTCACCTCACTAAACCCCCTGGTGGCTATCCTTAGCGCTGCGTGGAAAACTCCGGGATCTTCAGTGGAACACAACCGGAGTCTTCCGAGCACGATGCTCCATTCTGGCTGTTCCCAGTGAGCATTTGTACTCACTGCGCCTCCTGGTATTTACGACAGCGTGTGGCCACACATACCGTCGTCTTACCCGGGGT
Organism: Spicauda simplicius; assembly: GCA_949699795.1. Taxonomy (NCBI): domain Eukaryota; kingdom Metazoa; phylum Arthropoda; class Insecta; order Lepidoptera; family Hesperiidae; genus Spicauda; species Spicauda simplicius. Next base: position 2,629,367 of record OX453060.1, read on the forward strand.
CGCTTGGCTAGACGGTTCGACCTCCTACTCTTTCACCCCAATCCCAAAAGTCCCTTTTAGCCGCCTCTTACGACAGGCAGCGAATACCGTAGCCCTATTCTGGTTTCGAAACTACAGGGACATACTGTAGATATGCCCATCAGAGATGTTTCAGTTATGTACTCAGGTGTAATGTCAGATGTCCGCTTACCATTAAGTGGATAACGGTAGTTTGCTACTTCAATAAACAAAAAATGAAGGACAGTAAAAATTAAGCAGTGATAGCCTAATGTTTGAAACTTGTCCTCTCGATCGGGAGGTCCGAGGTTCAAACAAATTTTCCTAAAATTATTTACGTATTAGAAATTAATTATCACTGCTTTTCGGTGCAGGAAAACATCGTGAGGAAACCGAGAGTTCTTAAGAAAAGTTCTCGGAGAAGTTTAAAAAATTCGCATGTAGCCGGCCAGATGCATTAATTTCCATCATCACCAGATATCCAAAGGATCCTTATCAGACAAATTAAGTTTATTCTAACCTGCTAATGAGTCCTAAAGTTTAAAGTTAATTGCGAACAACTGACAGGATGTGGCAGCGGTTAGTAGCAGTTGCCAACTTCGTAGAAGTTAGCGGTATTAAAATTTCAGCTGTATAAGTTATTATAAGTTTCTCAAACTTGATAATCCTTGAAGTTACGGAAGTACTGAGATCCTACTACTGTTTCCATTTTACACTTCAAAGCATCGGTTACAATTTGTTAACTCCCTGTTTCTGAAGTTAAATCGGATATATCGACATAAATTAACTTTTAAGTATTTTAACACTAACTGTACCCGCGGCTCCGCCCGCGTTCAGATAAATGTACCCTTAGGGGTTGAATTTCATAAAATCCCTTCTTAGCGAGCACTTACGTCCTTAAAAGAACCCGCATGCAAAATTTGAAACTCCTAGCACTTGTAGTTTCTGAGATTTCGTGATGAGTGAGTGAGTGAGTGACCTTTCGCTTTTATATATATAGATTAACATTAACTTTTAACATCAACATTATCATTTAACGATAAAAATATTGATGACATAAAGTTATCGGACATTTAAAAAGCATAGCAACGAGGCTTTTTTTTAAATAATAGCGTTTTACAATTTTGAACGTTGTTTTTCTGGACACAACATATACGTTCCCGTTTGGTTCAGTGTTTGTGACTGATTTCAGGTATGATTCAAAACTCCTAATTAAAATTGGACTTCGGAATAACTTATACACCGTTAAGTACTGCACGTCTTGAAACGTTTTGTTAACTACGGCGGCGGTATTGAGGTAGTGCTCTACTCTCACCGCATCAGGGTTAAGCAACTTTCTAGTCGTATTTTTTAGGTCAATTTCAAAAATACCATGTTTTATAAAATATAAATAAACTCTTTTTTCTGATTGCGTCAGTGTACCTGTATGATTGGATTCTCGTATGTGACTTATTTTGAATAATACCTTAAATAGAATAGTAAACGTTAGGTTAATGCTCAGTTTCCTATCGGGAAACGATGCCATCGGAAATCCCAGGGTCCCCTTCAAGCGTTGAAGAAGGCCACCAAAGAGGTTTTAGTGGGTAAAAATCCCACATAACCCGGAGTCTCTCCCAAGGTTTCGGTGTGCCTTTTGAAAGTTTCCTCCCCGCCAACAAAAAGGCTGATAATCAGTTTAAGAGTCGCTTGAGACCATTCAATGAGGTAAATAGATACGCACACGTTTTTACAAATAGAAGAAAAAATGGATGAAATAGCATATTTGCAAAGCAAATTCAAAATAATTATATATAACAAAGCATAACTCATGGTGTTTTTAAAAACATTGCTAACGTCACAAAAGTCAGGATCGTCATTACTTATCAGTACTCGCAGGTTCCAAGTAAAACGCAGGAGTTGTTCTTCTTCGATTTATTCAAGGTTAAGGAGGTCCGATCACTTCGACGGTTCGAACAAAAATGCTCGACACCGGCGGGGCGGGCGCTCGCCCTTTTATAACAAACTAGGGTGTGGTATTAATAACACTTATTTATGGAGCGTAGACTAATTTAACATCTCTAAAAATCACTTAGTATTGCTAATTTAATAATCAAGCAATTTTCAATCATTAAACTACTCAAAATAATTATTTTCGGCAACGTGTTTTTCATAAATACGCGGTTTACCGCCGACATGTATATTTAATTTTAAATAGCTTAACATTTAAGTAAAGGAGGCTAAATATTGCCTTTTACAATAAGATTCTGAGTCTAATTACAAAGAGAGATACCATTATATTCCATTATATGGAAAAAACTGTAAATAGAGCCGCTGCTTAACTTACTATTCAAGCTTTATTCTCGCAGTCTCTAATTTATCAAAGATTAAAGTTTGAATTTATTTAACTGAAACTTTAGATGAAAATTGAACACATTTAGAATGCAATCAGTCTGAATTCGTAAATTTCTATTAGGAATTTAATTTTAATTCATGATATAACAAATAACCACTGTCACAACTCTTTTTGGCTAATAACAGCTGTATGAAGTGCTGGGTTCTAGTCTGAAGGGAATGTCCAGTGTACCAAGGCGTTCCAATTTAGTTCTCACGGTTTGCATTATATATTGACGACTCGCGTGGCGGAGCGGTTACCATACCGGTCGGACGCGCAATGGGTCCCGGGTTCGATTCCCGGCCAGACAGGTATTTGAATGGTGAGTTTAGACTCATGTTCTGAGTCTGGGTGTTTGTGTAATCGTCTTGTGTGTGTCCATGGTACCCACGACACAGGAGAAAATCCTAGCGTGGGGCTATGAGTGTAGAAAACGGGAGCGTGTATATTGCCAGCTAAGACAGATCTCGTCTAGGGTTAGGTTACCGATAGCGGTAGTAGGCTCCATACTACTATCGCTCGTGTGGTCATCCACTTATAATCAGATGGATTACGCTCGTTTGCTTCTTCGCTTTTATTATCTAAAAAAATATAGAATAGTACTTCAACCAACAATGTTTAATGTTTGCTGTCTCAACAAATATCACGTAGCGACCCGAATAAGTGGAAAAGTCTTTGTTGTTCCCCTTTCTGGACATAAATAAGAATTTTAGCGTTAGAATCCGTTACACTATCACATAAGGAGGGATTTATCGCGCCTCCTTGATTACGATTTACGTGAGGGCGCAAGGTATGAGCGGGCGGGGAACGAGAATATTTAATTTTAATATTTATCTTAATATCATAATTTCACTGTAACTGATTTTTAGAAACTGTTATAAGAAGTAAATGTGTAAATAGAGAAAGAAATAAATGTGTTTACATGTATAACTACAATAATATGCGATGATTAAATATTAGTTTTGAGATCTGAAAAGCTTAAAAAATTTTTGGAATACTACAAACTGTAGTTACGCTTCGCACTATTTATTATCATGGCAAAATTGGTAATATACCATATAGTTAATTCAGTGTAGTATCAATCAGTCGGAGTTATCACTAAATTAATTTAGATAATTGCTATACTTAGGGTGTAGTCATCAATAACAAGAATAAGAAAGGTGTAGTTGCAGGCTTATTAATATATGAGGTAATCATCCCAGGCTTTAGCAGTAGCAACGTATCTGTGAATGTATTTTTTTCTAATAAAAAATAAAATGAAAAATGATGTATTTCACAAATGAGTTTGATACAAATATCTGTGTTTTGGACATCCTTTTAAGTAATTTAATACTTGTGTCAGTATGTCCTGCTCTTCCATACCTTACAATTACTCATGTAATATAGGTAGTGGTAAATTAAATTAAAACATTTACTAACTAAATATAAAATGAAGAAAGATAGTGTATGTGTGAATGTGTGTGTGTGTGCATGTTTGTGAGTCTGTGTTTGTATGTGAATGTGAGTATGTGTGTAACCACTGTTTACATTTGAGTATTTAAATAGAACCACAGCTGTAAATTGAGGTGGTCACAGATGTCCATGAGCTGCAGTGATTACTTTTCGCTCTGTGGACTAAATGTTCGTTTGCTTCTTTTAACTTATAGAAAAATCGGAAAAGTGCGATTTGGACACGGGCACGAAGGGTTTCGTACATTATCGATAAAAACGGCAAAAAAAAAACACGTTAGTTCAGTGGGATTCTGCCATAAATGTTTATTTTATTCTGCTTTTAGATTTTTTTATTAAAGCTGCAATAGAAGTACATCTGTGAGAATTTCAACTGTCTAGCTATCAAGGTACCAGGTGATAGACAGATAAACGGACAGCAGAGTCTTAGTAATAAGGATCCGTTAACTCTTTGGGTACAGAATACTGAAAACAGAGACGTTAAGGGTTGTGTACAGACTTGCTGGAGTACTTTACTTAGAGACAGTATCCTTAATTTTGCTCTAATCGTATTTAATTTTATTATTTTAATGATTTGCAGTGATTTTTTCATTTCAAGTTAACTGGATGCTTGTTTGAGCATTCAATTACACGGAAGGTTTCAAATATGCCTATTTCACGTTTATCCATGGTTGTTGAAATTTATTATTATATTCGTTGACAACCATAAAAGTTTGAGCGATTAAACTCGACCTTAAAATTTATGCTAGCTGCCATATTCGCTGCCGTTTACAACAAACACCACAGAAGGGCTTGATAAGAGGGAAAAGGAATGTTTTTATGTGATTCGCGACTCGAATGCGAGGTTCAGGCGAGATTTGGGCACATTTCTCTTCTGCTTAGCGCCGCGGGTTCCCGGATTAAATGCCGTTGCATTATCCTTGGGTATTTTGTAGATGCCACGGATAGAGATTTGGCCGAATATCGAATTGAGTATTTAGCCCCGCTGAGAGCATAGCATTGCTATGCTATGCTCTCGGCTTAATTTGAGCGCAGATGAGAAACAGGTGCGGATTATTTTACTCGAATGCGTCAGAAACAGGGTAATGCTTTTTGAAGCGTACATATAGGTATGAGTGTATGTATGTCGTCGGTCGTCGTCTGTATGTCGATCCTTAGGCACGCGCTTCAGCTCAATAAGCTTGACGGATTTTAACATTAAATGTATCAATATTTTTGTTTTTAGCGTGACATCCATATATATATAGAAGAAGTGATTAGAAACTAGAATTGTTGCACCATATTTCCCACTATTTAAGGTGAGCGCTAAGAAAGGCTTTTTGGAAATTTACCCCTTAAGGGGCTAAAATATTGTAAGAAAGTCCGCCAATGTTCATGCTAACTTAATGACACCCAGTATTCTTGTTTGATTTATTGTTGACTATTGACAAAACAGGGGGAGTGTTGGCTATATTCAGCAGTTAATCTCAAATATCTAATGGATGGACCATATTATGCTTTATGCAGACGAAGTCGCGGGTTCTGTTAGTAGGTTTTTTTATAAGATAGAAGTAGCAAACGAGCATGCAGTCCACCTGATGGCAAGTGGTCACTGCCGTCCATGACATCTGTAAGCAACTTCATACAGAACATGAGGCTCTATCTGAAGTCAATCACGGATGCGTCGCTACTCTCGAGGACTAAGATGGCCGCTTCATACAAAGTGTGCCAGCAACCACACCCTCCCATCGAAACGTCAAAACTGCTAGAAATAGGTATGGCGGTAGTACTTCCTCGGGTGAACTACACTGATAAATAACGCGGTGCAGGGACAAACAAACATTACGAAAATGTTCTACCCGAGTTACATTTAACACCACTTGCAACACTTTGAAATATGTAACTCGTATAATTTCAAGATTAAATAATCAGGTTTTTGTGTTTGTAATAATTTATTTAATTGTGTTTTTAAAGATCCACTTACACGCATACATATTTGAATACGCTTTTAGTCGAAACGTTAAGTGTTCGGCCAGGCCTTATTAGACTAAGTATACTTTAATCTAAATGACATTGGGACATTGCGAGATCACGATTCGAGATGTGTAATTTAAAGAGTAGCATTTATATTTGCATACTAGCTGTACCCGCGGCTTTGCCCGCGTGCAAATCAACGTGTCACAAAGTTTATCCCGCACAAATCTCGACACCATGGGAATTCTATGATAAAAAGTAGTAACATTAAAATCGGTTTGGCCGTTCAAGGATTACCTGGACAAACACAGAGTGAAAAAACGAATTTAAATGTGTATTTGTGGGTAGGAACGTATTGTTATGTATTTTTTTTAATTAGACAAATTCTAATATTGTAAACCGCTTTTTTGAACCAATTTACATTCTTAATGGTCTAATTCACAATATCGGGATACTTTTTTTCAATCAACTCCTCCACATTTGAACCAAAACGTATCGAAAATACTATTTGAAGTAATTTTGGCGGATTCAAATTTCTAAGTAAGATTATAGGTAAACCTATTTTTAATATTAATTTGTGTTCAGCAGTTCCGGAAGGCATTAAGGAATTCAAAAATTCTGTTGGATAATGTACTGCTTCCTCCATCTCAATGACTGTGTCTACCGAATAGTAGATCTGTGACGCTGCTTTAAATTTTGAAAAAAAAAATCATTTATTTTATCGTCACGTTCATTGGTAGGTGGGTATAGGTATAACCGTATATAACCAATTTATAGTGTTATTGGTTGTATTAACAATATCGGGATATACTTTTTCAACCAACTCCTCCACATTTAAACGAAGACGTATCGATATAAAGATTGATTTTAACTTTTCCGGATAACAAAGCACTATTATCTACCTGAAGTAAATCATTAGAAAATTGGAATATCACTGAACAGCGACATATATTCTAAGTTCATATTTGGTTCCATGTGGCCAAAGATAAGATCTTTTAAGAGGTGCATCGGGCTATTTGTGTGCGTAAATCCCGCATTGTTCTTTGTAAAGCAGAAGACATAATCAAAACATTTTTACAATTCCCTGCTCGCTTACTTTTTATGTTTTCTTTTATGTTCCCACTTAACCTAACCCATCCTGTTTAAAAAGCTACAGCTAAATCCAACTCATAACAATAACATGACAATACTCCTGCATTTTCAGGATTTAGGTATTCAAAGTGACACTTTTCATCATAATGTTCTCTCAGGAACGGGTTGTAATGTATTGTAATCAATAAGTACCAAACTCATACGGCTTAAGTAGTTTGTGTACTTAGATTATCAGGGTTGATGAATTGAAGTTTAATTTATTAATCACATTTCAGTTTAATGAGCTGTCATTAAACGTATAATATATACTAAAAACAACCGTTAGAAATATCTGACTACCTTTTATTATTTAGGCTTGCATCATCAGGGAGGAGTTGAAGGTAAAAAAATATCCCGTGTCTTTGCTTAGTATTCTTATTACATATACGTAAGCAATTGCGAGCCGACTTCTATATCTTGGGCTTGCAGTACCCTGCATCATCAGGGCTGAGGAGCTTAAGGTCGAAATTGTCATCATGTGTCTTTGCTTAGTAATTATATTACATACCCGAAAGCATTAAATGGCCAACTCCTATGCTTAGGCATGCAGTACCCTGCATCATAAAGCTTGAGGAGTTAAAGATCGAAATTTTCATCTTGTGTCTTTGCTTAGTAATTATATTACATACCCAAAAGCACTAAATAGCTAACTTCTATGGCTTAGGCTTGAAGGACCCCTGTATAATCAGGGTTGAGGAGATGATGGTCAAAATTTTCATCTTGTGTCTTTGCTTAGTAATTATATTACATACCCGAAAGCATTAAATAGCTATGGCTTAGGCTTGAAGTACCCCTGCATCATCAGGTTTGTGGAGTTAAAGGTCAAAATTTTCATCATGTGTCTTTGCTTAGTAGTTATATTACATACCTGAAAGCACCAAATGCCCATCTCGTATGGCTTAGGCTTGAAATAACCCTGCATCATCAGGGTTGATGAGTTGAAGGTCAAAATCGTGTATCTTTGCTTGGTATTTTTATTACATAACCGTAAGTACCAAATAGCCAATTCTTACGGTTTAGTCTTAAAATACCCTTACATCATCAGGGTTGAGGAGTTGAAGATCAAATTTTTGTCCCATGAATTTGTTTAACAATCTTATTATATATCCATAAAAACAAATTGACTTACTTCTACGGTTTAGGCTAGCAGTACCCCTGCATCATCAGGATTGAAGAGTTGAAGGTCAATTTTTTTAGGAAATATCTGCTTAGTAATCTCATTCTATATTCAACCCAATTGGTCTCCTACAGCTTAGGTTTGGCCGAGTATAGCTAATTTCATTAATTTGCTTCAAAGAAATGGATCCTATGATCAGAACCGTATCAAACTCATCAGAGTACCCTTGAAATACATTCTTTCAAATAAAAGACCATCAAGAAGAAAAACCATCAAAATTGGTTGGCGTGAAATTGAGTTATTCATCTAATAATCGCGCACATCGTTAATGCAAATATCAGACTTATGCGCTTTTCTTATGAATGCCACTGTCAAAAGTGAACTAAAAATAAATGGGACCCCATGACACGCACTACCTTTCAAATGAAAAAAAAATCATCCAAATCCGTTCACCCAGTGCGGAGAAATCGAGTAATAAATATAAAATTTAAAAAAAAAATGATAACCTCCTCCTTTTTGGAAGTCGGTTTAAAACTATGTTTTAACATAAAAATCAAAGCGGAATACTAAATTTTATTGAGGTGGCCTCAAAATTTACTGACTTTCATACAAACTTACATCTCCTATTTGGGTTAAATTGCGGGGGGGGGGGGAACAGAAAATTCATTCTTAACTGATGTCTACGTCATAAAAGGAACCCCTAGTAAAAATCATATTCGTATCTTTAGCAGTTTAGGCTCTACGATGTTTATTTAATAGATGAGTGAGAGAGCATCCTCTCGTTTTTATATAAATATATAGAGATATAGATTTGTATAGTATCAAATAACATAGGTAAACACATAACCAATAAAAAATACATAACAAAGCAATACATTTTACAGACCATAACATGTTTAGTTTCAACCAATTCAACTATGCAGTTACTTATCTTATTAACACTTATCGAACAAAGAATAAATACTGCGTAGTTTTAAATTGTCATAACTTTTTTATTTATACACCGATTTACATAAAATAAACACTAAATGTTAAGTGAAGTTTCCAACAACACATCGGTGAAAATTATATTCAAATTGGATAAGCCGTTTCTGAGATTAGCGTTTTCAAACACACAGACAAACAGACAAACAGACAAACAGACAAACAGACAAACAGACAAACAGACAAACAGACAAACAGACAAACAGACAAACAGATAAACAGACAAACAGACAAACAGACAAACAGAAAAGATTTCTAAAAACCATTATTTTGGCTTCTATATCGTATTAAAGACCTCTAGAAATGGTTTTCACCTAAATTTATTCCATGTACAGACAGCGACCTCTTACAGATTTATTATAGTATAGATAGAAGAAGAAGAAGAAGATAGATATATTTTGCTCCGAGAGAAGACCCGTGCCCAGCATTGGGACAGTATTGGGTTGACGACGATTTATATTTGGACAAAAGCAGAAGATACAAATCGACCAGGTGGACTGATAGAATGAAGAAGACAGCGGTTAACTGCTGGATTCAGATGACTCAGGTCTAGAGTGATGCTCGGAGTGACGCAGGTTAGGACAAGGTTATGTCTAGTCTGCGGCCTTTTTATGTTCTTGAGGGGAAACCTTTAAAAGATACCCAATGCTGTAAGAGCGAGCAATAAGCTGTAAGCCGGGTTAGTGGGATTTTTACTGCACTAAACCACCCTCTCCCCCGATGGCTGTCTTTGGCGCTACGAAGAGGACTCCAGGATCCCCAAAGCGACGTGACCGCATTACTCTTAGCGCGTTTCCCCATTGGGCTTCTCAATGGTGAGCAGCAAGGCCCACCGCTCCATCCGGTCTGTACAACAATCTACGACCACACAGAATGCCGTACTCTCCGGAGTCGCGTGTCTGGACGTTTGGAGCTCCTATTCTTGTCACCGGCGACCCCAGTTGTCGTCTTTCAGTTACCACTTACGACAGATAGGGGATACGGATAACGGACTGATAATATCAAGGACCGATGGATAGATTTTTATTTTTTCTTTTACCTGATCGAAATAGCAAATGAACATGCAGTCCACCTAAGGATAAGTGGTCACTGCAGCCCATGGACATCTGTAAGCGACTTCATACAGACCATGGGTTCTGTCTGAAGTCAATCAAGAAATGCTTCACGCTGGAAATAGGTGTAGCAGTCGTACTTTCCCGGTCGAACCACACTGGTACCAACTGTAAAATATGGATGTATATAGACTTTGAGAAGATATACTTAGCAAGAGTTCAAAGGAAGTAATCATTTTAATTCCATACATTTACAAAACAAAAGTGCCACGACACTAATATGAAACTACGACTTAACAAAGCGTTTCTACAACGTAAAGTATACTTTACCTTGCTTTGTTACCTTTATGCCTGCATTATCTACACATAGGCTCAGTTCCCATATTCATAATTCAAGGGGTCAACGCGACTCCTTTGAGGCTTGTTGACACCGCATAACCACTTTTGTTGTGGTACAGGTGAGCTATTTATATACTAGTTGTTTATCCTCATGCGATAAATACGTAATGTGGATAAACAAGGTTCTGTGCGACCTTACTTATGTGTTTCAAACTAATGTTATATAGGTACGTTTAACTGGGTTAGAATTTAGCTGCAAAACCTATACACCTAAGAGTTTACACGATTACATGCTTTCTACTCTCATAGCCTCACAATAGGATTTTCTCATGTGTTATGGGTACAATGGACACACAAGACGAATACACAAACACCCAGACCCAAAACATGAATCTTAACTCATCATTCAGATACCTGTCTGGCCGGGAATCGAACCCGGGACCCATTGCGCGTCCGACCGGTATGGTAACCGCTGTGCCACTCGGGTCGTCAGTTATTTAAAGAAAAAAAAGTTCTCAAAGGTGTATGATCAGCATGGAAGGGTACCAAGCTGGTCATACACCTTTGAGAACTTTTCTAAGTCGAAACCCATGACCGGCGATAGAATAATAAGGGATTGACGACGACGGTAGAAACAATGCTCAATTGACCCTTGGATACTCAATCGAATTTTGTTTGCCCACGAATTATTGTATAAGTGTCTATCGTTAACAGCAATCAGGTGAAATTTATCGTGTTTAATCATATCGTGCCTGGTATTGAAATGTAAGACGCTGAATAGAGAGTGTTTTCACTATTAACTCTTAACTGATTTACACCTTGTTTCTGTCACGCGGGTTTAATTTTGCACGCGCGACGAACATTTTAACACAACGTAACACACTACGATCTGTTCTCGTCCCATGTGCGTGTGTATTTGAAGATGCCCGTGGTGGAGCGGTTACCATACCGGTCTGACGCGCAATGGGTCCCGGGTTCGATTCCCGGCCAGATAGGTAAGTGAACGATGAGTTTAGATTCGTGTTCTGGGTCTGGGTGTTTGTGTATTCGTCTTGTGTGTGTCTATGGTACCCATGACACAGGAGAAAATCCTACTGTGGGGCTGTGAGTGTGGAGAGCGTGTACGAAAGGAAAAACGCTCTAACGCGTTTGTTTGTTTGGTTTTTTAAACAATAAATTTACTTTTTCGTGTCTATAAAATTAAATATTTTATTAAATTATATATTCAATTTAGGATAAATTTATTTCGCACAATCTACATTTCTAATAATAAAATTGTTTTGGTTTTATTTAAAAATCGTTTTGCAAACACAACTCGTTACTCTGTAGTATTTCAAATTTGTCGGAAAAATTCCTAAGCAACACGGGAAAGTAATTTAGCGCGAAAGAGGTCCATTTCTTAAAATTCTTGGCCGTCTATATAGAAAGCATGGCTTTGAGGGTTGTCAGGAGCAATAGGGGTAAATCATATCTATATCATTCATTTTTTCTTTTCTTACTTTCATCAACCCATTATTAGCGCATGCTGGGCACGTGTCTTCTTTCAGAATGAGAAAGTTTAGGCCATAGTCCACCGCGCTGGCCAAGTGCGAATTGGTGAAGTTCACACACCTTCGAGAACTTTTTTTTTAAGAACTCTCGGGTGTGCTAGTTTCCTCATGATGTTTTCCTTCAACGAAAAGCAGTGATAATTAATTTCTAATAAGCACATAAACCAGTGGTGCGTGTCTTGGTTTGAACCTCGGACCTCCCGATCAAGAGGGCAAGTTTCAACCATTAGGCTACCACTGCTCTATATCATTCGTATTACTCTATTTTCAATATTTTTTATTTAGCTTTTTGATTGTTCTTCATATATATTAAAATGTTGGTGGGGTTACTTGTTGCAAAAACGAGGTCTCAGATAGTAATGATTATTTTGCCAGTATTTATAGAGAATTTTGAAAATCACAACCAATTAATTTAAAATGAATAAGAATTCCAATCTAATTCATAATTCAAAACCATATGCCAGTTAACAGCTGAATTTAGAATTTTTGTTATTTCTATATTTCCATAAAATTAATAGTAAACCGTATTTTTACAAAAAAGAAACAAAACACTTAGAGAATGAAATTAATAAATTTACATTTAGGTCTTTTTTTAGAACTGTCTAAAGCATCTAATACATATTATTCATTGGTATTAAACATTTATTCAAATAGTAATAATGTAGGTACAGTCTTGCATTATTAAAAAAATACTTTTTGAGTCTTTATAAAATGTTTAGTAATTGTAGTATTTCTAATAAATACTAAATAATAATAAGAATAATATGATATTTTTTTAAGAAATATCTAATTTCTTAAAAATAGAAATAAGAAGAAAGAATAAGAATAATTTTATATAATTTCTACACAGTAGAATAATTATATAAAAATAAAGTAAAAAACACATTTTGACAACCCTACACGCCGCGTCAGAAAGTCTGATATAATTTTAATTACAGTCCCTAACGGAGTGCGGAGGAAACAGAAAAAGAGGTATTGAGAAATTTCTTCAATATAAAGTATAAGGAGGTGTACAATAAAGGCAATTGCGGCGGTGCAAGGCAGTTGAGCTTACGATTTATTTATAGCTAACTTTTTTAAATGTCTAATAAAGAAGTAGCAAACCGATATATTGCCACCTGATAAGTAGTAAGTACCAATGGACATATGTAAAAAAAAATAAGAAAAATCTACCACCACTAAGTTTGTCACAGTGTGCGACCGTTTCCTTTTTTGTTACTTTATGACCTGTGTCTTCGTCACCTTTTCTTCACCGTACCAATTGCCGAAGGATGAAGTTCCATCCACACCAATTGGACTCGTGGCAGTCTTCCACGATTCGGTTTGCACGCTCGTTTTTGCCACGGACAAGCAAGTTGTGGTATGAGCTTCCTCCTGAGGTATTTCCGGAGCGCTATGACAGGGGGTTCTTCAAGAAATGTGCGAAAAGAGCTCTCCTTCAAAGCCGGCGATGCATTGGCGTCTCTTCTGGTGTTGCGAATGTCCATAGGCAACGGTAGTCACCGTTGCCTATGGATACGTTCCATCAAGTAGCCGTTTTTTAGCCCGCCTGCCTTATCGTTAGGTTAAAGAATAAAAAAAAACCGCTGTTTAATTTTTCGCATCGCATCGTACGAGTTTTCGTCGTAGGAGGAGAGAGCAGTGATAGTCTAATAGTTGCAACTTGCCCTCTCGATTGGGAGGTCCGAGGTTCAAATTCCCGACACATACCACTGATTTTTCTAAAATTTTGTGCTTATTAGAAATTAATTATCACTGCTTTGCCGTGATGGAAAATATTGTGAGGAAACCTACACACCCGAGAGTTCTATTAAAAAAAAAGATTTTCAGAAGTGTGTGCAGTGTAGCGATTCGCACTTGGCCAGCGCGATAGACTATGACCTAATACACATAGTATTAGGTCATTTTGAGACGTCCCTGTAGTTTCGGGATCAGAATAGGGCTACGGCATCCCCTGTCTGTCATAAGAGGCGACTAAAAGGGGCTTCCGGGGTTGCAGGCGGCTAGAGTGGGAGCTCGAACCGTTCGATTAGGCGATCCCGGGAAGGACGGCGGTATATGTGGTCGCATACCGTCGTAAAGACTAGATGGAGCGGTGGGCCCAGCCGCCCATCTGGGAGGAGCCCGATGGGGCAACGCGCTCAGAGGATTCCGGTTGCGGTCGGACCGAGTTCCTGGAGTCCTTTTTTTTAGCGCCGAGGACGGCCACCGGGGGGGTTTTAGTGCGGTAAAAATCCCACATAACCCTGCGTCGCTCCCACGGCGTCGGGTGCCTTTTGTGGGTTTCACCCTCGAAAACAAAAAAAAGGTCATTTTGAGAGGATACACGTGCCCAGCAGTGTGACAATAATGGGTTGACGAGAGTAGGAGCTTTAGGTCATTTTGAGAGAATACACTTACCCAGCAGTGGGACAATAATGGGTTGGCGGCAGTAGAAGTTTTCGTTACAACAGTAACATTAATAACGTATAATAATGGTCTACTTATTTGACACCAATATAAGTATGATGACAAAATATATCTCTTCCTCCTCTCAATTTTTTTTATCTACAGGCACCATACATAGAAATTATATGGCAAATGTCATTTCGAAAATAAAAGGAACCCAACAACACGTGATAATTTTTTATGGTAGTGTTTTTGTTTATATGTTTTTGTTTTTCTTTTTTGTATATATGTACTTTTTGTAAATAGTTTTTTTTTTATTTTGTTAAATCTAATTAGATGAACCGTATTGTTAATTGTATTAAAAAACCCAATATATTGCACAAAACGTTAAATACCTATAATGTAAAATTACTTCAAGCCACACGGGTAAGTTTTCTGATACATTCCTCGTAACACTTACTCACTTCCGTAGTCACAAAATTGCAATATTTAGAATATGCGTGCAAAGTTGCTACTTCTGACGATATTGCAGAGCTCCAACATTTTATAATGAGACAAATGCCAGGAATTCTTGACAAGAAAAGGGTTTTGCAGAATAATATTGCTTATGCGTTGTATTAAAACTTCATTTTCTATGTTAACATTGTTCTTGTTCGTTTTATTAACGTTTTGTAAAATAATGATTGCAAGGACATAATATTTTACTGGGAAATTTTTCATATATTTTCTATTAATTAAGGATTCGTGGAAATCTAGCATAGTAGATATTAGATATATGGTATTGACGACAGAAAAAGGAGTTTAAGACTAATCTTGATTGTTATCTCGTTTTGAAAATATATGGTATTGAATGATGCCTCTGATTTTGTATGTGTAGACTGTAATACAAATATTCGACCCCTGTTTGATATCTTTGGAGGTAGAATATCGAAAAATCTTATCTAAGGACGACTACGTCGACAACAAATAAATCTAGGTGGTAAAACGAATATGAAATGGACAGATATATACCACCGCCACACTTATTTTTAGCGTGAATCAGTTCTTGCATTTCGATGGTGTTGTGTTGTCGGTTTACTCATATGTGGCTTGATTATTTCAGTTCTAAAAGACGCAACTTATTAACATGATCATCTTCAGATGTATTTGATTTATATGAAATCCGTGACCGACATTTACGATCACGTGGATTACATACTCGTTTGTTAGTGCAGTGGTATAAAAGATAAAAAAATAATTAGTCGTTGACATTTTTCTTCAATCTTATAACATACCCAAGTGTATTTTCATGTTTCTATCTTTCGGTTCTGTGATGGCAGTTAATTGACCAATGACATTAATAGACCGTATCTTTGTCCATTAATTTGCATTCTACCAGCGTATTAGAATGAGCAGTGATAGCCTAATGGTTGAAAGTTGCTCTCTCCATCGGGAGGTCCGAGGTTCAAACCCTGGCACACACCACTGATTTATGTCCGTATTAGTAATTAATTATCACTGCTTTTCGGTAAAGGAAAACATCGTGAGGAAACCTACACATCCAAGAGTTCTTTAAAAAAAAGATCTCGGAAGTGTGTGAAGTCCACCAATTCGCACTTGGCCAGCGCGGTGGGCTATGGCCTAAAATCTCTCATTCCGAGAGAAGACCTGTGCCCAGCAGTAAGACAATAATGGGTTGACGACGATTAGAATATATTTAAGGCCCGCACAATTGTGGACATATCCTTGCCCAGCTGTGGGTATATAAAACAAACAACCTTAACCAAAATGCAGGTTAAAAGCCACTCATAAATATAGCAAATCATAAAGCATTTATTTCAGTCCGGTCTCCAACTAGGAAAGATCTTAATTAGGTTCCCAAGCGCTTACAGAAGTTCCTTCACCGTCGAAGTTTCATCAATCCCCACTTAAATAATATTATCCGGACACTCAACTCTATTAACTATTTGAGTAACCAGTTCAGAACTATGAACCGAGTTAAATTTGATAACTTGGCCTATGAGAATAAATTTTAAATATTCAACAAGTAATTAGTTTAGTTAATTAGCTTACACATGACCTAGGGCGGTAATGACCACTTACCATCACGTGGACTGCATCCTTGACTGTTACTTAAAACTTACAGATAAAATGGAATGTTCAGAATGTATGCATCTCATATAGCCTCAAAAAATACTTGATTGTGATAAGTAATAAATTATTATAGAGATTCCGTGGCTCAATTATGGTGCCAATTTAGGTGCAGTGAAGATTACTACAGGGACAGTACATTTTGTGCTTTCGTTTTGATATTTACTATTATTTATCCATCAGTCTTTAAAAGTCCACTGCTGGACATAGCTTCCACACCCCTAATCTGGATCACTTGATCCAACGATGATCCATCTGAATCCAGCGGTTACCCACTGACTACTTCTGGTTGTCAGCCCACCTGGTCGGGGGGCGGCCTATGCAGACATGGTCTCTACCCCAACGGTCGTCTAGTTCAGTTTACTAATACTGAGCGCTATGACGGCGACTTTCGTTCTCCTACGGATTTCATTTTCATTGTTATGAATTCTGTCGCGTAGGGAAATGCTAAGCATAGCTCTCTCTATAGCTCGCTGAGCGACTTTCTGCTTACGCACAAGGCTTAGAGTAAAGGGCCGTGTTACGACGGTGCCGAGACGCGGTTCTCTTTGCCAACCCACACTGCTCGAAATTAACTATTATTTCGTTCGTAATTCACTAGGTAATAGAACCAGTATATAGCAGAAGTGCTCGACCGGAGAGGTACGACCGCCACACAATTTCATAGTGTGAAGCAGTTTTTGCGTTTTGGTGCAAAAGGGTAGTTAGCGGCTCACTTTTTCATGAGGCGACTACCTTAGTCCTCGAAAATAGAAACGCATCTGTAATTGACTTCAGGTACAACTCATTTTCTATATACATTTGCTTATTAATGGTTATTGGCACCAGAAACCACTTGCGATTGAGGGTCTGCTGGTTTGCCACTTCATCGGATCATCTTTTCAACCTTCCATATGAGACTAGTACATAAGAAATCAAAATACGATTTTCTTTGATGACATGTTATTAAGAACATCAGAAGTACCAAATATACCCAATATGATCAGAACTAGGTCTCGAGTAGAATTGGATGGGCAATTAATCGAATGAAATTCCAATATTGCTTGGACCCTCTTAATAAGGTTCTGGTACTACATAACGGTGACCATGTTTTTATGCGTATGGAACGTGACCTTCTAAGAAATTTATGGTTTTGCTCCTTGCTCAAAGTTTAGTATTAGTGATCGCAGTAAGCCGATTTTTTTTTAAATATAGTAGCAGAATGTTGCTTCTATTTTTTTGAATACTGCAAAAGACATCTATAATAATAAATCCCAGATTTTAATAGAAATTTACCTAAAGTTGGCCATAGCTGCAGCTGCCTCTGACGACTAAGTTAAAATGGCTTGGATGAATATGACTCTCTTAACACACTGATATTTAAACATTTTACATTTCTGTCACTGACGAGCCGCGGCGCTGCTACCATACCGGTCTGACGGATGGTTCCGGGTTGTATTCCCGGCCAGACAGGTATTTGAATGATGAGTTTGGATTCTTGTTCTAGGTCACAGACCAAGAACAAGAATGTTTGTGTATTCGTCTTTGTGTTTGTCCATAACACCCATGCCACAGGAGAAAATCCTAATGTGGGGCTATGAGTGTAGAAAGCATTTTAAATTAGGAAGAAATAAAGGCGGTGATGGTGATTTCGGAGTTGAATCACGAAGGTTTCTATCATTTCTAAAAGGCAACTAGTAGTCCGAAAGTTGAATGAATCCCATGGTAATTTAAAACCCAAGCTGTGGCAAATATTAAGATGCGGGATAATTTCTATGTATACCTTCTTTGTAAACCTATTTTCTTAGCAGCAAAATTGTGCTCAGTTTTCTGAGTAAGAGGAATTTTATTTTGGCCTTAAGTATTTATTTTCGACTAGTTGACCCGGCGAACTTCGTTCCGCCTAAATAATGTTAACTTTTTAAATTAGGGATGACTGAAAGTGTTATGAACGTAAGAGTAGACAAATATAATCAGAAAGCTTCGGCTACTGATAAGCTATCGGGAGTTACACATGTTATTATGAGTCAACCATAAAAGATACACATATGCTGTCGTGAAATATTTTTTATATAATTTTAAGGAGAATATTACGCGACGGAAGCTTAAATAATGGAGTAATTTCTCCCGTTTTCCCAACATTCCCCTTTACTGCTTTGCTCCTATTGATTGTAGCGTGATGAAATGTATACTATAACCACTTCAGGAGTATGAAAAATAATCGTACCAAGTTTCATTAAAATCCGTCGAGTAGTTTCTATAACGGTTATACAGACAGACAGACGGACAGTCAGGCAGACAGACAAAAAATTTACTGATTGCATTTTTGGCATCAGTATCGATCCCTAATCACCCCCTGATAGTTATTTTGGAAATATACTTCATGTACAGAATTGACCTCTCTACAGATTTATTATAAGTATAGATTACGTTTGATTAGTCTTGGATATTTTTCTCTAACATAATATCGTTCTATTGCACCAAAAAGCATATGGACACCCTACAATAGTGAAAAGCTGATGTGGACACAGAATATAATCAAAGTCCTATAACATAAAAAATATCGAATGGTTCGCTTATTTGCGTTATTGGACATTTTGGATAACAAGCGTTTTGATGTTTGACATTCATTAATGTTAGTACTAATACCTTGTTTATATCTAATAGAACTGTCAAATGTATATATTATGCCGCTTATTATGTTACCTTATATCATGGAAGATGCATTTTTTTCATAATGATAATTTTGAGATAAACGCATTTTTTTTTCAAATCCTTACTTCACCTAATATAAAAGACATTTTGTTTAAAAGACGTAAATGCTGTATTTTTTTTTTTGTAAATGAGATTTACCGCGTTTTTAGGTATCCCTGATAACCTAATCCGGCACAAGTACTACACCTTTTTTTTCTAGAGGAGGAAACCTTCAAAAGGTACCCGACGTCATGGGAGCGACGCAGGGTTATGTGGGATTCTTACTGCACTAAAACCCCCCGGTGGCCGTCTTCGGTGCTACAAAGAGGACTCCGGGATCTTCTAACGAATCGCATCGGAATCCTCTGCGGCGGCTGGGCCTACCGCTCCGTCTAGTCTTTACGGCGGTATGCGACCACACGTACCGCCTTCCTTCCCGGGATCGCCTGGCTGGGCCGTTCAAGCTCCCACGCTAGCCGCCCGTAATCGCGGAAGCCCCTTTTAGTCGCCTCTTACGACAGGGAGAGGATACCGTACCCCTATTCTGATCCTCGAACTACAGGGAAGTACTACACCTACGGTTAGGTTTGAAGGGCATAAAATTTTAAAAAATAAGGTTTTTCGACATGTGCTTAACGTTCTTCTGTTGCAGTTAGTCTAGAATCGATTGTTATCGATTCTATATCTATTAAATAATAGATAATAAGTAGATCAACCTACATATTACAATTAATATCTTTAAATCCATAAATACAATAAATTAATTTCTGTAGATCGCATTTATTTGCAAAACAGATATTACGTAGGACGAAAATAATAAATAATAGTAATTTGTTTATAATTATTGTCTGTTTGCCTATGTATCTGAAATCGCATCAAACCACGGCATGAATTCAATTTACTTAACATTTCATCTTTATTTCGTTAAAATCCATCTAACTTCTCAGTCAAAAGATATTTTAATTTTAAGTTTTTAGTCTTACTAAGCGTGAATATATAGCTATATGTTTATGCTTAGTAAGACTGTTTTGTCAATGACCCAACAGATGACATCTTTAGGTATAATTTTGTGCCTAAATTTATACACCGCCAGTGTACATTAGAACGCATATTATTATCATAGACGCAAAAGTGTAGAAAGTTAGACACAATATTGTGATAGACACACGCCCATTGTTTTTATTCGAATAGTTACACAAATATAAGTCCGATTATGAAATAGTTTATCTGATTACTCAGCCATAAGAACCGTTCGTTGTTAATGGACTTTTTATGTTCGCTTTCTGAATATCGTTCTAAGGATGCTCACGGCTTATTCTCGCAGAAAATTAGTGCTTACTCTGCGAAATATTATCATTTTTGCTATTATCCTTTGTGGGATAAAAGCTTTAAGGATACACAGGTGAACGAATTACAAAGTATACTGTTATATGATAATTTACCGACCGTTATAAGTGTTAAGAGTATGTTTTGCTTTGTAAACACACTTTTTGTCTCGAGCGGAACCTTTAAAAGGTACATCATAACTGGATTTTTAGTTGTGTAGAGGACTGCTGGATTTTTGCCGAAACAAGAGTCGTTTAAGTGCGTTGCCCCATCGGGCTGCACCCAGGTGAGCGGCTGAGCTCCCTAATCTGTCTTATTTGTACTCGAACTACAAGTACGCTTGGTCAACACCCAGACCCAAGGACATAAATGGAAACGCAATTTTTCCAAAAATTTAGAGGACTTTCAAACTCACATTTCCTGATTTTAAGCGAAATTTCCGAATTGTAAACAACTAGATTCTTATGGAAAATGATTTAACAAATGAATAACATGAGTTCTAAAAAAACAAAATATAAATTATTAACAATTCTTTCATAACATGATAGCCTTTTAAGTCTAGCGTAAACTTTATCACAAAACACGATATAACGATGAACATAAATAACCGGTAAATACAGCTGGCAACTCAATGGAGATCTATAGTTGTAACGCGAAGATAAATTGTTCACCTATACTGCGACATTACTCCTATTGGAAATAATGATTCGTATCATAACTCATTCTTTCTTGGTGGCTCATTCCTTTATCGAGCTCATTCGTTGGCTCATTCAATTATAAGCGAGCCCTAATGGACATCTCAATGATCGTTCTATCATAAATAACGTTGAGAATGCCTCGAAGTTTCAAGGTCAAGGGAAATCCTTCAAGATGTTTGGTTAAGCACAAAATCTAATGCTAGTGATGATTTATGAGTTGCAATGAGTGAGAGATGATACCAAGCTTTAATACTTTATTTGGTCTTTTAGGGGATAATTAAAATCCATTCTTAGAACTTAAATAACAGGCTGTTATGTAAATTTCATACTGTACAATATTTGTATTTTTTTCGTAATGAAAAAAGTAAATGAACATAAAGTCACTGCCGTCCAAGGAAATATATTTTCTATGCCGGATAGTTACTTGGTACGCCTCAAATATACTTATTTGAAATAAGATATACTTATCTTTCTCACTCCCTTTAGACTACAAGATAGCAGTTCTTAACAATGCGGTTATTAGGCTTTCTACCACCTCAATTTAAGACCCTTAAAAATAGAAGTATTGAATTGTATAACATATTATTATTAACATATTGAATTGTATTGACATAAAAATAATCTAATAAATTACATAGTGCATACTGTTCATATCTATCGCTCAAGAAATGCCTATGTTAGTCAACTAGACTTAATAAGTGAACTAACACTTAGTTTAAACGTGGAATTGGAATAGGTAATTTAAAAGAGAATGACATAGTCGACAAAAAAGGATTTTTATATTTTTAAAGAACCATAATACAACAATTGTGGGTGGGAGGGCAGTCTGTCGCTCTGGCAAATAGAACTGAAGGCCCGCAGAATTCAGTCTTAGGCATGCACACTCCGCCGCGCCTGTTACAGCGAGTTTCTCTCTTGGACACTGAAAAGTATAACGGTATTTAGTATCCTGATAGTAATATGAGGTTGCCCACAAATCCGTTGCTCCTTAGCTTTAAAATACGCTTTTCTACTCTCATAGCCCCACAGCAGGATTTTCTCCTGTATCATGGATGCCATGGATATACACAAAGACGAATACATAAACACCCAGACTCAGGACAAGAATCTAAACTCATCATTCAGATTTCTATCTGGCCTGGAAACGAACCTGGAATCCATTGCGTGTCAGACTGGTATGGTAACCACACCGCCACAAGAATACCTCGATAAGTTGATCTCTCTGACCTTTCAAATAGGAACTAAACACCGTTTAAAACTATGTTATTAGACATTTATACAGCAGCTCCGGAATTTACCTCAGAGACTTATTTACCTTCGAATGGTCTGCATACTACAACGAGATCCTACTACTATTATTGAATATAGATAAGATGAAGTACCAAAATAATGGGAGAAATTAGTAAAAAAAACAAACAGAATATAATACAAAAGGTGGTAGAATAAAGGCTCGATCGGGGAGGTATCACCGCCACATCAATTTCTATCGTGAAACAGTTCTTTCGTTTCGTTCAAAGGTGAAGGTGTGGTTGCCGGCATACTTTCATTTGAGGCGACCATCTTAATCCCCGGGAGCAGCAACGCATCTGTGATTGACTTCAGATTGAAGCCTTGTTCTGTATTAAGGTATTTACAGTTGTCCATGGACAGCAGTGACTACTTACCATCAGGTGGACTGCATGCTCGTTTGTTACGCAAACTTACAAAAAATATAATAAAATGAATTATTTAGCAAAATATTAATAGGCTATCGTACTTCCGTAGCAACATTCGATTCCTTGTTTTTGCTGCTGAGGGCAGAGGCCTGGTTCCTCGAACACACCGTCCTCTGGACAATCCCCGGATACCACGCATATACCACCAGCCTTCCTACATGGCTCTTCTTGTATCACTGAGTCTATCCTTCGAACTGAAACAAATTACAAACAGTGCAAAGTTTGATACGTATTTTGTGTTGTGGAAATATGAAACCCGAAAAAAAACCAAACTACACCTAGGAGAGATTAGTTAAACAGCGATTTATGTATCTGGGTCGAAATATTGGCAAATAGAAATTTTTAAAGCGCATAGCGCGAGTTCCCTTCGAGTACTAAATTTAATCAAAGGGATTAACTATATTTGTTGTTTAAATTTTGCTAGATAGAACAAGTATCGTCCCTGTTGTTCCGGGATTAGAATAGGGCTACAGTATCGTAGCCTGTCGTAAGAGGCAACTAAAAGGTGCTTTCGGGGTTGGAAGCGGCTAGAGTGGGAGCTCGAACCGTTCGGTCAGGCGACCCCGCGAGGGACGTCGGTATGTGTGATCGCATACCGTCGTAAAGACTAGACGGAGCCCGGAGTGGGCCCAGCTTCCCATCTGTGAAGAGCCTGATGGGGCAACGCGCTCAGAGACTCCGGTTGCGTTCTTTAGAAGATCCCGGAGTCTTCTTTGCGGCGTCGAGGACGGTCACCAGGGGGGTTTTAGTGCGGTTAAAATCCCACCACCACGCTGTGGGAGCAAAGCAGGGTTATGCGTTGCTCCCACAGCGTCAGATACCTTTTAAAGGTTTCCCCTTCGAGAGAAAAAAAGGTAGAACAAATATGGTGAGACAGGAGAGGTACCACCGCCACAGTTATTTCTAAAGTGAAGCAGTGCATGTGTGTAGATGCTACTTATTTAAGAGGCGACTATGGTTGTTCTCGGTAACATTATAACTAATGACGACCCGCGTGGCGCAGCGGTTATCATACCGGTTTAACACGCAGTGGGTCCCGGGTTCGATTCCCGGCCAGACAGGTATCTGAATGATGAGTTTGGATTCTTGTTCTGGGTCTGGGTGTTTGTGTATTCGTCTTTGTGTGTGTCCATGGCACCCACGACACAGGAGAAAATCCTACTGTGGTGGGACTATGAGTGTAGGAAGCGTGTGAGTCTCAAGGCACTTATCATCAGATAGTCTGGATAGCATTTTTATTTTGTTTTTTTTTTCTTAAATTTCCACCTGCCGCAAATTTTCCAGCCACCCAGGGTTGACTGGCAGAGAATGCCATCAGGCATTAAGTTTGCCCTATTGTAACTTTTATTTTATAGAGGTGCAATAAAGAAATAAATAAAATAAATAAAATGCTCGTTTAGTAAAAATAATGTATATATATCTATTTCTGTTGGTTGCGTTTTACCTTCAAAGCGGTAACTTAAAATCGAGAATTTACTTATCTATTTTAAGATCATCAGCTTTTTTCTTGTTGGAGTAATTTTTAATTTCATTTTCACTTTAACACTTTAATTTAACCTTTTCCCTATACCTATTTATTGGGTATCGAGTATTTTTAGTAATCACAACACAATACACGTATGATTAATAAAAGCCGTTTCTAAAATAATAAAAACATGATTAAATTTATGCCCTTTACCAAAAAAAAACACTTTGAAGATTTATGCAAAGTAATTAGGGGCAGTAAATAGGATGCGGTTTCATATATACATTTATTTTTATGCATGCATATAATACTAATATTTTTTCCAGTAATATAAAGTGAACTACTTATTATTGTAGTCCGTATAAAGATAAGGTTTATGATAACTACTATCTACATAGTACGATAACAGTTATATGTGTCATAGGTCATTGTCTTTCTTCAAGGAAAAAACGGTATATGTAAACGTAAACGTAAAGTAAACGCAGTTGTACTAGACGTACTAACTTAGTCTACAGGGTCATTGACGTTATGACGTTCTGATGGTGATATACACTAATTGATCCACGGACCCACCACCACACCTATTTCAGCCAGAGATACTGTATTCTGATATTAAAGGTGTGGCATCGGGACATAGGTGTTGGTATACCTACTTTAGTGGTTGTCGGCTCACTTTTATAAATTATGATCATCTCAGTCTTTGGAAGAAGTCTTAGTCTACCAATTCGCACTTGGCCAGCGCGGTGGACTACGGCCTAAAAACTCTCCAATTCTGAGAGAAGACCCGTGCCCAGCAGTGGGATAATAATGGGTTGTACCCTTTGGAAGAAGAAACGCACCTGTGATTATCTTTAGATATAACCTCTGTTCTATAAGAAGTTGTTTACAGGTCCATGGAAGGCAGGAACCACTTACCACAAAGTTTGCTACTTCAATCGTAAAAAATACTTATCCAAGGCCTTTCAATTTAGGTCTCAGGAGAATCAACGCATCTGTGGCCAAACTTGGGTAAAATCTGGTCTTATCTTGAGTACAGATGTCCATGAGCGGCAGTCGCTCCTTTCCTTAGATGGACTGCATGGTCGTTGCCTATTATAATTTAATAAATTAATAGAGAAATATTTTTAAACATAATGGGTCTTAAAAACATTCAGCAAAATTCATGATTTTTTTTTAGTATTTCTTTAAAAAATAGTTCATCAATTTTACTAAATGTTTTTAAGACCCATTAGGTTTAAAAATAATTCTGTATTCTTTTTTTAAATTATAATGGGTCTTAAAAACATTTAGTAAAATTCATGTTTTTTTTAGTATATCTTTAAAAAACAGTTATGTAGATTTCTATATTTAAAAAAGTAAATGTAAGTAACCAACTTACTATTTTAAACATAGAAATATAATTGAAAACTCTGTGCGCGGATTCGACATTAATAATGCTTATCAAAATTAGTTTTGCATTTGCATTAAAATTCATTTAAATTGAAATGAATGAAGCGATTAATTTTATATTAATAACACATTAGCCATGATGATATGGTTTTTATCTATACTAAACACATGAAACGATTGATACGATTCCGAACAAACAGACAAATAGATAAAATAGTAATAATCATTGAATTGTCTATTATTACTTATTCTCATATGTCCAAACATTTTATTAGATTTTAAGCTATTCCATAGCTTTTATCGCGGGCTTTGAGCGCGGCAACCGAATCAAGAATTTCCGTAACGAAAAAAACCTAACACTCCACTCTGACTACCATGTAGCGCGGCCGAGTGTTCGCTTAACGTGTATGTATATGATACTATAGTACGAAGCTCGCACGGATCTAGACGACCTGCTCGGAAATCGGACGAATATATAAGCAACTGTTTGTAAAAAAGTATATAGTATCAAAGATGAAAATTTGAATTAATATCAAAGAAAAATGTACTGCATAAATAAATAAATAATTATAATCGCATAAGTTGATAAAAAATGCTATGCAATAGCTTTACTGCGGCAGTCCCTGAGTGCCGCACGTTTTTTATATGTAAGAATGTTTACAGGTTACGCACTTTTATATGCGGCGACCATCATAGACCTCGGGAGTAGCAACGGATCTGTGATTGACTTCAGATGCATTCTCCATGCCGTCCAAAGGCGGCAGTGACCACTTACCATCAGGTGCACTGCATGCTCATTTGCTATTTCGATTTATAAAAAAAATGTGCTCAGGCGTCACTGATCCTATACAGTCATATGGATTGCATGCTCGTTTGTTACAAAAAAATGTGTGCGTGTACTAGCGTACACTCGTAAGAAGTGAAACTTCTTTATGACGTTATTTTTCAAAAAATAATTTACTATATGCAACTTTACAGAAATTGATTAAATAAAGTTAAATTAGATAAAGTTTAATAAAAGGCTTTTATTAAACTTTATCTAATAATCTAATCTATAATAATCTATCTAATATCACGCGTGGTAGGGATAAGAAAAAGATGGCGCGTAACGAAGAAATGTTACACTAAATTTTTTTCCAACCCCGGTAAAGAAGTTTCACTTCAAAAAAGACGTACACAGGTAGTACTGACCTCTTACATTTAGATAGTTCGTGCTGGTTTGCTACCCTAGTTTTATAAAACAAAGATCGTAAGTAAAAAATTGTTACTCACAATCCTCGACTCCTCCGTGGACGACTGTGAAGAAAAAAACAAGTATGTAAACACAGTTCATTGTCACACAACAGTATGCACTCGTCGTCCGATACGAAATGATGTAATTTTTGCGTGGTCGGTCCGACGTAACAGAATGATTACAGAGTAGCTTTAGCGAGAGTGTATGGTTTTATTGAATTTTGTTTATTTTTTTTTAACTAATAATATGTAGTAACGGGAGAGCGGAGCAGCCTAACACAAACATTTTGTTTACAAGGCGTATCCGAACTACTAAATTGTAAAAAAAAAAACTAAATTTGATAAAGAAATAAATATTTTGATTTTGATTTTGAATATCACGATATGATACGATACGATATAACCGAAAATCGATATAACATCTCTACTACGATTCAACTATCAAATCCTTTTTGTAAAATATGTATATAGGGGATTACATTAGTTCGGCTTGATAGTTTTACCGTTCATCGATTGGCGAGTCGTTTTGTGCATAAGAATGATTTCAACATCGCGATTTATTGACGTTATTAAGATTGATATAGCAGTTGACGTTACCATAACCCTATCATTTTATTTTAAAGTGTAAAGGTGTAGGACAAATTGGCTCGGCCTAACAGCCGGTATATACATTACAATAGTGATCGCATGATATAATTAAATATTATGATATAGTTGAATACAAAAAGGGTGCATTGTGTACATTATAATATTGCATAATCTATCAGTGTAACCCAGTGTGAATAAATCTCATTCTTGTCGTTAAATTTGAACAACAAAACATTCAGACGGTGAACTATCAGGCCGACCATACGATGAATAAATAACATTACACAAATTATTGTAGTTTTCTTGAAAAGCTTCATGTAAAATAAGACAATGTTATTTATAATTAAAAACTACTAGCTGCAGTAACCGTAACATCATTTCAGATTTTTTATCACATCTCTGTTCGACGCTTACTCTATGCACAATGCTGCAACTCTGATTGAATGTCGTAATTTCTTACTCTGGGGATTTCCTTATGAAATATCTTTTAAAGTTCGTTAATTGCAAATGCCATTTTGACACTACTTTCCTGTATAAAAACAAATATATATTTTTTAATAACATTAAAATAAATTTATAGTTAATCTTTATGTTGTGTTTCATTGTTTTATTCATCCTACAGATATGGTTATTGTTAAATTATGATATGTTTGTTTATTTCCATTCGTAGCGTATTATTTTAGTTTCATTATATTTTTACTTATTGATGTTTTCACTTAATAATGTCACTTAATAATGTTATTTATAATATATAAAGGAAGGTGGTAAAACAGTGTAGATTGACATAGGAAATACCTTACATGATTTATTTTCATCTGAGGCGGTCATTTCAGTTTTCGGCAGTAGCAACGGTTCTGTGTTTGATTTCAGGTAGAACCTGTGTTCTATATGAAGTTGCTTAAAGATGTTTGTGGGTAGCAGTGCCTACTTTTCGTCCGTGCAGGCCTATTTGCTACTCAGTGAAATAAAAAAGGGGGAGATTAAGATTGAATTCAATCTAATGCTAAGTAGAAACAATAGTATGATCATAAAAAGATACCACCTATTCGCACTTGGCCAGCGCGGTGGACTATGGACTCTCTTATTCTAAGAGAACACCCGTGCCTAGCAGTGGGACAATAATGGGTTGACGAGAGATGAAAAAAACCGCATTAATGGGGTCGCTCATCTTTCTCCTTCTTTTGAGCAAATGTAGCCAACGATAGAAGCACAGTACTAGTATCTAATTAATATTGTGATATAAGGGTCCTTATGCCCAAACTCATACATACACATATTATTCAAATTACTCTGACAGCGCTGATTAAGTGTTTACTTATATGCAGACAAAATTTATTTTGAAATTTCTAAGAAGTTTTGCAAGGTGGTAAAAAGGATATAGTGCTTTAGGGGACATTCTACCGCATCACCTATTTATAGGGTGTAGCAGTTTTTACTTTTGACGGAAGGGTGTGGTGCCGGCTAACTTTATATGAGGTGATCCACATTATATTATGTAATGGGTACTCACGACATGCGTTTTTTTTTAATTTCTTTCTGCCAATATTTCGACCCAGTTGCATGGATCGTGGTCACGGCAAAGCCGTGACCATGGTCCGGAACCCGTTACATAATAAAATGTATAAATTGCGGGATAATATTAGTTTAAAATCATATAACCCACATTAGTCCTTGGGAGCAGCAACGCAGTGTGTTTGACTTCAAATAGAATACCTGTTTTGTGTGTAGTTGATTACAATTGTCCCTAGAGGGCAGTGCCCACTTTCCATCAGGTGGACTGCATGCTCGTTTACTCCGCCGGCTGTTAGACGGGAAGGACGTTGAGAGTCCTCACCTTCGACCAACACGTACAAAGTGATTTTAACGTAGCTATTTAGACCATAATACATTTTCTCTTCCTAAGACATTATAAGATCAAGGTGTCCTCGTTTCGTTTAAGTATAAGTATAAAATTAAGATAAGAAACATTAAGCAAGGAAACCATTTGCTTGTTTACAATGTCGATGATGCCAGTGACAGATAGTAAATGTGTAGCGTCAATTTAAAATGCAGTTGTTTTGACCTCGTGTGTGCGTATCATAATGATTACCGTCGATTTTTTTTGCGTCGGTCAGTTTACAGCGTCAGAAAGAAGGTAGTGTTTTTCGATCATATGATCTATTTATCTATATAGATATCCACAGCTACAGCGCTTGGCTTAGCGTGACGTTGCAATAGATTTGAAGATAAGAGCTGTTTTGTCTAGGGTTTATTACAGATGTCTATCAGTGGCAATAGCCACTTTATTATTATCAAAATAAAATAGTTATGATGAAATGAAATGTCTTTATTTTGTAAAGGCCGACAGGGGCACTTACGAATTGAGTTACATTTTTTTCTTACACTACCACCGGACCGGAATACGACCTTAACTGAAAGCACGCAGTTCATCCGCATAAGTGGTTACTGCTTGTCCCTGTAGTTGCGGGATCAGAATAGGGCTACGGTATCCCCTGCCTGTCGTAAGAGGCGACTAAAAGGGGCTTCCGGGGTTCCGGGTGGCTAGAATTAGAGCCTGAAGCGTCCAGACAGGCGGTGCCAGGAAGGACGGTGGTATGTGTGGTGCATACCGTCGTAAAGACTAGTCGGAGTGGTGGGCCCAGCCGTCCATCTCGGAGGAGCCCGATGGGGCAACGCGCTCAGAGGATTCCAGCTGCGTTCCTTTGGAAATCCCGAAATCTTCTTTGTAGCGCCGAGGATGGCCACCGGGGGGTTTTAGTGCGGTAAAAATCCCACATAACCCTTCGTCGCACCCACGGCGTTGGGTACGTTTTGAAGGTGGACAAAAAATACCCTAAGAAGAAAAAGCTGCCCGTAGACCTCTGTAAGCCTAGGGTTGTGGCACGTGACTCAGATACTCACCGGACATGGCTATTTCGGTCATTACCTGAACAGGATAGGGAGACAGGTGACGGCCCTCTGTCACCATTGTAGGCACGACGAGGATTCCGCACAGCACACGCTCGAGTACTGTCCAGCTTGGGAGTCTCAGCGGCGGATCCTCGTCCAAAAGGTTGGAGCGGACCTTTCTCCGGCGGCTATCGTTGCGGCGATGGTTCAGCGGCGAGAGGCCTGGAACGGCTTGATCACCTTCTGTGAGGACGTGATGTCAGCGAAGGAAGACGCCGAAAGGGCCAGAGAGCGCGCTGAACTCTCTCGGAGAAGGATCCGCCGCGGCCGCCGGCAACGGCGCCTCGTCCCTGTAGTTCCGGGATCAGAATAGGGCTACGGGATCCCCTGCCTGTCGTAAGAGGCGACTAAAAGGGGCTTCCGGGGTTGCAGGCGGCTAGAGTGGGAGCTCGAACCGTTCGGTCAGGCGATCCCGGGAAGAACGGCGGTATGTGTGGTCGCATACCGTCATAAAGACTAGACGGAGCGGAGGGCCCAGCCACCCATCTGGGAGGAGCCCGATGGGGCAACGCGCTCAGAGGATTCCGGTTGCGGTCGGACCGAGTACCCGGAGTCCTCTTTATAGCGCCGAGGACGGCCACCGGGGGGGTTTTAGTGCCTTTTGAAGGTTTCAAGAACAAAAAAAAAAAGGTTGTGGCACGTACCAAATAAATAGTCAAATCAGTCTATTTCTTTGGCACGTCAATTTTAATACATACGCTCGAAAAACATCTCCCGACGCGGTGGGGTAATAAACATCCCACTCAAGCATAATTATGACACCTTTATCGTTCAGTCGACGCATCGTCTGTCTTCTGTCACCTGTTCTGTGATCGATGGGGCCAGTCAAGGGTAGTTGTGAAGGATTTGTATAAGCGAAAATATTTTCGCGGCGTAAAATTTCGCAACTCATCCTTAAGTTTCAGAAATATTACGTGGAGATTTTTTAAGATAAGTGTTTGGTACTCATTGTGATTTGCTTTGAGGGTGAATTGGGCAACAGCGTCTATCTAAAAAAAAACATGCTTTCTACACTCATAGTCTTACAATAGGATTTTCTTCCATGTCGTGGGTACCATGGACACACACAAGACGAATACACAAACACCCAGACCCAGAACAGGAATCTTAAAATCAGATACCTGTCTGGCCGGGAATCGAACCGGGGACCCATTGCGCATCAGACCGGTATGCCGCGCCGGTCGTCAATTGTCTATCATGTATATCATACAGTTGCCAACCTGCTATCACTACTATCTGTATATCATCAACACTCACTGCGATTACTATCCCACTTGCCAGGCGTGGTCAGTCTTGACAAAACCCACATTAACGCATCGTCCCTTATTGAACCCAATAATCTGACAAATTGTTGAAGAGCCTGTAAAGATTAAGAAGATACAACATCGACCATGATGAACTGATTTTTAGTTACCTTTCTCATCTGGTACCTGCGCAGGTTTTTTTTTATCTGACTGAAGTAGGAAACGAGCATGCGGTCCACCTGATGGTAAGTGGGCACTGCCGCCGATGGACATCCGTAATCAACTTCATACAGAACATGGGTTTTATCTGAAGAAGATGCGTTGCTACTCCCGAGGACTATGATGGTCGCCTCATGTGAAGTGTGCCGTCAACCTCACCCTTCTATCGAAACGCAAGAAATGCTTCACGCTATAAATACGTGTGGCGGTGGTACTTCCCCGGTCAAACTGCACTGGTTGTACCTTCAAAATTCAGGTGTCACCAAGCAAGCTCCAAAAATGTTCGAGTATTAAAAAGTACACAAGAGATGATTGAGAACCGAAAGTTATACGCTTTAGAAAATAAGTTGTGTCTTACGGCTCTGGGATCTTACTCTATTAAAATTATTACATTAATACGTGAAGCAAAAACTTGTGACGTATTTTTAAGTAATATGCCGCGGACGGATTAGTATGAAATTTTGCACGGATATAGTGGACGTAGAGAAGGAGTGCAGAATGTAAATATTTTTTCAAATAATGCATATATTATACCTAAAATCAACTAAAACACATTACATACACAAACTTGCATTTGACACAAACTCATATATGATTAACGAAATAGAGCATCCAATCCTTACTACCAAAACACATAATGTCAAAAATTTCTGATGTCTTTGTCAAAATACCCGCTATTGTTTTTAAATGCGGTTTAGATAATTAAACCTCTTTTTGAAGTGAAACTTCTTTATCGGGGTTGGAAAAAAATAAGTGTAACATTTTTTCGTTACGCGCCATCTTTTTCCGTTACGCGCCATCTTTTTCCGTTACGCGCCATCTTTTTTTTCCGTTCCGTCTTTCTCTTATCCCTACCACGCGTGATATTAGATAGATTATTATAGATTAGATTATTAGATAAAGTTTAATAAAGGCCTTTTATTAAACTTTATCTAATTTTACTTTATTTAACCAATTTCTGTAAAGTTGCATATAGTAAATTATTTTTTGAAAAATAACGTCATAAAGAAGTTTCACTTCTTACGAGTGTACGCTAGTACACGCACACATTTTTTATTATATTTAACGGGTGCGTTTGAAATTACTTAAAAATGATTACATTTTATTTAAATTAGAGAAATATTCGTACTACTTTCGACAGTATATAATTTAGTTTTTCAATTTAAATTACCGTCGAATTTCGACCGGTGCGAAGTGACTAGTACAGATAGTTCAATCAAAATTACGTACTCAGTTTTAAGATACAGATTAACCGTACAAGGCTCTAACAAAACTAACATACTATTGTTAACTATATTTGGAGACGGGGAAACATAATTAAGTCCTATATAATTATGATAAACAACCCCCATCCTTTGTGTTGTGTCACCTGAACTCTGATTAATGACCCGGGCCGCTAGTAACGTACGGGTTTATTTATTTTAGTGTCAGAGAGTGATGGAAGATACGAAGATGATGTATATGACAGAGATAGGTGTATGTTTGGTTTGGTTTATATACCACTGGGAGTGTAAGTATATTTTTAGGAAAGTATAAACAAGAATAGTTTGTTTTGTTATAATTATGTTTTACTAGCCGTACCCCGTATTTTTAAGCGCGTTTAAAAAAGGTAAAATTCTATATTGTACTGAGTACTCAACTTTTGATTAAGTACAAATTTTAATGAAATAAAAGACTTACGGTCTTTTATTTCATTATATATTCTTATATATAGACGTAAATATGAGTACATTAAATTTATTTCAGTAGTACTTCAAAAACATGCTTTCGAAAAAAAATGAGATTAAAGTTTTGGGTATGATTTGCTTTTCTTAGTATAGCTCTAACACCGCTTGCTTCAAAGTAACTCATTGCAGCAAATAGTGATCAGAATTAAATACAGCTATTTGGTAAATACGCGCAAGACAATGCACTTTTAGAAAATTGAATAAAAAATCTTTTTTTAATTTTAAATAAATATTTAAGGGGCTTCATACCAAAAAACGTGACTTCTTACGTTTTTTTCTATAGATAATGGGACTCTTCTTGTGTCCAACTGGCACTTAGCCGGTTAATATATGTATAGATAGTCTTAATTCGTAATTATGTCAAGAATGTTCAAAAGTCAAAAGTCAAATTATTTATTGCTCATGCACTTAAAAGTAGCTCTTACAGATAATGGTGTTTGCACTTGCATGTACCCTGTTAGGGCGATGCAATAATGTTATGGTAGGTTAGTCAATAATCAGTAATGTTAACATTATTATACTCTACGGTCAAAAAAATATAATAAAATTGTGTTGTGTTGTGTTAATATGTATATTTTTATTTTTATACATATCGTGAGTACCCGTTAAGTATTAAAAGGTGTCATTCCGCGATAATATTAGTCTAAAATCATATATTTTTACTTTAATTCGAATACATTATCATATACATCTAGTTACACAATATCGTAACATAATATGTTTATATAAATTGTACCGGATTGGATCGTATGTCACGTATCATACCGCATATTGTACGCGTATTGGATCGAATCAAATAATATTTAATCAAATCGAAATGTATTGTATCGTAAGACATTGTATCGGATCGCACCTTAATTATTGTATTATATTTCATACTTTACCGAACCTAATGAGATCGGTAGAGCAGTGATAGCCTAATGGTTGAAACTCGCCCTCTCGATCGGGTGGTCCGAGGTTTAAACCCAGGCACGCACCACTGATTAATGTGCGTATTAGACATTAATTATCACTGCTTTTCGGTGAAGGAAAACATCGTGAGGAAACCTACACACCCGAAAGATCTTTAAAAAAAAATTCTCGGAGGTGTGTGAAGTCCACCAATCCGCACTTGGCCAGCGCGGTGGACTATGGCCTAAAACTCTCTCATTCCGAGAGAAGACCCGTGCCCAGCAGTGGGACAATAATGGGCCTCCCCTAAATGGCGCCACTCCAACCGGTCCTGTGCCCTCTGAATCTAACGGTTTTCCGCTGACTTCTTCAGGTCATCGGCGGCGGCGACCTGTACTCCTTTGGCCTAAACGTGGTCGCCACTCGAGGACCTTTCTTACCCATCGGTTATCGGTCCTACAGCGATGTGGCCGGCCCATAGCCACTTTAGCCTGCTAATTCTGAGAGCTATGTCGGTAAGGTTCGTTCGTCTACGGATTTCTTCGTTGCGAATCATGTCTCGTAAAAATTTTCGAGTGACATAGGGTATACTATTTTCAAATATGGCTCCTGCTATTAGAGAAAAAGGGAGGGAGAGGGACGTTTGTTATCACAGTATCAATATATACAATCTTCTATATAAAAATGAATGATTGTTCTCTATAGAATCTTAAACTGTTCATTTCATGTGATGATCGTTAGCAAAGTTATTCATGAGCTCACGAAGGTTTCTGGTGTATTTTTTCTTTGTGATGGCGTAGCAACGTAGGGTACAGCTAGTATCAAATAAAAGCTATTAAATAGGCCGTCACAAAAATATTATCACACTTTTGTTGATATTTTGACAAACTTCTAAAAAGGGCTAAATTAAACAAATTATAAAGAAACGAAGCACCTGACAACGAAGCAACTGAAGCAGTCAGGTTTTCTGGTTGTCATAATAATTTCTAGTTCATGTTGAGGTGTACAACCGATTATTGTCCCACTGCTGGGCACGGGTCTTCTCTCATAATGAGAAAGTTTTAGGCCATAGTCCACCGCGCTGGCCAAGTGCGAATTGGTAGACTTCAAACACCTCCGAAAACTATTTTTTAATGAACCCGGGTGTGAAGGTTTCTTCACCATATTTTCCTTCACCGAAAAGCAGTGATAATGATTTCTAATACGCACATAAATCAGTGGTGCGTGCTTGAGTTTGAATCTCAGACCTCCCGATTGAAAGAGCAAGTTTCAACCATTAGGCTCTAGATAGCCTAATGTTTGAAACTTGTTGTTATAAAAAGTACATTAAAATCATTCAAAATATCCCAGTGAATTGCGTTTTATGAACAACCCGCAAACATAAATCATTCGCAGTGAAAGTATGCGACGGTTGCAACGAAAGCGTCCTGAATACTAATGTGAACACGCTTAAGATACGAAACTAGCGTTTGTTCCCGGCGTTGTCTGCTTTAAGACGGTTTTAACTACGCCATAAGGAAAATGTTTTTCAAGCGTATGTTTGCTAGAATGTATTTATGTTTGTCTATTTGTTTTGAATTTGCTACGACCCAGAAAGTTTGACGGATTAAGGTATACGATATACTATTGGAATCGAATCAGTTATCAAAATGGCAAATACTATATGACAGAGGGGGAGGTTCTTTTTCACTCATCGTATCAGGATAACCTACTGTGGGCTCTGATAGGGAATGTTAGCACGAGAATAAATTGCAGACTTGATTTTAACACACAGTATATTGCCGAATAAAACTTGTTACAATCACTGAATTAATACAAACTAAATTAAGTAGGCAAGTAATCATAGCACTAAGAACGCGGGATGATTTTAGAGTTGTCTGCTTCGGCCGACCGTCAACGATAGACTGAGGTATCGGCCATTAAACTGGTACAACCCTAACTTCATCGAACGCCACTAGATGACGCTGGCGTTCCGGTGTTGCCACAATACCGCCATTTCCGACATATATTTTTTTAATATGGCACTTACGATCAGAGAAAAGATATCTATTTATTAACATTACAATACGGGTATCGATTGAAAAGTAGTCAATTACTACTATTTTACTGTATTTCAAATTTCAGCTCAATCGGACACTGAGAAGTGAGTTAAATTCAAGTTGCAAGATTTGACCCAAACACACATACTTACATCCATCCACCCATCAGCCTTTGAAAGTCCATTGCTGGATACAGGTCTCCCCTAATCTGCGCCACTTTGACCGGTCTTGAGTCCATACTTACATACTTACCCATAAACATTGTAAGTAAAATAAAATCATTTAAAAAAAGTGGTCATTTACTCTCAATATGAAAATTGATTCTCAATATAAAATTATCTTTAAGTTTTTAAATTTTAGCACAAATGTGGCAAGCGGGCATGTAGTTTTCCGGATGCTAAGTGGTCTCTACCGTCCATAATATCTTTTAACTTTACTACAGCGTTTCAACATGGTGGTGCTGTAATAATTTCGTAAATGTAAATCAGCATTTATTTACCGTTCTTGTAGTTCCGGGATCAGAATAGGGCTGCAGCCCCTGCCTGTCGTAAGAGGCGACTAAAAGGGGCTTCCGGGGTCGCGAGCGGCTAGTGGGAGCTTGAACTGTCCAGCCAGGCGATCCCGGGAAGGAGACGGTATGTGTGGGCGCATACCGTCGTAAAGACTAGACGGAGCGGTGGGCGAGCCGCTCACCTAGTAGGGGCCCGATAGGGCAACGCGATCAGAGGATTCCGGTTGCGTTCCTTTGGAGATCTCGGCGTCCTTTTTGTAGCGTCGAGGACGGCCATCGGGGAGTTTCAGTGTGGTAACGGTAACGTTAATTTACACCTTTCCACTAAGAAAAGAAATTCTTTGCCAGGTGTTAGAACTGTTTCACGGTAGAAAAGTTTGTGCCGGTGCTTCGCACTCGAACTATACTAGTTTTACCTTTAGGTGATGATCATGTCGTCTAGATTAATGTTCTGGGTCTGATATTCGTTGTCCGTGTAGCCTCGGGGTCAGAATAGGGCTACGGTATCCCCTGCCTGTCGTAAGTGGCGACTAAAAGTGGCTTCCGGGGTTGCAGACGGCTAAAGTGGGAGCTCGAACCGTTCGGTCAGGCAATCCCGGGAAGGACGGCGGTATGTGTGGTCGCATACCGTCGTAAAGACTAGACGGAGCGGTGGGCCCAGCCGCCCATCTGGGAGGAGCCCGATGGGGCAGCGCGTTCGGAGGATTCCAGTTGAAGTCGTTTCGAGATCCCGGCGTCCTCCTTTTCAGC
Source organism: Spicauda simplicius (assembly GCA_949699795.1). Taxonomy (NCBI): domain Eukaryota; kingdom Metazoa; phylum Arthropoda; class Insecta; order Lepidoptera; family Hesperiidae; genus Spicauda; species Spicauda simplicius. The sequence goes on from OX453060.1 coordinate 2,667,245, forward strand.
GCCGAGGACGGCCACCGGGAGGGTTTTAGTGCGGTAAAAATCCCACATAACCCTGCGTCGCTCCCACGGCGTCGGGTACGTCGGTGAAGGTCTCCCCCTCGAAAACAAAAAAAAAGGGTCTGGTATTCGTTGTGTATTCGTCTTGTGTGTGACCATGGTACCCACGACACAGGAGATAATGCTAGTGTGAGGCTATGAGTGTAGAAAGCGCGTGTGTGTTAATTACGTGTGATCATTATAATGAGATAACTAGATCTAATTCTTAAAGATAAACATGAACAAACTAACATTAAAAGTTATCGTAATATTACGTTAGTATGTAAGCGTACATCGTTCAGAAGTCTTAAAGATGGATTAATGCGAGCTCATAATATAAATGTAATGTTAGTACAGTTATATTGCTTTGGAATACTGCTGTGGTATATATGTATCAATTCGCAAGGTAGTATTTACAATTTATTTTTTGTTTCTCTGTAGCCATAACACATATAGTGTCTCTTTTTTTTCTTTTTTTTTCTCGAGGGGGAAACCTTGAAAAGGTCACGACGCCGTGGGAATGACGCAAGGTTATCTGGGACTTTTACCGCACCAGACCCCTCCCACAGTGACCGTCCTCGGCGCTACAAAGAGGAGTCCGGGATCTCCAATGGAACGCAACCAGAGTCCTGAGCGCGTTGCCTCACCGTGCTCCGCACAGATGGGCGCCTGGGCCCACTGCTCTGTCTGGTCTTTACGACGGTAGGCTACCACACATACCACCGCCCGGAGCGAGGTCGCCTGACCGAACAGTTCGAACTCCCACTCTAGCCGCTCGCAACCCCGGAAGCTCATTTTAGTCGCCTCTTACGAACCCATATAACATATCCGAACTTCGAACCATGGCTATTACTGCTCATTTACTGCCTACGACTTAAACTTAATATATGTGTAAACATATTTGTAAAATATATGCATTTTATTGTTATAAGTGACATCTATTACATTTAACTTTATAATGATCACCTTTCGGAATTACTGCATTTTGAACGTACAATAAAAACACTTTCTTGTGCAATTATTGCAAAAAACTCAATTTAACAAGAATGACGATTACTGCAAGGACTTTTTAGGGGAGACTATAAAGTAGAATATGAAAATGGCTCTAACTAAATTCAGTGTTACTTTAATACAATATGCCAGTACAACTATATCTATTTCGGCCTCAATAGCAGTAGAGCTGTCGTGTTCCGGTTTGAAGTGTCAGGCACATGATACACTTGATAGTAAAGCATCTGTAGTTGACTTCAGATGGAATACATATTCTGTTTGGATATATGTATAGTTTGACAATCACCTGTTTTACCATAGGGTATACTGCTCCGTAGGTAGTTTTAAAATGGAAATAGCTTAGATAAGATTGAAAATGTGTAAATTTTTTTAAAAATAATTAGCATGTATGTATGTATTCAAAGGCTTCGGAATTCATTTAAGTAATTGTATATAGAATTTTTATTTAAATATATTCTGCCTTTTTTATAGTGGGTAATCCTCAACCCAGCCGCCTGGGGTAGCAGCTGGGTTGTGCCGGACTCTTACCGGCTAAACCCGCACTGTGTTTACTTCTCGCACTGTACGACGGGAACACAGGCATGCTTTCGCACTCAACCGCGTAACCGCTCCCGCTCCCCTCCATCAGCAAGGCGCGCCAGAAAACACAAAGGCGCGCCTTACCTCCAAAGGCCCCATCCGTAGGGCGATGGACCAACCCCGAGACCATTACCCAGGGGCCGTGAGCACGGCAAGCCGACAACCACAGGCATCGAACTCCCACACCCAGCGGCGGATCCGTTCTTTGGTTCCGCCGCAAGCCACCAAACGGCCGCAGATGACAGGGAGGACGGCAACGACACACCGCATCTCCTCTTTCTCCGCGGCCCCACCGCCAATACAACTGACGGTGCACCCCCGTTCGGTCGCGGGAGACAGGGTGCGCGGCAACGACACACCGATACATCTCTCCTCCCGCAAGTCTTCCTGGCTGCAGAGGCCAGAAAACGGAGGACAGCTCCGCAGCACCCTCGGACGCATCCAGAGCTGGCCCACGGCCCACCCCACTCGGAGCGTCCCCTCCCTGGGATCTCTCTTGGCTTTACCGTGGTACTCCACCCCACGGTTACTATGCCCCCTCACCGCGACAAGGTGGAGATTCCCTCTAGGGGGAAAAAATATTATCTGCCTAGGTCATATCTATATATTTTAGAGTCAAGTTCCATTAGCGAATCCATAAAGTGCATCTACAACACAAGTAATTGTGAAAATAAATTTTAGATTACAAATTTTGTTGGGAAATTCGAACGAAAGCATACCGATAAGCTCGTAATGAAACAAAATTAAACATAATTAAATTGTTCTAAATACCTATTAATTTTATTGCAGCGCGGACAACAAGGAAACACCAATTAATATTGTTGACAAGTTCTGCCACATTTCAATCAACAAGTCTAATTTGATATTTGTTTGTGTTATAAGCTCCAATAACAAAGCGATTGTGTTATAATTGACTAAGCTGTTATGTTAAATATTATTATAACAGCTCAGTCAATTATAACATTAAAGTTATATCAACAGCTTAATGGTGGGTCAGTGAATATCATATATACATATCGTACTTGTGCATTAGACGATCCACGTTGCGAAGCGGTGAAAATACCAGACACGCAGTGGGTTCCGGGTTCGATCTCCGGCCAGACACGTATCTGGATGATGAATTTAGATTCTTGATCAGAGTCTGGGTGTTTTGTGAATCGATGGCACCCACGACACAGGCGGAAATTTTGGTGTACGGCCTTGAGTTTAAAAAGCGTTTAGCGTTATTTTTTTTATCCGACTGATGTAGCAAACGAGCATGCAGTCCACCTGATGGTCAGTGGTCACTCCAGCTCATGGACACCTGTAAACAACTTCATAGAGAACATGGGTTCTATCTGAAGTCAATCACAGATACGTTGCTACTCCCGAGGACTATGATAGTCGCCTCATATAAAAGTGTGCCGGCAACCACACCCAATAACAAAATAAATAAATAAACATGCATGCAGTCTACACATACGTACTTGCCATGACATTTGGCTAGCTTTATAAGTCTTTTAAAAATAAGTAAAATAAAGTAATAATCATATTTAATTTTAAATTATTTTTAGGCAAAAATGACTATTAAAGCAATATACATAACACTATTGTTGATCCAACTAATCGAATGTAGTTTGTAACACTATTAAAATTAGAATACAACTTGTTAACTATATAAGTTTTGTTCACTAACTTCCCAAGTCGTTGCAAGCCTACTAAATGGCCGTTACACAATATCTAGAGTAGCCTAGTTTGCTTCCAAAGTTTACAATGTATTGGAGCCTACAACTCTCGTCTTATCAAGTACTTAAGTTAATTTAAACTGTAAATAGAGCTGTGATAGCCTAATGGTTGAAACTTGCTTTCTCAATCGGGAGGTCCGAGGTTCAAGCCCAGTCACGTAACTGATTTATGTGCGTATTAGAAATTATTTATCACTGCTTTTCGGTGAAGTAAAACATCGTGAGGAAACCTACATACCCGAGAGTTATGTAAAAAAAAGTTTTCTTAGGTGTGTGAAGTCCACCAATTCGCACTTGGCCAGCGCGGTGGACTATGACCTAAAACTCTCTCATTCTGAGAGAATACCCGTGCCCAGCAGTGGGACAATAATGGGTTGTACCCAATTGCCGGCTATTGTAGCCCGCTCTCTTTCATATGACGCGATACTACTCCTCTGGTTTAGTATCGCGTCTGACATAGACTTCAGATAGATTTCTAATAGAATGAATGGTTCTGAAGTTGCTTCCAGGTGCCCATGGGCAATAGTAACTACTTATTATGAGATGGACTGTATCTGATGGCTTAATTGCTACTTCAATCTTATACAAAGAATATTGTATAGCAAACTAGATGTGCCCTGCGCGCGTTGCTACGCCATCACAAAAAATGCACCAGAAACCTTCGCGAGCTCATGATCAAATGAATAGTTTACGATTATATAGAGAATATAAAGACAAACATTCATTTTTATAAACAAAGATGTTTTATATAATACCAAATGTATAACAACTGTATTGGAATCCTATATAGTGCTAAAAAAAGCACCAACGCTACCCTCATTTTTGCTTTTAACAAATTAAGCTTTGCTGTTTTCTGTTTAAAGCAGTGGTCATTTTTGAAAAGTATATTAAAATAATGTCTTCTAGCTTAGTAACAAGATGAGTATTAAACAACCTGTAGCCAACCTCAGGTAGACTGCAATTCTGCCTTCAAGTTACAAATGTGCCTGTGTTTCATCAGGTTACCATCAGTCACCAATACAATGACACATACGAACTACCATCGGGTGGACTACACGCTTGTCTGCTACTTTAATTTCATAAAAAAATATTGTGTTACGATTTTTACTAAACAACTAGCTGCACCCTGCGCGCGTAGGTACGTCATCACAAAAAAAGCAAAAAAAAAAAGAATCCAGAAACCTTTGCGAGCTCGTGAATAACAACTTTGCTAAAGATTCACATGATTAAATCAATAGTTTGCGATTCTATAGAGGACGTACAAACGAAAATTCATTTTTATATATAAAGATAACTACATATTTTTTCTTAGAAATATTAGTACATAAAATTTTATTTGATGTCAATGTACGACAATTTAACATAATCCATTTAACTAAAATGAAGTTTAAAAACTCGCAAAAAATTTAAAAATATTGGCGTAGCGCAAAATAATGGTTGATCATAAATCAATTTGCATAAATATACTATCATAAATTGGACGCAGTCACTCAGAAAATTGTTTTTTGCTGTCGAATAGTTTTGGATTTTAGACATAAATCGGCATTTTAAATTTATTAAAATTTGAAAGTTGTAAAGTAAAATATTAACATTTATCAGAACGATCTATTTTTTTCTAATTCTCCCTTATTTGAGCCTAAAATCTTAATGCTTACAAATATAGGTGGTAAAAGTAATACTGTTTTTCCGGAGAAGTACCACCGTCACACCTATTTCTAGCATGGAGCATTTTTTACATTACCGGCCGTTACTTAGCCATAAATGAGGCGACTATCACATTCCTCAGGAGTAGCTACGCATCTGTGAGTTAGATTTCAGGTAAAACTCCTGTTCTAATGAAATTGGTTGTTTGTGTCCATGGGCAGAAGTGACCACTTATCATCAGTGGACCACACGCTCGCTTACAGGTAAAACACAATTCAATATTCGTCATAAAATCCAAAACACCCTATATTTGTCCAAATGGACTGATAAACATTCTCTGAAACTTTAGCTTCTACTGCACTACTTAAATCTCGTTTAAGCAAAGGACCCAACTATTCCACTATAAGAGCATACATTTCCGCTTCTCCGTTCCAACATTTTACTTCAAGATTTTCTCAGCAAAGAAGTAATTCTCGAGAACATAACCGTATAATGGAAACGTTTGAACAATCCAACTGTCATTAACAATCCGGGACACTCGCCCGATTCGTTGCAAATTCGAAACTCACTTTCGACCGAAATTTTTTGTCGAACTCTCGAAATGGCTCCTGGACATAGAACAATTCAAAGCAGATGTTCTTAAGTAATTTTGGATATATAAATAACTTTATTCAAGAGACGAATATCTACAGCTGGTGATTAAAAAAATTGAAAAAAAAAACAGGAAATGACCAAACTTAAACCGTGAAATTTACCAATGAATATGATTATTATTGACACAAAAAAATATCCTTAATCGTAGACAATTAAATAGCAAAAAAAGATATAACGTCATATTATTGTTTATATAGAAGAGATCATTATTAGTTTTCCATTAAGTTTCTGTCTCTGTCTCCTCTGTCTGTCTGTCTCCATTAAGTAGCTTTCTGAACCTAAATATGTAAAAAATAACAATCTAATATCTATCTAGTATCTCAGTAAACTCTACACTTTGTGTAACACTAGCTATTAAAATATATGTAAAGAATTATGTCTTTTCTTTTTACAGATTTTCTGTTTTCGTCCTAATACATCCAATAAACAAATTAAATTCGCAAAACTGACATTAATTACCGACGCACATAATTTAAACTTATCTCGCGAAGTTCGCATTCGCTAACATTTAAAAAGCGTTTCCTCGACATTTTTCCGGACGCTAGATAAAGTTCGCCCGGTCTTTGCGTAGGCAAAAACTTCGGATGCCGGCTCTGCAACTTTGTTGATCTACGGCCCCGCCTTTTTTCGGTACAGAAAAAGTCGGAGCAGCGTTTCATATTACGTTTTCTTTTATCTTTTCTTACATTCTGGAGTTTTCTTTGAAGCAATATCGCGATTTGCGCGTATAAGTAATATTCGTACGTCAACGCTTGGAAGTGCGGGAACCGACACGTGCCTATATAATGAGTGTTTCGGCTGAAAGATTTATTTGCAGATGTCTGAGGCAATATCTATGCCTATGTAGATGTTTTCAAATAAATAAAATGTCACTCATAGTCTCATATTACTTTTCACTATATCACATGTAATGTATAAGTACAATAATAAACGAAAATATAATTTAATCTTGTAGAAACCAGCAGAAGCATTGAATAAGCTACTATCTGCCGGTGTAGTAAATATCCAGACGCACAACATAATTCTATGTAAGTAGTATCAAATTCTATCAGTGGCATGAGACACTTTTCTCGTTTGCTACTTTATTAGTATATTTTTTATATGAGATTTAAGTAGCAAACGAACATGCAGTCCACGTGATGGCAAGTGCTCACTGCCGGCCATGGACATTTGTAAGAAACTTTGTATAAAACAGAGGTTCAATCTGTTCTCAATTACACGTGCGTTGCTACTCCCGCGGACTAAGATGATCGTCTCGTATAAACTTTTATAGCCAGCAACTACACCAGGCGTCTTAGACTATACTGGGTCCCCGGGCACACAAGAATTCGGGGCCCTTTTGGAATGTAAAGAAAATATAATGTGTCTACTTTATTTCTTCGACGACCCGCGTGGCGGAGCGGTTACCATACCAGTCTGACGCGCAATGGGTCCCGGGTTCGATTCCCGGCCAAACAGGTATCTGAATGATGAATTTAGATTCATGTTCTGGGTCTGGGTGTTTGTGTACTTGTCTAGTGTGTGTCCATGGTACGCACGATACAGCAGAAAATCCTAGTGTGGAGCTATGAGTGTAGAAAGCGTGTGTTAAAAAATCCAAAAGGGCCCGACGACTTTCGTGCAACGAGAAAAGTGTAATGCGCCAGACCATAATATCTTGATATTAAATGTGACAAAAGCTGTAGGCCCTTCGGTGCCCTCTGGACCTTGGACGCTGACCCCGAGACCGCTTATGGTAAAGACGGCATTGGTTCTACCACCTGGTAAAGAATACAAGTGCTTTATCTTAATTTTGCCTTACACTATTATTAGACGGAAATATTTTGATGTAAATTTCATTATGAAAACTTTACCTATAAACTTCAGCATAACTAGAACTACCTTAAGATAAAACTTGCATTGCTATGATAAAAAAATAAGTACTAAAATAGCTAACCGTTTTTTGTTTACCATACGATGGTAATACTTCATCTATATGCATGTCTGGGGAACTCTGGTGTAAGGGTGAACGTGACAGCGTCTCCAGAATATATTGGATAATCAACGCTGCTGGGAGAAGTTCAAAGGATTCCAGCATATTAGAATATATCTGTTATTTTGTACTCGAAAAATTTTATATCACTATTTACCAAATTTTGTTTGTAGCGTTTACAGCGGGTTAATAGACCTCATGTTTTACTGTATGAGGTACACAAACATTACTTTTTCTCACTCTATAGATTGTTATCTTAATTAAATTCAAGAGTGCGATAAAGACAAATATACATATTTTACGACAAATAGAATAGTATATTCTTCAAACTTCTTTTACGTGGCACTCGAACTCAAACTGAGTTATGCGGTCACTACCATGCATGCATCTGGATTTAAATATCGGCTGCTAAAAATTAAAAACCCATATCGTGAGTACCCACTACATGTTAAAATGTATAAATTCCGCTATAATAATAGTTTTCAACCATATATTTGTGTGTGTGATGTATACATATTCTATGTAAAAGTTCTCGGGGAACGAAGAATTAATTTTTAGTGAGTAGATAACGTCCATCAACCTTTGAATCCCCATTGGACATAGGCCTTTCCTAATGGAGGGTTCTTTCCGATAATAACAGCGCCTGGCACTCGTTTTGTTGACCACAGCAGTTGATGCTACAAAGAAAACACTGTTGTCTATCGCCTATATTATTCCATTTAGTCTGCTACGAAATGTTCGACAAGAGAGAAAGTAGAACTATTTAACATTGATACCACATTGCAAAACATTATGCATTACTTAATCTTCTTCGACATCCATGGATTAAGCTTTTCTACACAGACACCACAAAGCAAGACATTATGTACGGCCCCGCTTACCGCTCTAATTTTACTTACAAGAGGGTAAGTAAAATTAGAGCGGTAAGCGGGGCCGTGACTAATCTGACTGGAGTCATAATTTGCTCCTAAATGCGTTATTATCCATAAGATAAATTAGAACACCTCCTATATGTATTTTACTTTGCATACATTTTCAAGGTGGTAGAACCACTGTAGTTCGACCGGGGAAGTACCACCGCTACACCTATTTCTAGCGTGAAGCTGTTCTTGCGATTCGATAGAAGGGTGTGGTTGCCGGCACACTTTCACATGAGGCGACCATCGTCGCCCTCGGGAGTAGAAACGCATCTGTGATTGACTTCAGATAGAACCCATGTTCTGTATGAAGTTGATTACAGATGACCATGGGCGGCAGTGACCACTTACCATTAGGTGGACTGCATGCTCGTTTGCTACTTCAGTCAGATAAGAAAAATACTATGAATCAGAACACAGCAGCATACATACTATTCTACTTACATGTTAGTTTATTACGCTGTCTCAAACCAACAAAAGCGAAATAAATTCTTGATTAAAATACATAAGGGTAGCGAATGCAATGCATATTTAGTTATGAGAGAAATATCACTAGTACACGGACGCTACCTGTTCAAGAACCGTGAAAGATTACGTTTTGGACCGCTTCCAACTGCCATGTGGTTATGGTTCCATTGTTGAAATGATACTATTTTGTTATATTTAAGGATAAAATGATAAAAAATAACAAAAATGCAATGGACTTCTATGTGACTAAAAAGTTGCATGTCATTGAAGCGGTGAGAGTAGAGCACTATCTTATTGAGATGTGGAAGAGTTTTAAAATTAAACCTTAGTTTATTATGTACGTTAAGAACGTCGTTTTGCACTAAATTATTATCTAAAATTGATAGGAAAGGAGGGAGTAAAGTTTCGCCTGAAAAGATTCGCGTATTTGTGCACTTTTAAATTAAATACATTGTAACTCTCTACCAATTACTAGCAATGCATCATAAACCACTTTCAACAAATGGCTCGGATTCGACTTCCAGGTAGAAGGATAAATTACTTAGACTTCTGTCTTGTGACTAGATATACTAGTTTGTAAACATTCGCGTATATAAGCGTTCATAGCACCGATGCATGCACCATGCACCATGAAAAATCATAGTAGGGGCTATCAATGTAGAAGTAGTTATTATGTATTACGATTATTCTAAGTTTTATAAGATAGGCAGCAACCCTACAGTAATAAAAACAGTAGCTAAAAACGCTAGTTAAAAAGCGTAGTTTCAGTCCACACTGTTTGCACGTCCTACTTTATTAGGACAGCGGTTCTGTGGCCACAAAGTTGGCTAGATTGTAAGAACGCATTCTGGTATTTTGCGTTTTTAGTCGTATTTGTTTAGATTGTAGATAGAAACGCAGGTTACAAGAACTATAGCACTAAGCAATTACACTGTAGGCAGTTGAGTATCTTACACGAACTAAACAATATTTAGGAAACAACATAAATTGAAATTGAAGCATTTTATTGCGTTTCGATGGAAGGGTGTGGTGGCCGGCACATTTTCACATGAGGCGACCATTATAGTCCTCGGGAGTAGCAACGCATCTGTGATTCACTTCAAATGGAACCCATGTTCTGTATGTAGTTGCTTACAGATATCCACGGGGGGCAGCGACCACTTACCTTCAGGTGGACTGCATGCTTGACTTCGGGACTATGTACAAGTACTGTGTGTGTTCTACTTTTTTGTGTGTTATTTTTACTTTTTCGTGGCATGGAAGTCGGTCTTGGTGTTTGTGTATTTGTCTTGTGTGTGTCCATGGTACCCACGACACAGGAAAAAATCCTAATGTGGGGCTATGAGAGTATAAAGCGTGTTATTATACCACTTTCATTCACTTTAAAAATATAAGTTTAGTTTGTTAATAGATAAACACGCTTCTAAATATTTTTCATGGCCCTGCACGATTCGTACACGACCTAGCTACAATACATGTTTGTATGTTCAGACGTTTTTGGAGTGCAGTCCGCAATTTGATGACGTCACACTTTTTGTTTTATGATGTGCTTAATGTACATGATATGGGAGTTTTTTTTTGTTACGTATGATTGAAGTAGCAAACGAGTATACAGTCGATCTGATGGTAAGTGGCAACTGCCAACCATGATCATTTATAATCAACTTCAGATAGGTAGTATTCTGAGGTCTGTCATATGCTTTGATTCCTCATTTTTTTCTTCTCGAGGGGAAAACCTTCTAAAGGTACCCGACGCCGTGGGAGCGAAGCAGGGTTATGTGGGATTTTTACCGCTCTAAAACCTCCTCGGTGGCCGCCCTCGGCACTACAAAGAGGACTCCGGGAACTCCAAAGGAACGCAACCGGAATCCTCTAAGCGCGTTGCCCCATCGGGCTCCTCCCAGATGGGGGCTGGGCCCACCGCTCCGTCTAGTCTTTGCGATGGTATGCGACCACACATACCGCCCCCCTTCCCAGGATCGCCTGGCTGGACGGTTCAAGCTCCCCTTTTAGTCGCCTCCCGGAACTACAGGGACGATGCTTTGATTCCCCTAAGGAATAGTCCTTATTATTTAAATTATTTTAACTTAGGGGAAATAGTTCCCCTAAGTTAAAATAATTCGAACGAGTATTTCTGCGTTACCACACCAATCAATATCTAAAGATTTGTGGCTTAAAAGGAATATTGATATTTTGTTTTTATTTTTGTATATTCTGTGGTATGCAAGACTGTATGCGAAATTATATAGATTCCTCGGAATGATTTAAACTTTTAAATCTTGTACCATATCAAATCGCGGTGATACGACGCTAACTCAACCATATTTCGAAAAGAAATAAACATATTATATCAAAAATAACTGCCACACCAATTAGTGTGAATAAAATATACCTAACCAAAAAAATTAACCAGAAATATCTAAACGAACGAGAGCGTCGAACTTAGGACTCACTCTGGCTGTTTTTTTTTATAATACTGAAGTAGCAAACGAGCATGTAGACCACCTGATGTGGTCACTGCCGCCCATGGACATTTGCAAGCAACTTCATATAGATTATAGGTTTTATCTGAAGTAAACCACGGATGCCTTGCTACTTCCGAGGATGGTCGCCTCATATAAAGTGTGCCGGCAACCACACCCTTTAATCGAAACGCAAGGAATGTTTCACGTTAGAAATAGGTGTGGCGGTGGGACCTCCTCGGTCGAACTACGCTCGTTCTACGACATTATAATAAACTTCTCATCACGCGTTAGCAAAAAGATAAGAGCATAAAAGGGTTTTTTTCATTGAATAGTAAATGAATTTCCACTTAATTCACTCACGTCAATTTGAGGTTCATTGCAGCGACACATCAGTGGAGAGCCGGTAATATTTCTTCCGTAGAATATCCGTCAAATTGATTTATACATCTGGGCCAGTCCGAGCTCACCTGCGAATGTATTTTTCCGCTGAAAATATATTTACCAGCCGTAACGATCAATCTTCATCTCTGGAACTAATTGACATTTTATTACGAAATGTTTGCATAACATATCGTTTCCCACGATTAATCAAGTTACATGGATGCCTCCATCGCTGTAGTTACTTCAAAGGTGGTACAACTAGTATGAATGACCTGATAGAGGAAGTACCACCGCTATACCTATTTCTAGTGTAAAGCTTTGTTAGCGTTACGGTGGAAGGGTGTGGTTTCTAGATCACCTTTATCTCTTAGTAAGTTTAGACTTCAGATAGAAACTCTGTTCTATTATAGCAGCTTACATCAAATTATGGGTATGTTATCAGTACTATCAGTAAGAGGCCATTTATTTAAAGAATTTTTTGACGTGACAACGTCTTGTAATTCGATGGAGCCGGCTGCACACACCAAAAAACATGACTCATGCGGCGTTACTCGCTCTGAGGCGTTCCATTTAAAGCATTATATTCAGTGATATATAGTCGAATATTTGTTTTACCTCCTTCTCTTTGTCCATATAAAATATCTATCAAACAACTAAAATAAAGTTTTCTTTGAAAAATGCAACCATTCAATCAGTATTTTCTTATGACGTTGTCACGTTCAACTATCGGCAGTAAACCGACTTTACAGACAACTGTTTTTTTTTTATAAGAATTGTAGTAGGAAATGAGCATACAGTCCACCTAATGGTAAGTGGTTTCCACCACGAATGCACGTAAGTAACTTTATACAGAAAAAAGTCGGACTGAAGTCAATTCAGAGAACTAACACGGTCGGCTCATATGAAAGTGAGCCGACAACTACGCCTTTCTACCGAAACGCAAGAACTGCGTCATGCTAGAATTGAATGTACGATATGTCAAAATATGCCTGTTGATAACCGATGTGGATGTTGATGTTACACAGCTTATCCCCTGAAATTAGTCGCCTCCTATGACGTCTATGAGAAGACAGAAGAGTGGTGCTATTCCAAACCATTTGTAACATAGAGGCAAAATTTATGCTGTAATACCAATAAAAGTTTAGTTTTTTGGTATAAGGGTAATAAGAAATTTAACTAAATAAGTGATCTCCAACTTTCATCAGCAATTGACTTTCATTACCGTTCTATTTCAAATAGAAAACAAAGTCTAAGCGATATTGACTAGAACGGCCGACCGTGCGCTTGATTGCTGCTTCAATCAGCAAATGTTCCGTTAAAGTTACTGATTGTCAGTGTGCAATCACCCTTAAATGACCGAGCATTTTTCACAGATTTGTTTTAGAAGATCGCGAATTTGCGCTCTACGCTTTGAAAAATTACCTCAACGTATTGAAACAAAGTGATCAATCATTTTAAGGACGCCGTCCGCCGTGAAACTGTCTATCCGAATTTTTGTGAATACAAAACATGACGACGCATTTTGGGATGACGTCAATGAATTTTAACGCTGAGGCTGGAGAAATAGATGAGCGTTTAATTGATCAGGTTAAGGTGGGAAATATTATGAAATCTGTCAGTAATAGGCACTCGTATATTGTTAAAAACGAATCAAGGATACATATACCTCAAACCTCTCATATTTACTCGAAATATCGTCTTGTCCTTTTATTTGTGTTTTTTATTATAATTGTTGACTATAACGCTAAATACATAGTACTTATGGAGAAATTCAAAATCAGGTGAAGTTTTCAATACATGACTGCTATAGTAAAACATGCCACTTCCACCCAATGACACTAAGTTTTACCTAATTTTTGAAGACTTAAATGCAATGCATGCAATCCACTTTTACACCCTTCCACAAAAAACTGCTACTTGGTAGTAGCAGATGCAGGTGGTAGAACGAATGTAGCCCGACCGGGGAAGTACCACCGCCACACCTATTTCTACCGTGAAGCTTTTCTTGCGATAGAAGGGTGTAGAAGCCGGCACACTCACATGAGGCGACCACCTTAGTCCTCGGGAGTAGCAACATATCTGATGGAACACATGTTCTGTGCGTAGTTGATTACAGATGTCCATGGGCGGCAGTGACCACTTACCATCAGGTGAACTGCATGCTTTGCTACTTCAATCAGATAAAAGACAATCTTCCCGGTCGAATTATACACACATAGATACATGTTTTACTACCATTCGCAATGATCGAATTTAAATTACTGTCAGACAGGATGCCTGTGACAACCAGTAAAGCATACGAGATTTGACACGGTAAGAGACATTTATTGCAATAAAGTATTATAAAGAAATTATTAAACAAACTTAGAGCAGTATAAACTGTACATAGAGCAGCGATAGCCTAATGGTTGAAACTTGCCCTCTCAATCGGGAGGTCCGAGGTTCAAACCCAGGCACGCACCACTGATTTATGTGCGTATTATACATTAATTATCACTGCTTTTCGGTGAAGGAAAACATCGTGAGGAAACCTACACACCCGAGGGATCTTTAAAAAAAAAATAGTTCTCGGAGGTGTGTGAAGTCCACCAATTCGCACTTGGCCAGCGCGGTGGACTATGGCCTAAACTCTCTCATTCTGAGAGAAGACCCGTGCCCAGCAGTGGGACAGTAATGGGTTGACGATGATTTATGTGCGGATTAGAAATTAATTATCACTGATTTGAAAGAAAATATCGTGAGGAAACCTACACAACCGAGAGTTTTTTTTTTAGATTCTAGGAGTGTGGGAAGTCCACCAATTCGCACTTGGTCAGTGCGGTCACTTTGGCCTAAAACTTTCTCATTCCAGGAGAAAAGCAAGGAAAAGAAATAAATTCGTACCAAGGGCACTGAACCTTCGCGGGTGTCTCTAGAAAACCCTACCAAAGTTTACAGTAATGAAGAATATTTAATCCGAGTTCATTAGCCAAGTTTTATTTTTAACTAGCTACGAAAAAATATTTTTATTTCATGTTTTTGTAAAAAGTTACTAATGAAAAATATTTCAACCAAGTTCATTACGCGAGTTGAATCTTAATCAAGTATGAAAGCAAAACTTGTTTAATAAATATCGTCAACCCATTATAGTCCCACTGCTGTGCATGGGTCTTCTCTCAGAATGAGAGAGTTATAGGGCATAGACCACCGCGCTGGCCAAGTTCGAATTGGTGGACACTGTAGGCACACACATATGTATACATGATATTGTCAGTGTAAGTATTAGATGTACTCGCCAGTCGGCATTTAGCCATGCTACTAATTGGTACACAATAAAAAGACAGTCAGTATAATTAAAACGTATTTTATTTTATACCAACCCGGACATAAACTTATACGATATAAATCAAATCTAACAGTGGTGACCCCGTGGTTTGAACAGTAAAGTGACTTTTCACAGTGTAAGACAGTGCCAAAATTGAAAAATAGACTAGTAGCGTGCGCGTGTGCAATTTACCTACCGACTCAAATTCGCTTTCGTGTGCAAGCTATTATGGCGACTCCAGAAGAGGGGACTGAATCAAAATTAGTTCCGTTTCAAGCAGACATGGCGCAGATCTCAGTAGCGTCACGAATTCCCGAGTTTTGGACAGACCAACCGCGGCTGTGGTTTGTCCAAATGGATGCAGTATTGGCACCGCAGAAACTCGCCGATGAGGCCAAATATAATTTGGCTATAACCAAGCTGGGAAAAGAGGTTGTCGCACAAGTAAGCGACTTCCTGCTAAAACCACCAGAAGGAAAAAAATATGAAAAACTAAAAGAGCGCTTACTTGCAATTTTTGAGGAGACGGAAACGCGAAGATTACAGAAGCTAATAGGAGAGATGGAGCTTGGGGACCAGCGACCTTCACAGTTGCTGGCAAAAATGACCGACCTGGCCCGTAATAAAATATCGGGTGAAACACTAAGAATTTTGTGGCAGGGACATTTACCCCAAGCGGTGCGCGCCGTACTCACAGTAGCAGACAGTTCCGATTTAGAAAAACAGGCGAAAATGGCAGACAAGATCATAGAAAATATAAGACCGCTGCCCATTAACGAGGTATCCCAGAGCTCTGATACCATTGCATCTTTAACTGCCGAAATTGCACGAATTAATAACAGGATTGACGAAATGCAAAATAGTGTATCACGTTCTAGGCCACGGTATAATAACTATAACAGGCACTCCCGGCCGAACTCGCAAGGCAGGTCTAACTCACGCCCAAAAATTACGCCAAATAGCCCGAATTGGTTGTGCTACTACCATCGCCGTTTCCGCACTAAGGCAAACAAGTGCGTAGGACCATGCAACTGGAGAGGTCCAAAACCAGTTACAGCGGAAACATCGGAAAACGAATAGAGGTCCAGTCAACGACGGGAGGCTGCAACCATTTTATTAATAACCGTCTTATTGTTACAGATCAAACAACAGGGTTACGGTTCTTGATAGATACAGGCGCTAACGTCTCGGTTTTACCATATAATAACAGGTCAGTGAAAACATGTAATTTGTCTTTGTCTCAATATAAACTATATGCCGCTAATGGCTCAGTAATTAATACTTATGGTACTAAAACATTGTATTTGAATTTAAATTTAAGAAGGCCTTATAAATGGACTTTCGTTATTGCGCAGGTAAAGCAACCTATTATTGGCGCAGATTTTATTAAATTTCATAAGCTATTAGTTGATTTATCGGGTCGAAAATTAATAGATCAAGTTACCAATATGTGTACTGTTGCTTCAATTGTGAACTGGGATGAACCGTCATTAAGAACTGTAGACTCAAGGCACCCCTATAGCGATTTATTATTAAAATATCCTGATATTACTAAACAGGTTAATTTTAAAGCGAATCCTCCTCATTCAGTTACGCATTTTATTGAAACTACTGGCCGACCGGTAGCTACGCGCGCTCGACCGCTACCTCCCGATCGGTACAAAAAAGTTAAGGAGGAATTTCGAATTATGCACGAAATGGGCATTTGCAGACCATCTAAAGGAGCATGGTCAAGTGCTTTACATGTTGTACCCAAATCTGGGGGCCAAATAAGACCCTGTGGAGACTAAAGAGCTCTTAACGCGATTACGAAACCGGATCGATATCCGATACCGCGTGTGCAGGATGTAACGTATATACTAGCAGATAAAAATATATTTAGTAGATTAGATTTGTGTAGAGCATACCATAATATTCCAATAAACCCAGACGATATAGAAAAAACGGCTGTAATTTTACCTTGGGCTTTAATGGAATTTACACGAATGCCATTCGGTTTGCGTAATAGTGCTCAGACATTTCAACGCTTCATGATACACTCAGTTTTGCATGACATAGAAGTAAAAGATGAAGAAGGACGGATTACGAAGGGCACGGATTTTATTTTTTGTTACATAGATGACATTTGTATTGCGAGTAAGACGGAAAGTGAACATAAAAAACATTTAGAAGCTGTATTAAAAAGATTAGATAAATTCGGCGTAACAATTAATTTACCTAAATGTATATTCGGTCAAAATAAAATAGAGTTTTTAGGATTCGAAATTTCTAAAGCCGGTATTTTACCATTACAAAATAAAGTTAAAGCCATTGTTGATTATCCGAAACCGGAAACCGTAGATAAATTGCGAAAGTTTCTCGGCATGTTAAATTTTTATAGGGCGCATTTACCAAAAGCAGCCGAATATCAAGCTGAATTAAATAAGTTTTTATGTGGCTCTAAAAAGAAAGATAAGTCACCTATAGTATGGAATGATTTAGCAGATCAGGCATTTTTGCAATGTAAGAATAACTTAAAAGAAGCAGCGTTATTAACTTATCCAAGTGAGAACGCTCCTTTATGTTTAATGTGTGACGCATCAAATGGCTGCGTAGGCGCAGTATTACAGACTCGAGTACAGGGGGCATGGAAACCTCTATCTTATTTCTCAAAGAGAATGTCGGAGACAGAAAGTAAATATAGTACTTATGACCGCGAGTTACTCGCTATATATCAGGCTATCCAGCATTTTAGGTACCTTTTAGAAGGACGTAACTTTACTATATTTACGGATCATAAGCCACTGGTTTACGCCTTCAGCAAGAAACCTAGCGAAAAAGATACACCTAGACGCATTAGACATTTAATGTTTATAAGCGAATTTTCTACTGATATAAGATATATAGAAGGTAATAGAAACGTATTCGCAGATGGTTTATCAAGAATCGAAACGGTAACATTCCCGACATGCTTAGATTACTCGGAAATTGCGTTAGAACAACAAAATGATAAAGAGTTATTAAAACTATTAGAATCTAAATCGGATAATATTAAATTTAAGAAAGTTTACCTACCTAACTGTAGACAGATGATTTATTGCGAAACTTCATTAGATAGGATGAGACCTTATTTACCCGAAAAATTTAGAAGAAATGCTTTTGATATTATACATAATTTGAATCATCCCGGTATTAGAACGTCTCGAAAAATGGTTACTGAAAGGTATTTTTGGACAAATATGAATAAAGACGTAGGTCTATGGGCCAAAACCTGTATTCATTGTCAGAAAACTAAAGTTACGAGACATACAGTATCTAAATTTGGTGAATTTGAAAAATCTAATCGATTCGACCACATACATATGGACATTGTAGGCCCTCTTCCTACGTCACCCGAGGGGTATAGATATTTATTAACAATAATAGACCGTGCAACTAAATGGCCGGAAGCATTTCCTTTAAAAGAGATATCAGCTGTCGCAATTGCTCAAAAATTTTATGAAGGTTGGATAGTCCGTTTTGGGACTCCTATCAAAGTTAGCACGGATCAGGGTGCCCAATTTGAGAGCAAATTATTTAGTTCATTATTAAATTATTTGGGTATAATTAAAATTAGGACCACCCCATATCACCCCCAAAGCAATGGGATGATTGAAAGATGGCATAGATCCTTAAAAACAGCTTTAAGAGCTAGATTAGATCAATTAGGTAATACTTGGTTAAATCATTTGCCTACAGTTTTATATGGTTTAAGAGCAGTTCCGAGAAGTGATAGTGGTGTAACAGCATCCGAGATGGTTTACGGTACTAGTATAAGGTTACCCGGGGAATTTTGTGGTGATAACATAGCACGTAGTTTCAGTGACACAGAGTACGTTGATAGGATTAGGGATATTATTAAAAATATTAAACCGGCCCCTATTAGGGAGAAAAACCAGAAGACCTTATTTGTACACCCAGATTTGAGTACATCAGAGTACGTTTTTGTAAGAAATGAAGTCATGGGATCGTCTCTAGAACCTTCATATTCAGGACCCTATAAAGTTGTGCAACGCACCCCAAAATTTTTTAAAATTTATTTTCCTAATAGGCAAGTAAATATATCTATCGATAGATTAAAGCCGTTTTACATTCTTAATGACGACACCTCAATTCGCACTTGTGACAACCCTGGTAAACATAATGATCGACAAAATAAATTAGTTTTAAGTGATAGTAATAAGAATATGCTGTTCGAAAATATACCTAAGTATTACCCAATTAAGCATAAAACAAAGAGTGGACGAAATATTAAGCGCCCAGTACGATTTTGTGATGTTGAAATATATTAATGTTCATGTTTATTTTGTGTGGCTTCACCTACTTTACTTTTCATAGGTAGCAAAAATGCGAAACGCAAAATGTATTTTCGTTAGTAAATTAATATTTAGTACTTTTTGTAAATCATCATTTCATTACCTGCACTCAGTGAGTTAATAACCAGTTCGACTGTCTTCTATGAGCATAATTTCAATCATGGGCAATAACTCAATTAAAGAAGAACGTAGAGAAGTTAATGTAATCAACCAGGCAGCAATGACTCACCTAAATAATCTACAATATTACATGGTGGGATTACTGGTGGGAATTGCGATTCTGGCAGTTGCAATAACCTATTTTTTGTGTAAACGCTGTCGTAGAAATTTGCGTAAGTGGTTGTGGAAAGAGATAAGAGCGGAAAAGAGTAGTGATTTACCGATGACGTTGAGACACGTCATGCAGTCGACCAGTGCCCCAAAGGTACAAACAGTGCATGAAAAATGTAATGATTTTGTGTAATGTGTTTCCTAAAAGAAAAAAAGTGTACCTACTTAGCTAAACACTTAGAAATAATACTTTTGTTTGCAATAAATATTCATTTACCTATTTTATTATACCTATGTGTAAACTACGCTATGAATAGATAATATAAATTGTATTATATAAGAATAGCATTCAACAAAAATGTTTAAATTGTACTCAGTGTTTAGTTGGTAATAAACAAACATATCATGCATCGGAATGTAAGGTTTAAGTTTCAATTTCTCACTAAAGTGCTTACTAGACTGTAACATGTTGATAACTCACGTAGCCTTTGTCATTTGCATTAACATTTTGTGATTTATGTTTTAAAACTTAATTTTTTTTGCTAAATGATGTTTCAATTTCATTTTTTTTAAAAAGGGGGCTACTGTAGGCACACACATATGTATACATGATATTGTCAGTGTAAGTATTAGATGTACTCGCCAGTCGGCATTTAGCCATGCTACTAATTGGTACACAATAAAAAGACAGTCAGTATAATTAAAACGTATTTTATTTTATACCAACCCGGACATAAACTTATACGATATAAATCAAATCTAACAGACTTCACCAAACCGCCGAGAACTTTTTTTAAAGAACTCTCGGGTGTGTAGGTTTCCTCACGATGTTTTCCTTCACCGAATAGCAGTGATAATTAATTTCTAATACGCACATAAATCAGTGGTGCGTGCCTGGGTTTGAACGTTGGACCTCTCAATTGAGAGGGCAAGTTTAACCATTAGGCTAACACTGCTCTGCATACCGGGCTCAGTTAATATAAAATAAAAGTCTCACAACTGCGCTACCAACTTAAATGAAAGAAAACGAACGATATTTCGAATTCAATTTAAACTTTTATGTAGCAAAACAGGAGCATAAAACTAAAATATCGAAGCATCAATTGTAAATGTCTAGTCATAACTGTAAAACAAGCTCGTTTGAAACAGGAACCGTTAAAAGGTTATAAATGAAATCTATTTTACGCCCAATAGATGTCGCTGTGAACATTTCTGTTTTATGAGGGGAATGAAACTGTTTATGATCCGGAAACTAAAAGAATCTTGTTCGGATTCTTAGATTTATTTACAAGAAATAAAATACTTTTATAATGTCCTATAATAATATCTATGTACTACCTAATTTAAAATTTAGAAGTAACATTGTTATTATTAAAACAAAAACCCATCTGCTTCGAAAGGATTGTTTTTTTTTAAATAAACAAGTTTTTTAGTTAAATACTTTAAAAATTTGCACCCAAAAGGAACACAAATATGTTAAACTGTATGTTTTTGGAGTGGTCTAGCAACAAGTATTAATATTAAACCCATATTATTCTGTTATTTTATATATGCATGCAGTCTACACCTTTAATTATAATGACACTTGTCTTTCTAATATTATCTTCTGCTTATGCTGTAATTGGTGTACATTATGTTAAAAATAAATAAATAAATATCTGCCCCCATTTTTCTCTAATCGTAGGTGACGCCTATTGGAAAAAAAATATAAATTATTTTACTCCGCAAATTGAGCCGAAATCACTGATATGGCATATGTTACAATCCGTGAAGTTGGTTAGTCTACAGCGCGCGCAAAATAATGGTACATACATACAAACAAACATACATAAACCGGCTCGTAAAATATTACCTCCTTTCTGACACGGTCGGGTAAACATCCCCTCAAACTCCAGCTGATTTTAAATTCGCAGTAACCGTAACAAACTCAAACGTCAGTTGTACGTCGAATATTAGCCGCGAAATTGTGTTGGGTACAAATTAACTACTCTAGAGGGGTGTCGCGTTTTGTTTTCCAAAATGTATGGTGTTTTTCCGGCTTTTTGGGTACCGTTGGTTATTGTGAACCTTATAATATCACTTTTGGTTCGGGGGTCGTTTTGTCACTTCCGATCAGACCGATTTACTCAAAATTTGATACAGATACGAACTCGCAGTAATCGTAATAAACTCGTAGATCAGTTGTACGTCGAATATTAGCCGCGAAATTGTGTTGAGTACAAATTAACAGCTCTGGAGCGGTGTCGCTTTTTATTTCCCATTATGTTTGGTGTTTTTTGCGGCTTTTTGGGTTCCGTTGGTTATTGTGAACCTTATAATATCACTTGTGGTTCGGGGGTCGTTTAGTCACTTCCAATCAGCCCGATTTACTCCAAATTTGATACACATAAGAACTCGCAGTAATCTTAATAAAGTTGTACGTTAGTTGTACGTCGAATATTAGCCGCGAAATTGGGTTGGGTACAAATTAACTGCTCTGGAGGGGTGTTGCTTTTTGTTTCCCAAAATGTATTGTTTTTTTTGCTGCTTTTTGGGTTCCGTTGGTTATTGTGAACCTTATAATATCACTCGTGGTTTGATGTTCGTTTCGCCACTCCAATAACCGATTATACACAAAAAAAACTCCAAGTAACCGTAACAAACTCAAACGTCAGTTGTACGTCGAATATTAGCCGCGAAATTGTGTTGGATACAAATTAACTGCTCTGGAGGGTTGTCGCTTTTTGTTTTCCAAAATGTATGGTGTTTTTCCGGCTTTTTGGGTTCCGTTGGTTATTGTGAACCTTATAATATCACTTTTGGTTCGGGGGTCGTTTTGTCACTTCCGATCAGACCGATTTACTCAAAATTTGATACAAATAAGAACTCGCAGTAATCGTAATAAACTCATAGATCAGTTGTACGTCGAATATTAGCCGCGAAATTGTGTTGAGTACAAATTAACTACTCTGGAGCGGTGTCGCTTTTTATTTCCCATAATGTATGGTGTTTTTTGCGGCTTTTTGGGTTCCGTTGGTTATTGTAAACCTAATAATATCACTCGTGGTTTGAAGGTTCGTTTTGTCATTTCCAATCAGACCAATTTACTCAAAATTTGATACAGATAAGAACTCGAATATTACGTCGTTAGTACGTCAAATATTTGCCGCGAAATTACAAATTAACTTAACAAATTAACTAACAAATTAAGTTATTATAGTTACCGACATAGCTCTCAAAATTAGTAAGCTGAATGGGCAGGCCACATCGTTCGTAGGACAGACAACGGATGGGGTAGAAGAGTCCTCGAATGGAGACCACGTCTGGGCAAAAGGAGTGCAGGCCACCCCACGACCAGGTGGACTGCTGACTTGAAGAAGACGGCGAGTAATCGCTGAATCCAGATGGCTCAGGACCGGTCGAAGTGGGGAGGTCTATGAGGTACTCCAATCATAGGAATAAGGTACCTATGTAACTTAATTAAATTAAATGTTGCTGGGAGGAAGGGATTAATTTGGTTCGTCGCTGGATTTCTCGGACTTCCTCTTTCGAAAACGGAAGGGGTGGTTGCAAACGCAGCTATTACCGGGGTCTTGGCCTTCCACCTTTTGTTAATAGTCAGCCTCTATACGAAGTTTGTCTAATGCTAGATGTTAAGAATACTTCGATATCGTGATTCAGAACACTAGTGGCGCCATCTCTTGATGTGTTGCAGGAAGTCGCGATAGAAACTTTATGTGTGAGGCTAATTCGCACTTGTCCTGATTTTAAAGTCAAATTTTAAAGCGAGTCCAACTTATTTAAATTTTATTTATCTATAAATTTTAATCAAATCAAATTATATCGGAAGAATGTGCAAGTTTAATTAGCTTGTAAGAAGGCGCTGTCGCACTGCATCATCCAAGATTTACGATCATCTCACAATCGCCCTTAACAAGTTCTGTCCTAACTTATAATCCGCTTTGTCTTCCCGGAATTATTGAATTTGGAGCGGCGCCAAGCTGACGTGGTGTCAGCCAAGTGTGTCGGCCAGATTTCACGTCTGTCCACACTGTCGGGCCAGTCTCATTGACACTTGAAGATATGAACTTTTTACAAGACTTTTTTAAAGCAGTGGTAAATGCAAACCCGCAAATGGAAAACCATTTGCCTGATATAAAGTGGCCAACGCACCATTTGATATCAATTCTAAGCAAGATTAGAGTCCTACCTATGATTTTCTTGACGTGTTGTTACCCTAAAGAACGATGTTGGAAAATTATAGTACTTATCTCTTATCACTACATTTCATGGACTCCACTCGTTTGAAGACGATCCATAGAATTAGATCGATCTGCAGTAAATTAATGGAAACCGCATTTTGCGAATATTCGTACGTTTCTGCGAGAACGTTATAATATTTTTATATTTCGTGTAAATAGCAAACGAGTATATGCCTAACATGATGGTGAGTGTTTACTTCCGCCCATAGACATCGTCACATAGTTCTATGTTCTGGGGTCAGAATAGGGCAACGGTATCCTCTGTCTGTCGTAAGAGCCGACTAAAAGGGGCTTCCGGGGTTGCGGGCAGCTAGAGTGGGAGCTTGAACCGTTCGGAGGAAAAAAAATCCCACATAACCCTGCGTTGCTCCCACGGTGTCGGGAACTCAAAGGAAGAACAAAAAAAAGGGTCTAGACCTGCTTCACGCTCAGAATAGTTACGGTGGTCGTACCTCTCCGGTCGAACTACACTGATTATACCACCTAGTAACGTATCAAATCCGCTACGATATTAGTCTTGAATATACATATACACAAATAGACTTAATATAGATATCACCAGGTAGTAGAACCAAAGTAGTTCGACGGGGGAAGTACCACCACCACACCTATTTTAGCGTGAATCATTTCTTACGTTTTGATAGAAGGGTGTGGTTGCCGGCACTTTCACATGAGGCGACCATCCTAGTCCTCGGGAGTAGCAACGCATCTGTGATTGACTTCAGATCTTCAGTGATTGTATCTCACAGATTCATCATGAGTTCACTATAATAATAGAATAATCAATATCAACCCAAAATAAACTTAGCTAACGCTAATCTTAAGGTAACTGGCTGAAAATCTCTATTTTGGACCATATGATTGTATAATTTATTATTTAATTTGTTGGACATCTGTAATCAATTTTCATACAGAACATGGGTTCTGTATGAAATTGATTACCATCAGGTGGACTGCATGCTCATTTGCTGCTTCAATCAGATAAAAAAATGTGTACGTGTACTAGTGTACACTCGTAAAAAGTGAAACTTCTTTATGACGTTATTTTTCAAAAAATAATTTACTATATACAACTTTACAGAAATTGGTTAAATAAAGTTAAATTAGATAAAGTTTAATAAAAGGCTTTTATTAAACTTTATCTAATAATCTATCTAATATCACGCGTGGTAGGGATAAGAAAAAGATGGCGCGTAACGGAAAAAAAAGATGGCGCGTAACAGAAAAAGATGGCGCGTAACGAAAAAATGTTACACTAAATTTTTTTCCAACCCCGATAAAGAAGTTTCACTTCAAAAAGACATCTAACACTTACAACCCTACCCTATTCTGACAATAAAGAAACAGTGATTACAGTAGTCACGTTAAACACCCAACACCAATTGCATTAAGCTCCAAACACCAACACTAAATAATACGGAACAACCATTAAAACGTTGTAACAACTGTAGAGGAGACCGAGGTGCAATTTATGATTATGGAGCAGAAGAGTTTTATGTGCGGATTGTCTGGCTATTTTTAGAGCATTAACAACTGTTTAGTTTGCGGGAAGAATTATACTTATAGCCAAGTATGGCGCTAATGTTTCAAGTATAAACAAATGATATATTTATATTTAAATTCACAATTTATTATATTGAATAAGAAAATATTTCTCGTAAGATTGGGCTGGGCATGTAATCAGAATGCAGGAAAGAAGATGCCTGAAAACAGTTTTCGCCGAAAAGGAAGGCCTAAGAGACGGTGGTGTGACGATCTGGTCATATATTCAAAAGACTGGCAGGCCCTGGCGAAAGATGGAGGACAATGGAGGCATATGGGGAAGCCCTTTGCCCAGCAGTGGGACAACATAGAAGTAGCAAACTAGAGTGCAGTCCATTTGATGTTGAGTGGCTCTGCCGCCGACACCTGTAAGCAACTTCATACTAAACAAATGTTATAAAGTCAATCACAGATGTTGCTACTCCTGGGACTAACATGGCCGCCTCATGTTTTTACTTATGTATGGTACTTTTGTGAGCCGGCAACCATACACATTAATCGAAATGTAAGAACTGCTTTATGCTAGAAATAGGTAAGGCGATGGTACCTTCCCGATACATACATTCTACCATCTCAGAAATAATATTTTTTTGTGTATTGCAAGCATTATTTTTAAGGCCATAATTAAAAAGTGTAATTGTCATTAAGAACTGTCATTACCGGAAATATAAGACTTAAATCTAAGTATTGTACTACTACGTCATGCTTACATGTTTTTGCCTTATTTAGCAATGTTGAGCTCTGTTATGTTCTGGTTTGGGGTGTGGCTAGGCATACTTATCTGATGTCCCTGTAGTCCTGGGACCAGAAAAGGGCTACGACATGCTACCCTGTCGTGAAAGGCGACTAAAAGGAGCTTTCGGGGTTGCGGGCGGCTAGAAGGACGGTGGCATGTGTGATCGCACGCCGCCGTAAAAGAAGGTACGGTGAGCATATTCGCTTATCAGGGACGAATCTGAAATACGCTGGTTGTGTTCCGTTGAAGATCCCGGAGTCCCCCACGCAGCGCTGTGGACGGCCACCGAGGGGGTTTTACTGCGGTTCGAATCCCACATAATCCGCGTCGCTCCCAGGGCGTCGGGTACCTTAAGAACGTTTCCCCCTCTTACAAAAAAGGCATACTTAACTGAATCGTTCCAAATAATCCAGCGTGGCCAAGTTTTGCGAGTAACCTTAGACAAGATTCTAAGCTAATCAGTTGATTACACATATCTAAGAGCAGCAATATGTACTTCCTGACAAGTATACTGCATGCTCTTTTGCTACATCTTTATTACATAATACTGAACAAGATAGAAAAAATATACTTATTGCTAACGGGTAATTGTATTAAAAAGTTAGTTATCATCTTCACAACTACATCTGATATCCACTTTACTTTTGTTTAAAGGAGGCGGTGAGGCATAGAAATAAAACGGGGTGTTCATAGTCAGCTTAGAAAAGATTTACGACATCAATTCAATCGCCTTATATGGTATACCAACTGACCCGAGGAACTTCGTTCCGCCTATAAGTTAAAAATCTAAAATTATCAGTATTCCTCCACTAAGAATGCATTATACATAAAACCTTCCTCTTTAATCACTTTATCTATTAAAAAAACGCATTAAAATCTGCAGTGTAGTTTGAAAGATCTTAGCATACATAGGGAGAGACAGCGGGAAGCGACTTTATTTTATACTACTAGCTGTACCCGCGGCTTTGCCCGCGTGCAAATCAACGTGTCACAAAGATTTTCCCGCGCAAATCTCGACACCTTGGGAATTCTATGATAAAAAGTAGTAACATTAAAATCGGTTTGGCTGCTCAAGGATTACCTGGTCAAACACAGAGTGAAAAAACAAATTTAAAGTGTGTATTTGTGGGTAGGAATTTATTGTTATGTATTTTTTTTTAATTAGACGAATTCTAATATTGTAAACCGCTTTTTTAAACCAATTTACATTCTTAGTGGTCTAATTCAGAATATCAGGATACTTTTTTTTCAATCAACTCCTCCACTTTTCAACCAAAACGTATCGATTATAAAGATTGATTTGAACTTTTCCTAATTGGAAAATACTATTTGAAGTAATTTTGGCGGATTCAAATTTCTAAGTAAGATTATAGGTAAACCTATTTTTAATATTCATTTGTGTTAAGGGGTTCCGGAAGGCATTAAGGAATTCAAAAATTCTGTTGGATAATGTACTGCTTCCTCCATCTCAATGACTGTGTATACCGAATTGTAGATCTGTGACGCTACTTTAAATTTTGAAAAAAAAAATCATTTATTTTATCGACACGTTCATTGGTGGGTGGGTATATAGCCGTCTTTTGGAACCAATTTATAGTGTTATTGGTTGTATTAACAATATCGGGATACACTTTTTCAACCAACTCCTCCACATTTAAACGAAGACGTATCGATATAAAGATTGATTTTAACTTTTCCGGATAACAAAGCACTATTATCTACTTGAAGTAAATCATTAGAAAATTGGAATATCACTGAACAGCGACATATATTCTAAGTTCATATTTTGTTTCATGTGGCCAAAGATAAGATCTTTTAAGAGGTGCATCGGGCTATTTGTATGCGTAAATCCCGCATTGTTCTTTGTAAAGCAGAAGACATAATCAAAACACTTTTACAATTCATACGAACAGGGCGTACCCGCTCGCAGGGCGCTGCCGCACCCTGCTCGCTTACTTTTTATGTTTTTTTTTATGTTCCAACCTAACCTAACCCATCCTGTTTAAGAAGCTACAGCTAAATCCAACTCCTAACAATAACATGACAATACTCCTGCATTTTTAGAATTTTGGTATTCAAAGTGACACTTTTCATCATAATGTTCTCTCAGGAACGGGTTGTAATGTATTGTAATCAATAAGTACCAAACTCATACGGCTTAAGTAGGTTGTGTACTTAGATTATCAGGGTTGATGAATTGAAGTTTAATTTATTAATCACACTAGCTGTACCCGCGGCTTTGCCCGCGTGCAAATCAACGTGTCACAAAGATTTTCCCGCGCAAATCTCGACACCTTGGGAATTCTATGATAAAAAGTAGTAACATTAAAATCGGTTTGGCTGCTCAAGGATTACCTGGTCAAACACAGAGTGAAAAAACAAATTTAAAGTGTGTATTTGTGGGTAGGAATTTATTGTTATGTATTTTTTTTTAATTAGACGAATTCTAATATTGTAAACCGCTTTTTTAAACCAATTTACATTCTTAGTGGTCTAATTCAGAATATCAGGATACTTTTTTTTCAATCAACTCCTCCACTTTTCAACCAAAACGTATCGATTATAAAGATTGATTTGAACTTTTCCTAATTGGAAAATACTATTTGAAGTAATTTTGGCGGATTCAAATTTCTAAGTAAGATTATAGGTAAACCTATTTTTAATATTCATTTGTGTTAAGGGGTTCCGGAAGGCATTAAGGAATTCAAAAATTCTGTTGGATAATGTACTGCTTCCTCCATCTCAATGACTGTGTATACCGAATTGTAGATCTGTGACGCTACTTTAAATTTTGAAAAAAAAAATCATTTATTTTATCGACACGTTCATTGGTGGGTGGGTATATAGCCGTCTTTTGGAACCAATTTATAGTGTTATTGGTTGTATTAACAATATCGGGATACACTTTTTCAACCAACTCCTCCACATTTAAACGAAGACGTATCGATATAAAGATTGATTTTAACTTTTCCGGATAACAAAGCACTATTATCTACTTGAAGTAAATCATTAGAAAATTGGAATATCACTGAACAGCGACATATATTCTAAGTTCATATTTTGTTTCATGTGGCCAAAGATAAGATCTTTTAAGAGGTGCATCGGGCTATTTGTATGCGTAAATCCCGCATTGTTCTTTGTAAAGCAGAAGACATAATCAAAACACTTTTACAATTCATACGAACAGGGCGTACCCGCTCGCAGGGCGCTGCCGCACCCTGCTCGCTTACTTTTTATGTTTTTTTTTATGTTCCAACCTAACCTAACCCATCCTGTTTAAGAAGCTACAGCTAAATCCAACTCCTAACAATAACATGACAATACTCCTGCATTTTTAGAATTTTGGTATTCAAAGTGACACTTTTCATCATAATGTTCTCTCAGGAACGGGTTGTAATGTATTGTAATCAATAAGTACCAAACTCATACGGCTTAAGTAGGTTGTGTACTTAGATTATCAGGGTTGATGAATTGAAGTTTAATTTATTAATCACATTTCAGTTTAATGAGCTGTCATCAAACTCATAATATACACTAAAAACAACCGTAAGCATTATGTTTTATACTTTTATAATAGAATTGAGACTACCATTTATAATTGAGGCTTGCACTATCCCGCATCATCAGGGAGGAGTTGAAGGTAAAAAAAAATATCCCGTGTCTTTGCTTAGTATTCTTATTACTTATACGTAAGCACCTGCGAGCCAACTTCTATAGCTTGGGCTTGCAGTACCCTGCATCATCAGGGCTGAGGAGCTTAAGGTCGAAATTGTCGTCATGTGTCTTTGCTTAGTTACTATATTACATACCCGAAAGCATTAAATGGCCAACCCCTATGGCTTAGGCTTGCAGTACCCTGCATCATCAGGCTTGAGGAGTTGAAGATCGATTTTTTCTCATGTGTCTTTGCTTAGTAATTATATTACATACCTGAAAGCACTAAATAGCTAACTTCTATGGCTTAGGCTTGAAGTACCCCTGCATCATCAGGGTTGAGGAGTTAAAGGTCAAAATTTTCATCATGTGTCTTTGCTTAGTAATTATATTAAATACCTGAAAGCACCAAATGCCCATCTCGTATAGTTTAGGCTAGCAGTATTCTGCATCATCATGGGTGAGGAGTTGAAGGTCGAAATTTTCATTTTGTGTCTTTGCTTAGTAATCATATTATATACCCGAAAGCATCAAATGGCCATCTCCTATGGCTTAGGCTTGAAGTAACCCTTCATCATCAGGGTTAAGGAGTTGAATGTCAAAATTTTTACCGTGTATCTTTGCTTGGTATTTTTATTACATAGCCGTAAGTACCAAATAGCCAACTCTTACGGTTTAGTCTTGAAATACCCTTACATCATCAGGGTTGAGGAGTTGAAGATCAAATTTTTGTCCCATGAATTTGTTTAACAATTTTATTATATATCCATAAAAACAAATTGACTTACTTCTACGGTTCAGGCTAGCAGTACCCCTGCATCATCAAGATTGAAGAGTTGAAGGTCAATTTTATTAGGAAAAATCTGCTTAGTAATCTCATTCTACATTCAACCCAATTGGACTCCTACAGCTTAGGTTTGGCCGAGTATCGCTAATTTCGTTAATTTGCTTCAAAGTAATGGATCCTATGATCAGAACCGTATCAAACTCATCAGAGTACCCTTGAAGTAACATTCTTTCAAATAAAAGAAAAATCATCAAAATTGGTTATCGGGAAATTGAGTTATTCATCTATTTATCGCGCACATCGTTAATGCAAATATCAGACTTATGCGCTTTTCTTATGGATGCCACTGTCAAAAGTGAACTAAAAATAAATGGGACCCCATGACACGCACTACATTTCAAATGAAAAAAAAAATTATCCATATCCGTTCACCCAGTGCGGAGAAATCGAGTAACAAATATAAAATTAAAAAAAAAAAATACAGACGAATTGATAACCTCCTACCTTTTGGAAATCGGTTTAAAACTGTGTTTTAACATAAAAATCAAAGCGAAATACTAAATTTTATTGAGGTGGCCTCAAAATTGACGGACTTTCATACAAACTTACCTACAATTTAACCCTATTTGGGTTAAATTGGGGGGGGGGGGATCAGAAAATTCATTCTTAACTGACGTCTACGTCATAAAAGGAACCCCTAGTAAAAATCATATTCGTATCTTTAGCAGTTTAGGCTCTACGATGTTTATTCAATAGATGAGTAAGAGAGTATCCTTTCGTTTTTATATAAGTATATATAGATATAGAGATATAGATTTGTATAGTATCAAATAACATAGGTAAACACATAACCAATAAAAAATACATAACAAAGGAATACATTTTACAGACCATAACATGTTTAGTTTCAACCAATTCAACTATGCAGTTACTTATCATATCATAACACTTATCGAACTTAGTTTTAAATTGACATAACATTTTTATTTATAAACCGATTTACGTAAAATAAACACTAAATGTTAAGTGAAGTTTCCCACAATACATCGGTGAAAAGTATATTCAAATTGGATAAGCCGTTTCTGAGATTAGCGTTTTCAAACACACAGACAAACAGACAAACAGACAAACAGACAAACAGAAAAGATTTCTAAAAACCATTATTTTGGGTTCTATATCGTATTAAAGACCTCTAGAAATGGTTTTCACCTAAATTTATTCCATGTACAGACAGCGACCTCTTACAGATTTATTATAGTATAGATGTAGTGATGTGTATGCAATGCATGTACATAGGTTTACTCAGAAATTTCAGAAGGTTCAAGAAAAGCCGTTTACGGTGAATTACAACGCAAACAAAATATAATCTCCAAACGTTTTGCGTCGGTTTCAAAACCCAACAGACCATAAACATTCGTTAAACGACTGCGCGAAGTTTTGGTACAACACAAATTAACACATGATGTTTTCAAAGAAAAACTGCAAATGGAGTAGTGATGTAATGGATGTTATTATTTGAACATTCGCGAACGCGAATATGAATACGAATACGAATACAAATACGAATACGAATACGAAAACGAATACGTATACGAATACGAATACGAATACGAATGCGAATATCATACTTCATACTAATATTATGAGCAGTGATAGCCTAATGGTTGAAACTTGCCATCTCGATCGGGAGGTCCCAGGTTCAAACCTAGGCACGCACCACTGATTCATGTGCGTATTAAAAATTAGTTATCACTGCTTTTCGGTGAAGGAAATCGTGAGGAATCCTACACACCCAAGAGTTCTTAAAAAAAAGTTCTCGGAGGTGTGTGAAGAGTGGACTTCACACATCTCCCAGAATTGGTGGCAATTTGCACTTGGCCAGCGCGGTGGACTATGGCCTAAACTCTCTCATACTGAGAGATGACCCGTGCCCAGCTGTGGGACAATAATGGGTTGACGTGGATACTAATATTATAAAGGCGAAAGTGAATGTGTATGTTTGTTACGTCTTCACGTCTAAACGGCTGGAGCTATTTTCATAAATTTGGTTGGGAGTTAGCTGACACTCTGGATTGACATATAGGCTACTTTTTACTGAGGTTGGTATAGAGTTAGCTGGCACTTTGGACTAACATATAGGCTACTTTTTACTGTGGTAAAATATCTTATTCCTACGGGACAATCGATACATTGATTTATATTCGACAATCGACACATCACTCTTAACTTTTATTATTGGTTGTTTTCAGGTTTTGGTCATGGAAGATTTAGATTTAGTGATCTATTTTTTAGGTCATACTGCAGTTAGATTTCAATTTTAATCGATTAGGTGACTGTTTCTGCGAAGCGAAAAAATATTTGTAAATTAGCGCGAATGTACCAAGTCTTGCGAATGCGTGTGCGAATATCTAAAAACATGCGAAAATTCGTAAACGAGATACGAATATCTAAAAACATGCGAAAATTTGCAAATGAGATGCGAATATCTAAAACAAGGGGAAAATTTGCTAACGAGCTGCTAATATCTAAAATCATGCAACATTCGCGAATGCAAATCGAATATTCGATACATCACTAAAATGGAGGTTGCCGTTCAACTTAATTCGGTAGTTCGCTGTAAACGTCGCTCGAGGCTTTGATGTTGGGAACTAAATTATGCGGTATAAAGATGGTGGTTATAAAGAGTTTGTTTTATTTGCTAACTATATTTCGCCTGCAGCTACGGAGAGGAATTTAATAAACTTTATTGTACACTTCGCTCTTGTAAAATGTTGTATGGTATTCAAAACCATATATAAAACGCTTTCTACACTCATAGCCCCACAGTAGGATTTTCTCCTGTGTCGTGGGTACCATGGACACACACAAGACGAATACACAAACACTCGGACCCAGAACAAAATATAAACTCAACATTTAGATACCTCTCTGGTCAGGAATCGAACTCAGAACCCACTGCGTATCGGATTGGTATGGTAACCGCATCGTCACGCGGAACGTCATATAATATCAGATTATTCTTGGAGCTCCGTTCCCTTTGACCACATTTTTCATGGTAATGAGTATTCCATGTGTTACTCCAGGACATAAACTGTATGTGTGCCAAACAGCGAAATGCGATGTGTAGTTAATGTGTGAAAGAGTAACAAACAGACAAACATTCTCAAAGACAAATCCGTTAATACTAATAATCATACTTAGTATAAAACAAAGTACCTTACCGCTGTAAGTCCCAATATAAATAGCTTAGATATTTAAAACTGCGTTATGGATTTTAATGCAGATTTTTTAATAAATGATTCAAGAGGAAGGTTTTTATGTATCGTCGTCAACCCATTATTGTCCCATTGGGTCTTTTCTCATGAGAGAGTATTATGCCATAGTCCACGGCCAAATGCGAATTGGTGGACAATGATAGATGAAATAAAATAAAATTGCCAACACATGCTTAAATTTGTAGATTTTAAGCTATTGCACAGCTTTTATCGCAGGCTTTAAGTGTGGCGACTGAATCAAGAAATTCCGTAACGAAAAAAACCTAACACTCGCCACGCCGCCTACCACGTAGCGCGGCTGAGCGTTCTCTTAACATGTATGTATATGGTACGACATTACGAAGTTCGCAGGATCAAAGAATAAACTTGAATTAATATCAACGAAAAAAACTGCATAAATAAATAAATTACTTAGAGCTTTACTTAGTTTATAAGCGAAGTGTGTGAGATTTAATTTCACTAATACCTAGTATCAAATGTTTTAACCATATCTCTAAGATTAAATCTACCTTCGTAATAATTTGAAATTGATTGCACTACTGTTATAAAACACAAGTAAGTAAAGAATTTCGAACAAAACCTACATCAATTTAAAATTTATCAACTAAAATATTATACATAAAATATATTTTGACATAATTATAATAAATCTGTTATAAATTTTTCAATCTATTTTTCTTACTTTCTAATTTAACGCCCACTGCCTCCCACACTGTCCATTTTGCCTGTAGGCTTATGAATAGAAAACGTTAATACATCTATAAAATTTCCGTACATTTTCATTAAGCTTTTTTAGTAATTTTTGATTGTTATCAGTCTTTATTGTCTGTTCGTTACAATTATCCAATTTTACTAAGAAGACACTACTTTCTTGAAAGACAAGGCTGAGTTTTATTTCTTAAACCTTCTATTTTAAATAGTCCTATAAAGGTATTAAGCGTAAGTGTAACATTTCCTAAACAGCCAACGTTGCCACCACCGCACACGACAGTGTGACGGTGACAGCGATGGGCTAACGTGGAGCTAAGAAATAAAGACTAATTAAGTTAAAAGAAAGGACTATTGTGAAAAAAGGCACGGACGATCTGTGGAGTTTTTCTATTCTAATATTATAAAGAGGAAAACTTTGTACTTTTGTATGTTTGTTATGAATTAACATAAGTATCGGTCCATTAATTTACTGGACCGATATTAAAAATTCCTTGACCACTAGAAGGCTACATTATTCCTGAGTAATATAGGCTATATTATTACTAGAATACATAATGTACGCCCTTGCTCAAACTTCAGTATCGTGAATCAAGGCGTAAAAAAATGTATATAGATTGGATAGATTACATTATAGTCTGCGCGAACGAAATCGCGTGGCTTCTACTAGTGTGTTATAATAAATATAATCTATTTTTAAGAACATTTAAAGGTTTTAGTGTGACGACTAAGAGAGACATTTCAACTGAGGCGTTCTAATTTATTCAACAGAGGTAGCAATGCATCTATCGCCGACCTTATGTGACACTTTTATGTAAACTGAAGTTGATTAGAGATGTCCATAGATAGTAGATTCTATTTGTTACCAAGTGGACTTTGCACTGGTTATCTCTACATTATTTATAACAACCTTACAATATTTTCTATCTACCAAAGAAACCAACTCTGGTGAAAGATGTGAGAATCTTAATGCCTTGGTCACTCCAAGGCAATAACTAAATATATGATTTTAGACTAGTATTATCGGGGAATTTATACATTATAATACTCACGATATGCGGTTAAAGAAATCTTATAGAATTATTTTGCGATTTCGACCCAGTTATATGGACCTAGTTGCATGGATTGCAGATGCAAACATGGTTTGGCCGTGACCACAATCCATGTTTCTGGGTCGAAATATTGGCAAAAAGAATTCTAAAAGAATTCGTAAACCGCATATCGTGTGTACCCGTTAAGTATTAAAATAACTAAATACTGTAAAAACAGTACACTAAGATCTAGCTATAACTAAGTTACTAATCAACATGTCACTAAATAGCCTAATGGTCTAATGGTTAAAACTTGCCCTCTCGATCGGGAGGTCCGAAGTTCAAACCCAGGCACGCACCACTGATTTATGTGCGTATTATACATTACTTATCACTGCTTTTCGGTGAAGGAAAATATCGTGAGGAAACCTACACACCCGAGATTTCTTTAAAAAAAAAAAGTTTTCGGAGGTGTGTGAAGTCCACCAATTCGCACTTGGCCAGCGCGGTGGATTATGGCCTAAACTCTCTCATTCCGAGAGAAGAACTGTGCCCAGCAGTGGGACAACAACTAATGGGTTGACGACATGTCACTAAATAGAAGGGTTGAACACGAAAAAAATATACGTTCGATTACAACATTTCGTGATAAAATATCAATTAGTACCAGAGATGAAGATTGATCGTCGTTACGGCGGTAAATATATTTTCAGCGGAAAAATACATTCGCAGGTGAGCTCGGACTGCCCCAGATGTATAAATCAATTTGATGGATATTCCGCGGAAGAAATATTACCGGCTCTCCACTGATGTGTCGCTGCAATAAACCCCAAATTGACGTGCGAGAATTAAGTGGAAATTAATTTATGATACGCAATGTGAACCTTTCAAATTTATTGAGTTTTAATTTTAACATTGCGTACCCAACGCTTAAGTAAGGTACAGAACTACAAAGTTAAATAATATCGGGAGGTTGAACTTAGACTCTCATTTAGGTGATCATCTCATCTCTCACTGGTGATGATAGTGGCGTTGATACCGTTATAGTTGAATCTAGGGTCCATGGTTCTGATCCCAGCAACGTCCCATGGATTTTTCTAAAATAATATGCGTATTAAAAATTATTTATGCTGCCGTTTGTCAAGTAAAATATCAAGATATCACGAGAAAAATTCGAATAGCGAATTGCGAATCACTACATAGTATAAAACGAAGTCGCTTCACGCTGTCTGTCCCTATGTATGCTTAGATCTTTGAAACTGCGCTACGGATTTTAATGCCGTTTTTGAATAGATAGAGTGATTCGAGAGGAAGGTTTTTATGTATAGCACATGTATCATATAGAAACACTGATGATTTTAGATTTTTGACCTTTAGGCAGAATGAAGTTCGCCGGGTCAGCTAGTATAACATAAATAATAGGTAATAATAATATGCATTACTATAGTATATTTAATAAATGTCAAAGTGTAGCGTATCTTGCCAAACAGGGCTCTCTTTTACTGAACTGTAAGGCAAGATACTGGAGCTAACTTTCATTAACATGTGAAAAAAACATGATTGTAATAATATTAAAAAAATGAATATAAATAAAAAAAAAGACAAACCCGCTGAGTTTCTTGCCGGATCTTCTCAGTTGAGGTCGTATTCCGATCCGGTGGTAGTGTAAGAAAAAAAATGTAACTGACAATTTGTAAGTGCCCCCGCAGGCCTATACAAAATAAAGACATTTCATTACAAAATAAAGACATTTCATTTCATTTCATTTCATTTCACTAATAATAACCTTTACCATCAATCAATCGTCTGGCGCCGGTAATTACAAAAGTTTGCAGCTTCACTTTGCGGCTGTCGGAAGCAATTTGTTCCAGCGAAGGGCACTGCACTCGTCCTTTTATCGACAGGATAAGTATCTGTGACGTAGTTTCTACGTAATTCTCAATTGGAATCACGCCTGTATGCTTGGACATTGGACTTAGTATTATTTAATACAGTTCAAACTTATTATTGTTTACGTTTACGAACGTACGTTGCAAGGTATGAACGTAAACGCGCAGTGTACTAAAAAATATAGACGAAACGTAAACAGAGAATTTTTCGAAAGAAACTAAACTTTGTTTTTATTGATGTAACCAACGAGCATGCAGTATACCTGATGGTAAGTGGTCACTGCCGCCCATGGACATCGGTGAGCAACTTCAAATAGAACATGAGATCTATCTGAAGTCAATCACAGATACGTTGCCACTTCCGAGGACTAATGATGGTCTCATTTAAAACTTGCGATGAAGCCTGTTAAAGTCTAAAAGTTCTTTGATAGGAGTAGTAACCCCCAAATAACCCAAAATTATATTGTACCAGTTGAATCCCGCAGCTTTGCCCGCCTTAACAAAAACCGATTGTCCCATGGGAGTAAGATATTTTTCCACAGTAAAAAGTAGCCTATATGTTAATCCAGAGTCAGCTAACTCGCTACCAAATTTTATGAAAATCGCTCCAGCCAGCCAGTTTACACGTGAAGAAATAACAAACATAATACTCACAAACTTTCGCCTTTATAATTTTAGTCTGATTACCAAATAATATTCCAAATTCAAATCTGTCTAAAATCCGTAAGTGTAATGGAATGAGCCACAAAAATATAGATATTCTACTAAACGTATGCAAATCCTATTAGAATTATGTGAATACAATAATAGAACGTAATGTATTCATGATTCTATTTTGACTAGGATTTGCATACCGCTTAACATCACTCAGCAGATAATCTTAATTGCATGGCATGCCAATGCACGCATGGCTCAACGGAACGGCGGGAATATTAAGGGGTTTGACTAAATTAAGTTTTATGTAGGTATAGGGATAAATGGCTTATAGTTTAAGTTTGTCTAAACAATTCTTTAGAAAAAAATCAGCTTCTTTAATAGCTATCAAGGTTTGTGAGTTACAGCCTGTCGACAGACAGACGGACAGCGGAGTCTTATAAATAGGGTTACGTTTTAAGGAACCCGCAAGGTAAATAATATATATAAGCTATACGGCCAACAAGTTCGAGACCTAATTTATTTTACATCAGGTAAATCTCGAAATGTGTGATGACAAAGAACTATAGTACTGGTCAACCACTAGGATTTGCATATCGGTTAACATCAGTCAGCAAAAAATCTAAATCGCATGGCATGCCAATGCACGGGAATATTAAGGGGTGTGATTAAATTTAGTTTTATGAAGCTATGTTGATAAATGTGTATCAAGAGCTTAAATTTAAACATAAATTTAACTTATCATTGAAAAATAACAGTTTTATTGATAAAAATAATTAACAATTAAATTAAATTCACACTGGAAGGTGTGATTAAATGAAATTTTGATCAGGGATTCCATCTATAACAAAAAGGAGGATTTGAAAAAGTTTTTAAAAAATCACTCCTTCAGAGATAAATAATATCTGACAGCTCCACCTAGATATATGGTAAATAGATTAAGTAAATATAGAAAGCTAATGTAATCAGAGAAAATTATAGTATTGGTCAACCTTAAGGATTAACATACACACACACGGCAGATAATCTTAATTGTAGGGAATGCCAATACACGCATGGCTCAATGAAACGTAGGAATATTAGCGAGTATATTAAATTAACTTTAGCGAATCAATGTAAATAAATACAAGGACTTAAATAACTTAACTTTAACTTAGCATTAGAAAACAAGTCTTTTTATTGTTAAAAATGCTTGGTTCTATAGAACAACAGAAGTATTAAGATGTGATTATATTAGGTTTGCAAAGCTATTTGGATAAATAAAATAAATGTGTAAATTAAATTTAACTTAACGGTAAAAGAGCTTCTTTTTATTGTCAAAAATCTACGCCTTTTATTAAATTCACACAAACTATGAAAGCTTAAACTGGAACGCCTAAAAAATAAAAAGTTCATGAAATCCTATAACCAAACTGAGAAATAGTAAAAAGAAAATTGAAAATTTACCACCTTAGGGGTCTTAATAACGATCTTATTTTAGCTTCTCAGCCAAAATAAATAGATTAAATAATCTCAAAACGTAACATCCATACTAATATTATAAATGTGAAAGTGTATTTGTTTGTTCCTCTTTCACGTCGTCAAATAGCTATTATATGAAATGGTTTATATACTGTGAGATAGTTAGGAGGGCGGAGAGTGACGTAGGCTACTTTTTACCGCGCTCTCTCATTCCCATGAGAATGTTTTGTTAGTCGATACGTATTTAGCAGTTCCAGACGTTGTTAATAGATGGCGTTGGTAAAATTAATTTGCAAGTTTTGAATCACGATACCAAATGCTAATGTTAATTTTCTTTAACCGTGTGGGCAAAGCCACAGGTAAGTGCTAGTGCTAACATAAAATTATAGTACATATAATTAATGCAATCAAAATTAAACGTAAACTAAGCGTGAAAAACGTTAAATCATAATCGCACACCACAAATTAACTAATAAATTAGTCAAATGGTATAACAATAACATTAATAACTAGGTTACGTATTCATTATTCTAATTTGACTGTTTACATTAAGCTTAGCGTCAGCCAACAGTTAAGCCTAATTGGTCGGCATTGCCAAACAATGCATGCATGCGTAACGGAATGACAGGAGGGATCAGCGTGTTTGATTTAGTTTTATTTAAGGTTTAACTAAACAAACATGATGTATCTATAGAGTAAATATTGTAACAGAACGTCAGAACGTCAGCTTAGGAGAGTGGCACACGAGCGTCAGTTCATATCGACGGAATGGAACGTTTTCAAGGTGGTAGAACCAGTGTAGTTCGACCGGGTAAGGACCACCGCCACACCTATTTCTAGCGTGAAGCATTTTGTACGTTTCAATAGAAGGACTTGGTTGACACACTGTCACATGAGGCGACCATCATAGTCCTCGGAAGTAGCAAGTAGTATGTGATCGACTTCAGATCGAACCTATGTTCTGTATGTGGTTGATTGTCGATTGGTTGAGGTCGTGTTTCGATCCGGTGGTAGTGTAAAAAAAAATGTGTAGCTTATAATTTGTAAGTGCCCAATACAAAAAATATAGGCCTATACAAAAAATAAAGACATTTCATTTCATTACAGATGCCCATGGGCGGTAGTGACCACTTACCAGGTGGACTGCATGCTCGTTTGTCTGTGAGCAATTTTACATAAAATAAGAGTTCTATAAAGGAATCCTTCAAAACAACAGCAACGCCGGGTTATATGGGATTTTTACTTCACCAATGGTGGCCATCCTCAGTGCTGCTTGGAGGACTCCGGGATCTCCAGTGGAACACAATCGGAGTTCCCCAAGCGCGATGCCCCACTCGGGCTCTTCCCAGTACTTTCTCAGTTCGTTTTACCGTAATATCATAAGGCATTACGGTAAAAAGAAAAGAGAATCATTTCTGCTGTCTGCATGTGACTGATTGTGGTTGATAAAACTCCTAACTCCGAGCGTGTAACTTTTGAGCGGTATAATTAAATAAAATATTGTCTCTGTATATATTTGTGTAAGGGACATACTGATTTGTAGAACGGACAATATTTGACACTGAAAAAAGAAAAATATTATTCCCTTATTTTATTAGCATCTTACTTTAAAAACTCCAAGAATCTTTAAGTAATATGTTGCATAAGTGAATAAAACTATACATTCTATTTTATACATATGTTTTCTTTAAAAATACTGAGTTACAACATGTTACATTCATTTATTAAAAAAAAAGATACATAGAACTAGGGAAATACAATGATGTGTTTGTTTCAATATTTACAGAATTTGTAAAGTAACCTTTATTACTATTGACATTATTTAGATGGGTTAGGCTCAACTACCTAAATACACTTGAATTTTATGTATGTGAAAATGTTTATAGAAGAGGCCCTAGGATGTGACTTTTTTATCTGAGTAAAGTAGCGAACCAGCGACGATCAGGTGAACTGCATCACCTGATGGTATGTGGTCACTACCGACCATGGAAAATTGTAAGTATCCTATAGAACATAATTTCTATCTGAAGTCAATCACAGATGCATTGTTACTCCTGAGGAGATTAAGCAGGTCACCTCATTTGTCAACCACAGTCTCCCATCGAAACGCAAGAAATACTTCCCGTTAGAAATAAGTGTGGCGGTGGTACTTCCTCGGTCGAATTACACTGGTTCTACCACCTTGAAACTTGAAGCATGCTAGTTCGACCGAGGAGGCGGTCGAATTATAGTGGTTCTCCTACCGGGTAAATATATACATTTACACACCTATATTGGAACAAAGATTTTGTTTCCATCCATCCATCCATCAGCCTTTGAAAGTCCTCTGCTGGACATAGGCCTCCCCTAATCTGCACCACTTCGACCGGTCCTGAGCCATCTGAATCCAACGGTTATCCGTTTAGATTTTGTTTACTTCTTTGAATTTTTCTAAAGCTTTCTATGAATGATATAAATATTCGCTACCATAACAATTGCAAATAAAACGTATATTGTTATATTTCTGACTGGGTTTCTATTTCGATATAAAAGTGCTAGCGCCAAAAATAAAGGAACACCAAATTGGATTGGTCGTGCAACTCAATACTGCGGCTGTAACGATTCGACGATCAAATAGTTTTCCTGTTACACGGAAACTAACAGATTTTCGCGTATGTTTTTCTATGCTGTCTTGTATTTTAACCTTGGGTCTTTGGATTTATGGCCGTACTGTCTCTATGTGCTATGTGGCTTTCAGATTTATATGGGATTGCCAGTTGTGCTAGCATTGCTTTCGTATATATTCATGAGCTCATATTTTAAATGCTTTTTATGTAAATTAAAAAAAAAAGTTGTAATTTGTTGATTACCTAAATTATAATGCAAATTTGATTAATTAAATTGATAAGCAAATTTTAATATATTTTATGTTGCTATTTCTTATCAATTCAGGAAAAATATTGCATTGGGAAAAAATTGCAACCATGCGAAAAACTTAGAATCTATAACTCATTTTTAACCGACTTCCCAAAGGAAAGAGGTTATCTATTCGTCACGTATATATTTTTTTTTTTTTTTTTCTGTTTTAGTTTAAGGATAATCGCCCACTGGATACTATCGCTTGCTAAGACTATCTTGTAAGCTACTGAATACTCGCCCAACCGCTGCCGTTTAGGCATGTTCCATTTGATGCTTGAGGGAGCGACGAGTGTTTAATTTTGTTAGAAGTCATCTCTCAATAGACGATTAATCTTCTAAATAATCATCGAGCCATTTGATAGTAGTTAAACTGATTATAGGATATTATAGGATAGTACGGGCAATATGTTTGATATAAGATTCAAATCCTACCTAAGGTGATAACAGATCTGCGGTAGCGTTCATTTACCATTATTGAAATGCAATCTCATTTTGAACTTCTATGTTATAAAAAATTTTTCCTAGTATTTTACATGTGGTACCTAAAATAAAAATGGTTATGAGGTAGATTGCTAGTCCTTCGTAACACTGTGTAGTCATTAATATCGGGACAAACTTGCGGCATAAATTATACTTTCGGATAACAATTAGGAACTTGTTGTGCCTCTGTCACCCTGTG
Organism: Spicauda simplicius; assembly: GCA_949699795.1. Taxonomy (NCBI): domain Eukaryota; kingdom Metazoa; phylum Arthropoda; class Insecta; order Lepidoptera; family Hesperiidae; genus Spicauda; species Spicauda simplicius. The sequence continues at coordinate 2,710,559 of OX453060.1, forward strand.
TCGAGCAATCATTGCGACATATTTCATCTTTATTGCCTCGCATTAAGGTGTACAATGGATTCCTCAGGTGAAATAATAGTTGAATTTTGTTTATAATACGGAAAATTGATTAGTGTACTCAACTTGTGCTGATAAATTGTGACGTAAATGAATTTTGTCCTTGTTTATTTGTCAGTTTTCGGAATGTTTCGCGTTCCATTGTTGAATTTCTGATCGCCAATTAAAAATGTTTGTGGACAAATGGCGGGTTTATTTGTTCTCGGTCGGAGTTCGAATTTCACAGTTTCTGTCGTTGGTGTTTTTGTGTCGAAAACCTCACGCTATGGGCGGTTAGCATTCACTGTATATTTCATATGAGATAATAAATGCTCAAAATGTAAATAGTGACAGTAGATTATATTCTGAACTTTCATATTGAAAACAAGGATAGAATACCCAAAAATCACTGAACTGAAAAACATGTTCGTGTGAAAAAATATTTATTACTCGCTTCATGAATAGAAAATAAGTGTGACATTATGATGTTACACTTATTTTGACTTTCTTCGAAGTCGGATGTTAGCGTCCGATTTGATTGAGATTGCGAAAATGTTTATATCATAATGTACTAAGAATAGCCATGGTCGTCGTCAACCCATTATTGTCCCACTGCTGGGCACGGGTCTTCTCTCGGAATGAGAGAGTTATAGGCCATAGTCCACCGCGCTGGCCAAGTGCGAATTGGTGGAGAGGTGAAGAATAGCCATGGTCACGTACCATAATATCATAAGTCTTAGATAAAACCTTAGGATAATGTAGTTCGGTAAATGTTTCGAACAAAATTTTCCGCATATTTTACGTTATTATTAAATTAAAATGGACAGCACTTCCACCAATTCGCACTTGGCCAGCGCGGTGGACTATGGCCTAAAACTCTCTCATTCTGAGAGAAGGCCCGTACCCAGCAGTGGGACAATAATGGGTTGTACCCATTAAATCCATATGAATCAAGATTTATCACAAAATATCTTTTTTTGACCTTGACCTTAAATAGCTTATGATTTTTAGACAAAATTTAGACGGCCAAAATGCAGATCGTTTTCCAGCTCATTAATTCTCGTTCTAAAATTTATTTTAATTTTCTTATCTATCTAAAATATAAGTGAATAACATAATACTTTTGGTTCCACTTCTTTTTCTCATATGGTTTGTAAAAGATGACTAAAATCTTAAATCCATACCTTTACTACGGGTTTATAACTTTATTTTTAGATATTGTACAAATAATTTAAAATTATAATTATAAAAGGGAGAAACCTGACACAAAATAACTATTGACCCAATATTTGAACTGCATTCGAGCACAGCCTTACACAGTCGGCAATGAAGTTTCCCTTGATAGTTTTTATTTGTGCCCAGACATAGTTGGAAAATGGGCTACCCTCGTTGCAGGGAGGGTGGTGGTGAATGCTCATGCATACCAATACGGCCGTCCGCATTGGTTATGTGGGACTCCCGAAAGAACCTACGTACCTACCCATTAAACACCACCAGAGGATGGCTTTGGCCTATGAGGCCTTCAAACTGTCATCGAACTATGGCGTCTACGGGCTGAAAAGAGGCTTTTGATAGCCTTATATCGGCCTTATATAGTTCCGGTCTGTCATATGTTTCAAGATGGCTTCTCATTTTTAACAGTACTTAAGATACAGGACACAAAGAGCAGACTCTCAATAAATCATTATACGGTTACATTCAACCCAGGTCAGTCCCCTTTTTTTTAGACAAGACCTAATTTTATCAGACCTGAGGACTGATGGTTGGACTTCTTCAAAATACATCCTATAACAAACTTAACGTGGGTACCGCAAGGTGCTCGAGGGTCCCATATGCGAGGACCGGCTTTTTATTCACTTTCCACGGTAATGTATGCGGGTAAGGGATAATTTGCTATGTGCACAGATTAGCTGGCGTCAGAAGCCATGAAATTAAAATGTATTTTTTTTCTTAAGCAAATAAATTACACATTTACTTCCATAATTAGGGTCTGGTAAGATTTTCTTAATATAAATAAACCAAGCTACTTATTTATACCTTTCATCATAATTTATTACTAATGATTCTTGCACTTTTGTGTCTTTACAGAGCATTATCTGTGTATGAATATTGAACGTGATAATCGCCAGTTTACGCTGTGTATACTGGTTTTCCGGATACGGTTAAGTTTGGTGTATGTCATCAAATGTTTACTTCGCAATTATATGTAAAATGAAGACGTAAAATAAGTTATGATATTTTTAATGAAATAAAACCTGAAACTAACATGAAATTTTGAAGGTGTATACTTGGACTCCAGAAGGATCACCGTCATAATAGTATTGCTTTGCTCTGGTCAGAAGGCTGTGTAGTGGACACAGTAGAACGTAATTTGGGTCAACCTCATATAAATTTCTTCTGGGCTTGATTATAGAAGTTCATGGGCAGCCGTGGCGAACTTAGTTCTGGTGGTCATGCTCATTTAAGTCCAAATTATTAAAAAAAAAGCTCTGTAGCGTTCCTGCTCTACCCATGCGGTTGGAGAGAAATATCCGGCTTGTGTCGAGTATCATGTGGAGATTTCGGTTTTTTCGCGTTAATTTATTCGTGCACGGTTTCGCTGGACGTATGGGCTTTTTGTGAATCGCCACGTCATTTTTGGGGACATGGGTGTTTTGAATTTCCGCTACTGTTGACATTTCTGCGTATGTCATTTTTCCTGGCCAACCGCTCGCGCTAAAACATTTTTTATCATTACTCAAGTTTATGATATGGCTGTGAAATAGGGACAGTGGGTCTGCCAAAATACAGTAGATTTATATAGTACAGTTTTAAACTACGTAACGAAGTTAAGCGGTAGATTAACATGAAAAACGATTCGTGAGAAATTATTATAATGAAATACTCGAAATGAGAACCTCCTTTTTTTAAGGCGGTTAGGAATTAAACAACTGGTTAGAAGTTACTAAAGGAAAATCGCGCTCAAAAAATCTTTGGTATGTCTCTTTCGACGCAGTTTTATAAAAAAGTTTCACCTTTACCTATCGTTGAGTATGTTTTAAACCTGATCCAGTTGTAACCTATCTACCCTACGTCTAGTTCGTTTTTCTTTTTTAGGTTCCATATCGCGACACACAACACTAACTGTATCCTTACGAACCACACTTTGCACTATTTGCGATTTACATAAATATTTACAAAACAAACATCGGTAAAAAGAATTCTATAAGAATTTATAAACCGTATATCGAGAGTACCCGTTAAGTATTATAATGCATATACGTTTGTTAATATATTAAATAATAGCTGTCCCGGCGAACTTTGTTCCGCCTAAAAGTCAACAATCTAAAATTGTCAGTGTCCTTCCACTATATTATGCATGTTTTATACACAAAAAAGCTTCCTCTTGAGTCACTCTATCTATTAAAAACTGCATTAAAATCCGTAGCGTAGTTTTAAAGATTTAAGCGTACTGTTAAAGTGGTTCTAGAGGACTGCAGCAAGGATAACACACTATTTCACTGTTACTTATTTATTTTCTACACACAGTCGGGCAGAGTTTCACCCTATAATGATTACAATAAGAATGAGCTAAGCGGTTATGGCCGCCGATATTTATACCCTCGATTTTACGGATTACAATTTAATATAATTTAATATTGTTGAATAAATAATATTAATTGATTATTATAATTATGCAATTATTTATGTTTATACTAAAATTTATAATACTTGCATTATAATTATTATTTAACAAATATTGCGCCTGACGCGGAAGCGCGCGGAAATCACAAAAGTTTATATTTTAAAATTAGTAGAAGAACAATCAAGTATTTGATTTACTAAATTATTCAATTGTATTAAATAATATATAATTCCAATATTCGACAATTAATTTTTAATAAATATAAACAATCAGTAAATATAAATTAATATGCCAAATTAAATAGTAGGTGTGCTGTTACTAAAATCACTCTTTAACAGTACATAGGAACAGACAGCGCGAAGCGACTTTGTTTTATACTATGTAGTGATTACTAAAACATACTGAAACAAGACAAGCGTAGAGAAATCCATTTTCAATATATTTATACGATAAATTAATGTTGTAAAAGAAATTTTGTGATTAATTAATACCCGAATTCTATACATTTACATACTATTTGGAAGTGTATCATTATTCGCTGACTCTTAATTGTTTGCTTCACCAAATCTATATATAACTTTATTTTGTCTGTTTGTTTGAACGTTACAAAACTCTGCGATGTTCTAGTTTGATATGATTACTTTTTTCTTGAAAATAAATAATTGCATTATTCCGTGAAGAATTGTGATTACAACCGTAAGAATATGTATTGTGTTCTTTATTGCCGATTTGGAGATATTTAGATTACTATTTTTTAGGAGATGCCTCCGAAGCGTAGCAGGCAGTAGCATTTTATCTTTTGCATACACAAGAATGGCAATATTTAAATGGATGAATATTTGTTTTAAAATTTCAGAAACCTTTGTATTTCTTGACATAATATAAAAAAAGTTTTTTTCGCTGACCGCCACCCACCTCTTAACAAAATTATATAACAACCATGCTTCGAAGACTAACTTAGAAAACCCTGTTAAGTAACCCATAAAGCATATAATTGGCTGATTGCAAACACAACATGACAGTCGAAATACTACCAATACACGTTTCGACAGTAGCATTATAGTCAACGCCGTCAAATGCGTACATACCTACATCAGTTTCAGAGCTTACCTTTTATTAACGCGTAAACTCACGTACAAAAGCCAGTTCATTAATGCTAAACAGCTAATTCGGGATGATTAATCAAATTTTGCTAATTTCAAATCAGTGGGTCGGCGCTAATTATCGGAAATGGGTTATAGCTTCCGCGAAATATGACAGTATTGGTTCCTGGAACAAGGGTTTTCATTAATTTATGCTTACTTTAATCGAAATATTAATTAAATTGCCAGGCAAGAAGAATAGATAACAATATGCAGTCAATCGTAATATATTCTTTGTGTTTGCAAGAATTTGCTGTGTAAATACCTAATAACAAATTCTTACAATACATGAATAAGTTTAAATTCCTGGCGCCAAGTTTGGAGAAAGAAAATACATCACCTATTTGTTGCATTCCTTTTTTGTATTGTAGTGTTCAACAAAGGGTGATGGAATGTCTTCACTGCCGACATAGTTCTCAAAATTAGCAAGCTAAATTGGCAATGGGCCGGCCACATTGCTCGTAGGACCGATAACCGACGTGAAAGGAAGGTCCTCGAGTGGCGACCGCGTTTAGGCAAAAGGACCACAGGTCGCCCCCCTCTAGGTAGACCGATGACCATAGAAGACAGCTGGAAACCGTTGGATTCAGAAGGCACAGGACCGGTTGGAGTGGCATCATTTAGGGGAGGCCGTTCGTTGAGGGGAGTTCACTGCCGCCCATGTACATTTGTAAGCAATTTCACACGGAACAAGGATTCTATCTGAAGTCTATCACCGATTCGTTGCTACAATGAGGATTATGGTCGCTTCATATGAAAATGTACCGGCAACAATATCTTTTCACCAAAAATATAGAACCGCTTTGGATTGCAGACTTAAATACTAAAACAATAATTACTGGGTAGTTACATCGCAACACTATTTAGTGGCGTGATTTGCAATGCCTACTAATAAGAGTATTAGTGTATTACACCTGAACTCCTCACCTCACCTATATTAGTTAAACATTTTAGCAAAATATAAACAAATGGCTCGCCGCCCATATACACTATTAAACTGTGTCAGAGAGTAACTCACGAAAATTTGGGCTCAGCCTTTAGAAATCCGACAGACACGTTTCTACTAGTTAGTATCAATACCAGTCGTCACAAATTACACCGAATCCCGTTCCCTATATTCGAGATTTGCTCCAAAAATCCCTTTGGTGTTTTTGCCAAGTGACGTCATTTCGAAGCCGAGAGCCGTATTTTCTCATATTCCCCCCCAGAGCGCTATAATTCATGAAAAAATGGATCAACCGTACACCGTCCTCTGTATAAATATACTCGGATTTATACAGGCCGTTCTATTGTAAACAATGATGTAAGATCACTGGAAAGAAAGTATTTTGTTTATTTTTTTTGTATCGGGAGAAAACTTTTAAAAATACCCACATATTTATAGTTATGGAAGAGATAGGATCTCAAAACAAAAGCATTGGTACTTCCCTTCTTAGAGTCTTTTTACATCTGATAGAGAGATTTTTTTATATCTGATTGAAGTACCAAACGAGCATACAGTCCACCTAATGGTAAGTGGCCACTGCCGCCCGTGGACGTCCGTAAGCAACTTCATATAAAAATGGGTTCTATCTGAAGTCAATCACAGATGCATTGCTACTCTCGAGGACTAAGATGGTCGCCTCATATAAAAGGGTGCCAGCAAACCCACCTTTCCATCAAAACGCAAGAAATGTTACACGCTGGAAATGTTTTTGTTCAGAAGTAGAATCGTATCTGATATTGACTTCAAATAGGACCGTTGGTGAACGGCAGTGGCCATTTACCATCAAGTTACACGCTCGTCTGCTGCCTCAGTGTAAAAAAGACATGTTGTCGCTATGTAAAGATTGGAAATTATGAAGCAAATAAAAAACTGTATACAATAAATATACGTTAATTACAGACGATTATAAATATTATCTAGAGGTAGGTAGACAATTTGTTTTTGAGATAGCAATATTTATAGTTACAAACTTGATTATATTAGCACAGATTCTAAATATGGCGGAATGTTTGGAATCTGTAAATTACCCCCTTTTTTTTGTTATCGAGTGGGAAACCTTCAAAAGGTACCCGACGCCGTGAGAGCGACGCAGGGTTATGTGGGATTTTTACCTCACTAAAACCCCCCCGGTGGCCGTCCTCGGTGCTAAAAAGAAGGATTCCGGGATCTCGAAACAACTTCAACCGGAATCCTCCGAGCGCGTTGCCCCATCGGGCTCCTCCCAGATGGGCGGCTGGGCCCACCGCTCCGTCTAGTCTTTACCGACGGGTATGAGACCACACATACCGCCGTCCTTCCCGGGATTGCCTGACCGAACGGTTCGAGCTCCCACTCTAGCCGTCTGCAATCCCGGAAGCCCCTTTTAGTCGCCTCTTACGACAGGCAGGGGATGCCGTAACTCTATTCTGATCCCGGAGCTATAGGGACGGTAAATTACCTCCTATATAAAGAAAAAATAAAGTACTTACCGCCACCCAAGTATGTCGTAGACCTCGCCTAATTATAGCTCAAACAGTATCTAATAACAGCAGAAATGAGTCACAGCTAAACAATACGAAAAAGTCACATTTAGTCACTTTAGGTCACTGTAAAGTCAGGTACACGAAAATTGTTATTTTATAAATTTACCCCCTATTGAAAATTACTCAAAGCATCTAAAGAGGTTTTCACCTTAAAAAAAAACAACCAATTACTTTTTTCCACCAATCCGCATGAACATAATTTATAGCATTTCGAATGCTTCCCCTAAATGAGTCACAGCTAAATAAAATAAGACACATTTAGTCACTTTAGGTCGGTGCAAAGTCAGGTACACGGCGATTTATTCCGATGGAGTTGCCACAATATGTCGCCCGGGTCCGAACGACGCGATGTATCTGCCGATCAGCCTTGCGGCCTTGTCCGACCTATTTCTGTATTCAGAACTCTTATACATATTAACGAATTGTGTATTGATTGTTTATAGTAACTTGCTGCTAAGTATACTAAATATTGATACTTTAAGTCTAGATGTGTGTTACCAGGTGGTAGAACCAGTGTAGTTCGACCGGGTAGGTACCACCGCCACACTTATATTAAGTGTGAAGCAGTGTGTTTCGCTGGAAGGGTGTGGTTGCCGATTCACTAATATATGAGGCGGCCATCTTAGTCCTCTGAAGTAGGTAACAACGTATCTATGATTAACTTTATAGATAGAAACTATGTTCTATATGGAATCGTTTACAGAAGTGATGGGCGAAAGTAGCCACTTACCGTCAGGTAGACTGTTTGATACTTCAAGGTTATAAACAAGATGGCAGTTTTATGTACAAGATTTAAGTCTACGGTGTCAAAGCAAAAATTCTTAGCAATATATGGTGTGTTCCTGGTATGCCAACCTCGATAAAACTAACGGCTATCACTAGTTTTTCACCTGTTTGTATTAGTGAGCGTGACTGTGATTTGAACCTTGATTTTAAGGTTTTCATTGCTTTTTAAAGTTTTTTTTAGAATTAGTCTGCTACAATTACTACTGCAGCAATTTTGCAAAAATAGATGTAACCTAAGCAGTGATAGCCTAATGGTTGAAACTTGTCCTCTCGATCGGGAGGTCCGAGGTTCAAACCCAGGCACGCACCAATGATTTATGTGCGTATTAGAAATTAATTATCACTGCTTTTCGGTGAAGGAAAACATCGTGAGGAAACCTACACACCCGAGAGTTCTTAAAAAAAAAAAAAAGTTCTCGGAGGTGTGTGAAGTCCACCAATTCGCACTTGGCCAGCGCGGTGGACTATGGCCTAAACTCTCTCATTCTGGGAGAAGACCCGTGCCCAGCAGTGGGCCAATAATGGGTTGATGCGAGATGTAACCTGAGCCACGAAACATGTACCAGGCGCTGCAAGGATTAGCTTTGAGTGAATTTTATTTCGCAACTCTTTGCAGCTGAATGTTTGGACTTGTGAGATGATACACATATGCACCTTCCTTTGTTTTTAAAAACGGTGTTCACAATATAATGTTTTGTGGCCTTGTTTTAGAATTAAGTCGTTTTTAGCCAGTATATCTACGTTTTGATGATTTGCATAATATAATTATGTACCTGTCAATAAACTAAAATTTTATTAATTTTCAAATAACAATATGAATATATTAAATAACTTATTTTTAACTATATGTATAAAAGAATCACTTAAAAGGTAAAGAAAAAACAAATTGCTAAATTAAATATAAAATGCTGCATCCAAATTACTGTCCCTAGGATGAGTTCCCAGAACGCTGGCAACATTACCTCGTTGAATAGCAAGGCTAATTCGTTGACCGAGGTATGTGCCAGCTTTCTGATCATTCGTTGACTCTATCAAACGTTTGGACAGATGCTTAAAAAATAATTTAGCATTTAATCCCCACGGTCCCATAGTTTCAACGCCAAATGCTAGAAATATGTAATCTTTAATTATATCTCCATATTTCTGGCAAAAAATATGAACTTTATTTAAGTGCCAAAATTGCGTTGTTGAACAGAAAACATATATTTACCTTTTACGTTCATCTTTCTTCACAAAGGGACATTCCAAAGCGAACAAACTGCCCGAACTATTTAAGGATAGATCTATGAAAACTTCGGCCCTTCGTTTGGCTAAGCCAGAAAGTTCCAACAATGGGTGCTGAGACTTCGGAAAGACCGAAATTATCCTCATCATAAACAGTTGTCCACAATGGTGTCCTGGAGTTTCACGGTAAATCATGACAAACACCATTGTGGACTGGCCTTCGGTATCACAAACCCGGCTTAGGGCGGCATCCTCTTACACTGACTTGTAACTGTGTTTAATTTTCCCGAAGTTAATTAGAATTCGGTGAAACGATATTATTTTCCATATTATTGTGTGAATTTTTTTTTTTTTTTTTTTTTTTTTTTTTTATTTGACTGAAGTGGCAAACGAGCATGCAGTCCACCTGATGGTAAGTGGTCACTGCCGCCCATGAACATCTGTAATCAACTTCATACAGAACATGGATTCCATCTGAAGTCAATCACAGATGCGTTGCTACTCCCGAGGACTATGATGGTCGCCTCATGTGAAAGTGTGCCGGCAACCACACCCTTCTATCGAAACGCAAGAAATGCTTCACGCTAGAAATAGGTGTGGCGGTGGTACTTCCCCGGTCGAACTAACTCGAATTCTTGAAAATATTATAATGTTATTTATATTTAATAATAGGATTGCCTTTTTCAGCATTCCGTCCGTTTTGGTTAAGTTTATATTCGATTATCTCATGTTGCAGGCAGGAAATGGACCATTAGAATGTATATTTTAGCTAAAATTAGAATGTGACATACTCGTAAATAAGCAAATTATTTATTAATCCTTCCTACTAATATTATAAATGCGAAAGTTTGTAGGATGTATGAGTGTTTGTTATTCTTTCACGCAAAAACTATTGAACGGATTTGGTTGAAACTTTACAGTTATATAGATTATACATCAGAAAAACACATGGACTATAATTTATACCGATTTTTTTGTAATAAGGTTATACTATAACGAGAAATATCAGATTAGTCGCAAAAAAAGTTGTCCTCTGAGAGCTATCTTCGCGTACGCTGCCTAAACCGTTGGAGATATCCTAATATAATGTACCATGGGATTGTTTGGCTCACATAGAACTAAATAAAAGTCCGCGACAGCATATGTCTATATTTTATGTATAACCCAAAATAACTCTTTTTATACTTTGAAAATTTAAAAAATGTGAAGTTGATGTTTCCATGGGTTTTATAGAAACTAAATATTAATCCTTATTAAAATAAATGATTTCAAAAAATCAAGCATCTAATGTAGATTGAATCTACTTTTTACACCATGTAAATTGGATAAGTAGTTTAGAAGATATTACGAGTATAACATATTGCGTACTCAATTGATTGACCGGCAGTACGCGCCGTGCGCCGCCGCCGTATACAACGAAGTTCTATGAAATTAATATATGAATGGTTATAAATCACGGAGCAAAATGGGAAAGGTCGATGTGAATGACGTCCCTGTAGTTCCGTGATCAGAATAAGGCTACGGTATCCCCTGTCTGTGGTAAGAGGCGACTAAAAGGGGGCTTTCGGGGTTGCGGGCGGCTAGACTGGGAGCTCGAAATACCCAGTCAGCAACTTTGGGAAAGATGTCAGCATGTGTGGTCGCATGCTGTCGTGAGAGCCAGGATGCAAGGAGCTTGAACAGTCCAGCCAGGCGATCCCGGGAAGGATGGTGGTATACGTGTGATCGCATATCGAGGTAAAGACCAGATGGAGTGGTGGGCCCAGCCGCTCATTTGGGAGGAGCCCGATGGGGCAAAGCACTCAGAGGACTCCAGTTGCGTTCCTTTGAAGATCCCGGAGTCCTGGTGCGATAAAAATCCCACATAACCCTGCGTCGCTCCCACGGCGTATGGTACCTTTTGAAGGTTTCCCCCTCGACAAAAAAAAGGGCAATGAGAATGAAACAGTGGAAAAGGTTCAATATGTCATTCAATCGTTAGCGACCTTAAAAGGTCGCTAACAATTGAATGACATGTTACACAACTCGGCACATACGTCAGATTAGCAGTAGTTTAGGTCGTAGTTGACCACGCTAGCCAACTGCGCGTTGGTAAACGTCACGCGTTTTGAGACCATTTCTTAAAACTTTTAATTTCAGAGTAAGCATTAATTAAAACTAATTTAAATTCATATACGTGCCTGTGATTTGAAATTTGAACACATAGATTTAGGAAGTAGGGCAAGGGTTCAATCTGAAGTCAATCACAGATGCGTTGCTACTCTCGAGGACTTTGATGATCGCCTCATATAAAAGCGAGCCGGCAGCCACACCCTTCTAACGAAACACAAGAACTGCTTCACGGTAGAAATAGGTGCGGCGGTGATAACTCCCTGGTTGAACCATTGCTCTACCACCTTGCAAACTTTATGTGGCAGACTAAATTCCACGCAAGCGAAGCCGCGGGCAAAAGCTAGTATTAAATAGTTTAATGTTGATGTCGTATGTTGTAATGGATATTATTATATAATTAGTGTGTTTCGATTTATTATTTTTTACTCCAGTGGGTACTTCAAAACGTTACTGTCTTTTACGTTGATGTGAAAATGTATAAGTATTACAAAGCAGACGATTGCTTACTCTACGGTGTGAGCGTCGGCATTATTCGACGACAAGACAACACAATCCCTTTATCTAAGACTGCGAATATATCCATGGTTTTCACATCATAAATACGAATATGTTCTATTAATACCGAGTTAGGAGAAGACGTTTTTATTCTTAAGCGCCTTAAATAACCCGTAGTGAATTGTACATTTTAGTAGTATACGTGCATTTTGATATTTGCTGTGGCGGTTTATGGATTTTTTGTTTTGACTTGATAATCTTGATTAGTAAAATTACGCTATATGCTAGCAAAATCTTTTACGCCAGCTTTTGAATTTTTTGGCCGCACACATTTTATTTATTATAATTAAAACTTCTCTCAAAGTTAGTATCATTTTCATCAAACATTTTCATAGCATTCTCCAAGCTTGCACAAGCTGCAGAAAGTTTTTTTAGTGTCAGTTCATTTCTGTGTTACCATAAAGGGATGGGTACACCCTGCTCAACGCCGCCATTCTAGACAATTTACAGACGTCGAGAACTGCCTGTGTACATGCCGCAAGCAACATGTCCCACAAGGTTTCGCTATCTTTTATCGCCTAACCAAGTTAAGACGAAACTCCCTAGTTTAAAAGAGCCATCCAAACAAGCCACCAGTTAATAAAGGCATCAATGCGTTGCGCGTGTCATTAAAAACCATTTTAGTATCATCTGAGAGGTTTTATTGGCGGATCGTAAATTTCCCTCGGTCCCGCAACACGATCCAACCAACTTCGACGATAGAATGGATCGTAAACCACGGGCGTGTCGTGGATGTAGGGGTTCTAGGAGTTTTGGTTTTAATGGACAGTCCCGTTATGTCTTTGCCTTAGCTTTTTACTCTAAAATCTGCCTTATCCGGATGTTTAAAAAAATACGTGTGACGTTGTGGAGCTGCACTACGCATGGAATACGAAAATGCAGAATAAATCATAGTAATTATTATCCGCGCACGTGCGGATCCGATCCGAGTTGTTCTGTTGCTTACTTGCTTGCTGTACACATAAACAACAAGCATCATAATAGACGATGCTACGACGACGATCAGTTGCGTTGTCTCTATGCTGACTATTTAGTTTTGCAAAACTAATAGCAATTTTTATTTCAAAGTGTGTTAATATAAAGACTACAATATCCACAATTCATTACATCCCCCATTTAAGAGATGTTTGGTCACTCTATAATATTCCGCGCTACACTCTCATTACAGTAAAAACTATTTTTACGAGGCAATCTATTTCGCCGATATTAGTGGATTAGGTAAATTGCTATAAACATTTCCTCAACTTTCCACTTTCCAGCTATGTTATGACGACGAGCTATATCTACTTCTTTATTATTATTTTTAAGTCAATAAGAAAAGAACGAGCAAACGGAAATATAGTAAAATTTGTATACATTCATGTAATGGTTAATGCGGTGTTTAATCAAATTAAACACCGCATTAAACATTGTTCATGTAGCCATAGAATGGATTTTGAAATCGGGGAACGATTATTTTTACCTGATTGAAGTGGCCAAAGAGCATGCAGTTCATCTGTTTGGTCCGATTACAATCAAGATTCCTCGTACTCGTCAACCCATTATTGTCGCACTGCTAGACACGGGTCTTCTCTCAGTATGAGAGAGTTAAGGCCATAGTCCACCGCGCTGGCCAAGTGCGAATTGGTGGACTTTTCACACCTCCGAGAACTTTTTTTTTAAAGAACTTTCGGGTGTGTCGGTTTACTCACGATGTTTTCCTTCACCTAAAAGCAGCACCTAAAAGGTTTGAACTTTGGATCTCCCGATCGAGAGGGTGAGTTTCAACCATTAGGCTATCACACCATCAAGGTTACCAAACACTGCCGCCAATGAACATCTGTAAGCATCTTCAAGTAGAGCAGATGCTCTATCAAAAATTAATCACAGTCGCGATGCTACTCTCGAAGAATGAGATGGTACGCCATCAATAAGAAAAGACACAAAGGGAGGCTTTTCAAAAGATGGAGATGATGATACAGTTGCCTCGGCTGGAAAAACCTGGAGTAGACTGGCAAGAGATAGAGAAAAGTGGACGAAAATGGAGGAGGCTTTCACCGCCAGCGCGGTCCTTACAGCTATTTAATTAATATACACTATGAGTATAAACGCCATTTTTTTTTCCACGGACATGCATGTTGTGGAATGAGCTTTCTCCTGAGGTATTCTCGGTGCATTATGACATGGGGTTCATCAAGGAAGATGCAAAAATAGCTCTCCCTCAAAGCCGGCGATGCATTGGCGACTCCTCTGGTGTTGCGAATGTCCATAGGCGACGGTTAAAATATAAAAAAAAATACTAACAAAATAAGATAAACAAAATACTAACAATCTAAAAACTTAAACCTGTAAGTAATAAATAAAGCTATTATTAATATTATCGTAATTAGAAAGCGGTGTGGTAATAGTATGCGCGCTCAAACCATACTTGTTCAACCATCTTCAAATTCCATTATAAGATAAACAATCCCTCTAGAACGGAGTGATTGTTAATTTGGAACAAGTCATGTTAGTATATCAGTAAGAAGGTTTTTAAACTCATAGCCTAGACTATAACATCTCAATGGCCATCCGTAGCGGGGACTCGAAGCTCATTGACAAGGCCACAAACCGCAAGCTCGAAATGGCCTCCGCAAAGGACTAAAAGGTATATAATTATAGTGTATCGCACGCCACGTCAAGACAGCAACGGCTCAACATTTGGAGAGAGAGAAGACTGGCATAAAGTTTTTTTTTTTTAAAAAGGCAAAAAATTCAATACATCGGCAAGCACTCGTTCGATGTGAATTAAAAATATGTTTGGAGTCAAAACCGTCAATGGCTTGACGTGCGATAAATTATAAAGAAAGCAAGTCCTAAGATGTCCCAAAATGTATACAACAAAACAAAACAATACATAAAAAAAAAATTGGTCCTATATAGTAAGCACTCATAGCCTAACAAATAAAGTCTATAAAATAAACACCAACGCAGGAGACATATGTAAATGACTTATCATTAAAATCAAAATATACAGAATTATTTATAGAAAGTATCTTTTTGAATGTAAATAAGCTTACCTACAGGCAATTTGTAAAATTTACTTTGCTCGACGCGTTTTTATACGACAAAAAATTGCTTTATCTAATAATCTAAACATGAAAGTAAAATAGTCAGTAGGCTCTAAAGATAGGGCCGTAAAATTATTGAGAATAGGATCATTTTATGATAAGTCACGAACTAACAATTGATTTATAAGTATTCACCTTAAAATCACAGTATCACAGTAAAATATGGGCTAAATGAAAATATGATTGTGATTTTTTTTATCTGATTGAAACAGCAAACGAGCATTCAGTTGAGGTTCGAGAGAGTTCGAGTTCACCGGATGGTAAGTGGTCACTGCCGCCTATGGACATCAGTGGACTTCAAATAGAACATGGGTTCTGTTTGAAGTCAATCACAGATGCGTTGCTATTCCCGAGGACTATGATGGTCGCCTCATATTAAAGTGTACCGGCAACCACACCCTTCCATCGAAACGCCAGAAATGATTCACGTTGGAAATAGGTATGGCGGTGGTACTTCCCCAGTTGAACTACGCTGGTTCTACCACCTTCAAAATCAACCCATGACTGGGCAAAGGTCTCAAAATATGATGGTTTCAGGCCATAATCCAACGCATTGGCTAAGTGCGAATTAGTACCTTAAACTTACGTGTAAGGTACGCAAACGTAAACATAACTGTATTACGTGAAGGAATTTTTGGCGACTGGTCAGTTCAATAGGGCGGCCATGATTTGCTTCTTCAATCGGATAAAAAAAGTCAGAACTACTGAACACCTGCATTAAAAAATGCTCTTTATTTTCGGTCGGTAACTATGTTCCACAGAGAATATGGCTTGTGTAATCAGCAAAACAAATGCTTCTAGTATCATATTTGTCAAACCAAGTCATAGGTCATTAGGCGTTCCGGTCCCAATTACATGGCATTCTAACTTTGATCCCTAACAGGTGTCGGGAATTAATCCTACCCACGCTAATAAGGCTAATAGGGTCCGGGCTAAATAACTAATATTTAGGACGCTAGTATATTTACGATAGATTTCGTGGTTTTTCTAAAAATATTTGACACAAATGTTAGTTTACATTAATGAAACATGGACCGGGTTCCGTCCCTGGGAAGTCAGATATTTGCTTTTTATCTAGAAGCTTTGAACCCATTTAATGATAAGGGATATTTTAACCAAGCCGTCCCAGTTCAGTCCTCAAGCGTAATAAAGCATCTGTGTACATATCTGGAATTGTTAACTGTTGTCCATAGGCGGCAGTGGCCTCTTCCAGCAACTGTATTGTATGTTAATGTGATATTTTATGGCTATTATAAAAATGGTGTTTGCGGACCGTACAACTAAACCTAATATGAAAACAACCTAAAATGTATATTAAAACCCACATATTTCTACATTCACAGCCCCACTGTAGGATTTTCTTCAGTGTCGCTGGTGCCATGGATATACAAAATATAAACAACCAGACCCAGAATAGAAATTATGAAATCATTGTGATACTTGTCTGGCTGGGAATCGAACTCAGAACCCACTGCGTGTAAGAGGGTGACCGCTGCACGGGTTGTCCACATGTATATAAATCAAAGTGATGTTTTGTTTTGTTTTGTTTTATTCGGAAAACATACAGTGTAATTACATAGACAATATAACAAAAAGTAGACTTCTATACACCATTAACATGTTTTCGCATATTGATTCTATAAACAGTCTGTTGCTTATATTTAAGCTTTAACAATAACATTCTTACACAAACTATGTATACGAGTATAACATCTATATATTAATACTTGAAGCGAAACTAATAAGCAAATAACATTTAATTACCTTTATAAACTTATACCTAAGAAGAGAGAGTCCCATTAAACCAATTATTAGTAATTGCAGATTTTATTGAATTTGGAGGAGAAATAAATAAATCCACATCGGGCAGATCGTCCAGTTTGTTAAAGAACCTCGATGATCGGATGATGAAAGTGATATTACGCTACTCCTGAACACCAATCCAAAAATCCTCACGTAAGAGAACATTACACTTAATTTGCGCAAATTTCAATTCGCAAGTCCCTCTAATTAAAGTTTGTCCACCAAAACAAAAGACACCGAATGTAGACAAAGAGTCGATTTGCAATTTTCGACCAAAAAAAGTGTTGCCAAATCTAGATCTTCCGGCCCCAACCCCCAGTCTTGAGAGGTCCTATGTCTATGAGGCACGAGGCCGTAGGTGGAGGGCAAATCCCTCTCAAAATCGAACGCAGCAGAACTGAGCCCTGTCAATTAAGGAATACTTCTTAAGCATGACGTAAGCCGTAACTGCCTATATAAGACGTTATCATTAAGTCGTTAATTAATTATTAGGTTAGTTAACTGTCCATACATTCAAATATTAACGACCTGTCTTAATGTAAATTGATTGCCTATTTGTGTATTAAACGGGTTGCAACGATGACCCCGTGGTTTGAACGCGACAACTTGCCTTATAAGTCTGCTGCCTTATCACTGATAATTAATGATCACTGCTTTCTCTCGTCAACCCATTAATGTCACACTGCTGGGCACTGGTCTTCTCTCAGAATGAGAGTTTTGGGCCTCAATCCACCGCGCTGACCAAGTGCGAATTGGTGGACTTTACACACCTCACAGACCTTTTTTTTGTAGAACTCTCGGGAGTGTAGGTTCACGATGTTTTCCTTCACTGAAAAACAGTGATAACTAATTTCTAATACGCACATAAATCAGTGGTGCGTGCCTGGGTTTGAACCTCGGACCTCCCGATTGAGAGGGCAAGTTTCAACCATTAGGCTGTCACTTATCCTCCTGCACTCCATCAGGTAGCCAGTCTGGCTTGTCGTTAGGTTTAAGTATAAAAAATAAACGTTACTTTTTAGTTTGCACTATAAGTCATTACTTATAAAGTAGGGATTATATCAAGATTAGATCAAGTTGGCGGAACGTTTGGCAGTGTTGGTTCGACCAGAGAGTTACCACGATACATCTATTTCCAAGCAGCAGTTCTTGTGTTAGGGTAGAAGAGTGTGGTTGCCGGCTACCATTTATATTAGGCGACCATTATTGTAATAATCCTAGTTCACCTGGACTGACTATAGATAGAACTTTTGTTCTGAATGACATTGGTTACAATTCGACGATCGGCAGTTACCACTTAACATCAGAACTCTGCTTGTTTGTTATCTCAATCATATAAAAATTACATAACCCGCAGAGCTAAGCATTATAAGCCAATATTCAATAAAGAAAACCACACAGTGTAAACATCATGTAAGCGGCAAACAATGTGAATAAAACGCCCATTTTATACTTTAGAACAAAATTAATTTAAGCCCGACTTATCGACAGCCGCGAGAGCCGGCTTTTTAATTAAGCCCCGTTGATTTATCGGTTGTCAACGATATTGCCGTGTGGGTATGTGGGATCGGTTTTCAGGTCAAGTGTCGTGTATTATCGATAAATGACGGGTGCCGTCATAAGGCGCGTTGCAACTTTATCACTACCGGTGCGTTCCATTAGACGTTCACAAAGCGCACGTTCACGACCGCAGTTTTTCCCGTTACATTAGCTTGTGAGCTTTACTAACATATTCTCTACTGGAACGAAATCGAACCACCTTGTTAGATGGGTCGTCGTAAGCGTCGCGTGGGCGTAAGTTATGACGTCATGAGTGACGTTTTCGCCGCGACCACAACGACCGCGGTCGTCTTGTGGAACGACTTTTTGGCCGTTTGGGGCTTTGTCAGAGTCATCTGGAACGCGCCTTATGTAGTACAAAACAAAGGCGCTTGGCGCTGTCTGTCCCTATGTAGCTTAGATCTTTTAAACTACGCTACGGATTTTAATGCACTTTTAATAGATAGATTGATTCAAGAGGAAGGTTTTCATGTATAATACACGCATAATATAGTGGAGGAACTCTGATAATTTTAGATTTTTGCTGTCAGCTAGTTTTCATATAAGGCGCTGCGTCGGCGGAGTTAGCGTGATAAATTATGTTTCAAAATTGTGATAAAATAGTCCTAGGAAATTTATTGTCTTGTTCATTAATTTATTTATAATAAAAACTCGATTAAGTTATGTCAATTAGAGATGTCATTTTAACAGCCTAGAAAACTACTGAAATATTTCTCATAGCTAAGTGCAAATCATTTCTCAATATTTAGGTGAAACTAAGGAATAATGTATGGAAGATATTAGCAATGTATTTAAATATATTTTTCGAGTGTTTGCAAGGAAAGTAAATAATTAACAATCATAACTATGATTTTTTACCTTTTATAACTAAATAAATTAAAGATGGAGTCCCTATAACTTTTATTCACAAAAGGACATGAAATATAAATTTTACCATAGTTTTATAACTAAACAACATTTAGATTATTAGATATTTCAATATTAATAGCCGTTCCACAGGGTTTTGCTTACTTAAGCACTTGTCTTATCACTAGAGAGATACGACAAGCAATTAACAATATTCTCGCTAAGGAATCGTTAAAACATATTGAACTAGCAGTCGTTTGCGTCCAGATGGCAGTAACTATTTTTTAACCAACTTCAAGGGCTAGATGTTGGCTATTCGTTATTTATATATGTATTTTCGTAACCTCACCATTGCCATAATATTGTTTGAGTTTTGATGATGATCTTAGAATAATTATATTAAGATGGTGGCAAATCAAACTGTATACAATAACAACAGAGAACTTCCAATGAATTCTGGAGAATGTACGTAGTATATACAGATGGCTGGCCTCATTCTTATTTTCTAATTTTACTTCTGGCTATATATTAATCGCTACTCTTGAGAGCTAAACTGGTTAAACTATGTCACGTGTTTGATTCATCAAAATCCATACTCCATACTAATATTATAAATGTAAAAGTGTGTTTGTTTATTCCTCTTTTACGTCGCCACATAGCTATTATATGATTTGGTTTATATGTTGGGTGATAATTAGGAGGACGGAGAGTGACGTAAGCTTCTTTTTACCACGCTCTCTCAATCCCACAACAATATCGATGTTTTGTTAGTTGCTAAATATTTAGTGGTTCCAGACGTTGTTAATAGATGGCGTTAGTAAAATTCATTTGCAATCACACTATCAAATGCTACATGTAATGTATTTAAGTCAAAGGAAACTACTTAATTCAACGGAATTTTGAATACGTGCTGGAAATGTAATAACTAGACAATGTAATAACTAAACAATTTAGTTATTACATTTCTGTAAGTAGTACCTCTGGTTCCCTAAGTAGCTTTTAATTGTGGAACTGTCACATATTTATCCACCAGAAATGTGTCATGTATGTTAAACAACTCATTGCTAATTACCTTTGACCATGCGGACAAAGCCGCGGAATATCAATAATTCTAAAAGTCATAAAAAAAATAATTCCTCATGACATTGTAATTTTGGTAAGGTAACCAATATTGGTAAGAATATTATTCGTTATTCGCCTATCGCCGTTACGACAAGCGACTTATTTGTTGAGGCCAGTGTTGCATAGCTATCAATTTGAAGAACTAATTAGTGTAGTAACTTGGTCCGAGTCTAGGCTTAGTAAGTTGCTTCACATACAATACTTGTTATTTAGTGCACATTAATAGGTCATAAAAGGTTTAACTTAGGTTCAGTGTTGCAGCTGAGTTCTGTTTCGACAACCACTGGCAATGTAGGGATTAGTTGAGAAGCTATTTATAGGTTTTAATAAAATAAATTTTACTGTGCCACTTTGTTGAAGGATTTTGCACTGTAGTATAATAATGCATCTGTTACTAAACTTAGAACTGCTATCATATTTGACTTTTTTTTTGTAAGGTTGCAGTAGTAAATAGTGTGTCGACCTTATTATAATTTAGTATTCAGTGTCATATCACATACACGTCTTTATGTAACTTCATACAGATTTCTTATATTACACGCTTTCTACACCATAGCCCCACACTAGGTATTTTCCTGTGTCGTGGTTACCATGGACACATACAAGACGAATATACAAACACCCAGACCCAGAACAGAAATCTAAACTCATCATTCAGATACCTGTCTTTGTGTTTTTGTCTTTGTGTGTGTCCATGGCACCCACGACACAGGAGAAAATCCTACTGTGGGGCTATGAGTGTATGACTGTAGAAAGCGACCTGTCTGGCCGGGAATCGAACCCGGGACCCATTGCGCGTCAGACCGGTATGGTAACCGCTCCGCCACGCGGGTAGTTATATTAAGGTGGTTGCCACATATAGTAGTTAGACGACATCTACACGCCGACATCTAAGCGCTTCGCTCTAAAATACGTAGCGATAGTATCTCCTCGTCAGACCACGATTGAGGTGGTGTTCAATTCCACCTTGGAAAATTGTATTATCGTTAACACATTGCACATTTAACGCCTGGTGCATTGCAAGTATGTTTTGGTTACACAAAGTATTTTACTTTTACGTTAAATTCATAATAACCGACGAATTCTGCCGTCACCTCATTACGGTTCGCCGCAAATATCGACATCAAGTTACGTTTGACCTTTACTGTTGGAAAATCGAAGAATATTGAGATATTTACTTAATGGGTTAACGCTCGGGGGAATATTATTTAATTTTGTTAATTACTTTATAACAAATTTTATAAAATTAAAGTAATAAACGAACATGCAGTCTACCTGATGGTAAGAGGTTTGTCGTCTATGGATTTTTTTAATCTGACTAAAGTAACAAGCGAGTATGCAGTCCACCTGATGGTAAGTGGTCACTGCCGCTCATGGTCATCTGTAATCAACTTCATACAGAACATGAGGTCTATCTGAAGTCAATCACAGACGCGTTGCTACTCCCGAGGACTATGATGGTCGCCTTATATAAAAGTGTGCCGGCAACCATACCCTTCCATCGAAATGCAGGAAATGCTTCACGCTAAAAATAGGTGTGGCGTTGGTACTTCCACGGCCGAACTACACGGGTTCTACCACCTTCAAACGTGAAAGCAACTTCATCTGAAGTCAACCATAGATACGTTGCTACTCCCGAGAACTATGATGGTGACCTCATATAAAAGTGAATTGGCAACCATACATTTCTGCCAAAACGCAACCGTCCTTGCCATACAATATACTGTGCAAATTAATGCATAAAAAAACGTGCAGCACTCGAGTACTGCCGCAGTAAAGTTATTGCATAGCATTTTTTCATCAACTTATGCAATTATAATTATTTATTTATTAATTTAGGCAGTATTATTTTTCTCTAATATTAATTCAAATTTTATTTTCACAAAAAGCTGCTTACATATTCGTCCGAAATCCGAGCAGCTCGTCTCGATCCGTGCGAGGTTCGTACTGTCATACCATAAACATACACAGTAAGCTAACACTCGGCCGTGCTACATGGTAGGCGCAATGGAGGGTGTTAGGTTTTTTCGTTACGGAATTTCTTGATTCGGTCGCTGCGCTCCAAGCCCGCGATAAAAAATAAATCAAAGTTGTATAGTTTTTATTAAACTGAGTGTTCAAATGAAAACATATAAAATATAACGATATTGGCACATAATAGCTCTGTACCAGTGAAATGTGAACAATAAACCTCTCCTCTCAGTTGTTCATAAAGTAACTTAACCCAAAGTAACGAGGTACTAGTTTTTGGTGTTATTTTTCCTCAGCAAAGCTCTTAGAAAGCTATCAATATACCTAAATCAGGTGGATTATCCCGACGTGGTTAGCATCGCTGCTAAGAAAGTTTATCTTGAACAAGAAATTATTCTTGATCAAGAGTATGAATCGGAATAGAGCGCTACTTTTACATTTAATGTTTTTTTTTTTTGAAGACAGAGAGAAAAGAGAGGGAAAGTATCTAATTTGAAATTAAGTGGCTAATACCATATTTATAAGATTTCTATAATAGATTATAAATTAGATGTGCAACCTAAATTTAGTGAAACATGCGTTCCCAATCCTATTTCCTGAATACTTAGATAGGATGCCAGATGAAATCATTATTATGCGACTACTCAGAAAAACATTTTCGTTTAATGGTTGTGTTGTACTGATTATGAATAGAAATACTTTCTCCCTATCCGTGAATCTCTTACGAGGAAACTAGGGAAACAAAATCCAGGAGATAGGCAGCAGCGTCTTTCTGCATAATGTGAACATCTACTGAATTCACCAAACCCAAACCAAGTGCGGTTACTATTACCAAAAAGGGAAATAATGTCTGTGCCCAATAGCTGACTTCAAAGGGCTGATGGATGAATAAAAAATAATACGCTTTCTACCCTCATAACCCCACACTAGAATTTTTCCTGTGTCGTGGGTACCATGGACACACGCAAGACGAATACACAAACACCCAGACCCAGAGCATAAATCAAAATTCACCATTCAGATATCTGTCTGGCCGGGAATCGAACCCGAGACCCATTGCGCGTCACACCGGTATGGCAACCGCTTCGCGGGTCGTCATTATAGATTCAGTTTGTTATTAACCGACTTCCAAAAAGGAGGAGGTTATCAATTCGTCTGTATTTTTTTTTTTTTTTTTTTTTTTTTTTTTTTATATTTGTTACCTCATTTCTCCGGACTGGGTGAACCGATTTAGATGATTTTTTTTTATTTGAAAGGTAGTGCGTGTCATAGGGTCCCATTTTTTTTTAGTATTTTTTTGACTAGGGCATCCATAAGAAAAACGCATAAGTCTTAAATTTGCATTTTCAATGTACGCGATAAATGTATGAATAACTCAATATCCCGCCAACCGATTTTGATGATTCTTTTTTTATTAGAAAGGATGTACTCCAGGGGTAGTCTGATAAGAGTTTGATAAGGTTCTAATCATAGGATCTTCAACTTTTTGGAGCAAAATAATAAAATTAGTGATAGTCGGCCGAACCTTAGCTGGAGAAGTCCAATTGAGTAAAATATAGAATAAAATTACTATGTAGGTATTTACTATGAAAAATTTGACCTTCAACTCTTCAATCCTGATGATGCAGGGGTACTGCTAGCCTGAACTATAAAAGTTGGTCGTTTGATGTTTGCGAATATATAATGAAATTGTTAAGCAAATTCATGGGACAAAAATTTGACCTTCAACTCCTCAACTCTGATGATGCAGGGGTACTTAAAGCCAAAACCATAGGAATAAGCCATTTGGTGCTTACGTATATGTTATAAGATTACTGAGCAAAAACATAAGATGAAAAATTTGACCTTCAACTCCTCAACCCTGATGATGGAGGGGTACTTCAATCCTAAACCATAGAAGTTGGCAATTTGGTGCTTACGGTTATGTAAAGAAAATACTAAGCAAAAATATAAAATCAAAAATTTGACCTTCAACTCCTCAACCCTGATGATGAAGGGGTACTTCAACCCTAAACCATAGGAGTTGGCAATTTGGTGCTTACGGTTATGTAAAAATAATACTAAGCAGAGGCACAAAATTAAAATTTTGACCTTCAACTCCTCGACCCTGATGATGAAGGGGTACTTCAATTCTAAACCATAGGAGTTGGCAATTTGGTGCTTACGGGTATGTAAAAATAATACCAAACAGAGGCACAAAATTAAAATTTTGACCTTCAACTCCTAAACCCTGATGATGCAGGGTACTGCAAGCCTGAGCCATAGAAGTTAGCCACCTGGTACTAACGTATATGTTATAAGATTACTAAGCAACAATATAAGATGAAAAATTTGACCTTCAACTCCTCAACCCTGATGATGGAGGGGTACTTCCAGAGGGGGCGCCCTGTTTGTATGAATTGTAAAAGTGTTTTATGTTTAATTTTTGTGAATATGTAGATGCACAAAGCAAACTTAGAGGCTTTATTTAAATACAAACATAAAAATATAGTCACTAAAAAGTGTAAAATAAAAACTTTTTAACAAAAAATATCTACCGACTTCCATGTCACAAAAAAGTAAAAAATAATTTAAATATATTTTGGTCTAGAACATACTCAGTACTTAGTACATAGTTCTGAAGTCGGTGCTCATATAGGACGTAGTTACCGTCGTCCAGCAAAATATGTCGAGCACCGACTTCAGGACTATGTACTAAGTACTGAGTATGTTCTAGACCAAAATATATTTAAATTATTTTTTACTTTTTTGTGACATGGAAGTCGGTAGATATTTTTTGTTAAAAAGTTTTTATTTTGAAATTTATAACAAAAAAATATACCAATAATTTTTTCATGATTGATAGCTCTAACCTCTTCGTAATCTAAGTCTCTCCGAATAAAAGTCGCGCGACGATAAGCGAGATTATTTCGTTATTATTGTTTATGCTTCCCGCGTTGTGAGATAAATTCTGTCACAGATTAAGAAGATTTAGTAATCTCTAAGTATTAAGTAATATTTTGCCACGGTCCGCTCCTTTTGTTGAGGTATGCCGTGGAATTGAGTTTATTTTTAGGCTGAGAATACCTACGACGGTAAAATAAGACCATTTTATTGGATTGTTAAGATTGGATATATACGTGTATGAACAAGAATAAGATATTTCCAACAATAGTTAAAAGGTGGTATAACCAGTGTAGTTCGACCGAGGAAGTACCACCGCCATACCTATTTCCAACGTGAAGCATTACTTAAGTTTTGATGGAAGGGTGTGGTTGCCGGCATACTTTTATATGAGGCGACCATCATAATCCTAAGGAGTAGCAACGCATCTGTGATCGATTTTAGAGTGCTCGATCGCGCCACATGGTAGGCGGAGTTAGGGTGTCAGGTTTTTTCATTACGGAATTTCTTGATTCGGTTGCCGCGCTTTAATCCCGCGATAAAAGCTATGCAATCACTTAAAAACATCCTGATTTTTTCTAGTTATAGATCCTGCTATGAAAAAAAAACGTTCCCAACAGTGGTATATAAAAAGAGTTGTAGCACTACTTCACATTATGTAGCTTATTCATAAAATCTAGTTATTTCGCATAGAATATTAAAGTTTTCAAATTCTTTGCAAGTCTCAACAGAATGTTGGCTCGTCAAGGAAAATTGTTTTTCATTTAATTAGCGAGTAATGTTGAAGCGATTCAGTTTTTATCGTTTTGCTAAAGTGAATCAACATTTTATAGTTTTATTGGATAGTTCTTTCAGTTATTTACAGTAAGCTCTAAGCGTTAATGCTCGCTGTAATGCAGTTATGCAACAAAGTTCCGTTTTTTATAAATAATCTACATATAAATACGTGAAGCAAAAACTTGTGGTGCATTTTAAGTAATATACCGCGGACAGATTAGTATGAAATTTTGCACGGTTATAGTGGACAGAGAAGGAGTGCAGAATGTTATTATTTTTCTAATAATGCATAAAACATACCTAAAATCAACTTAAACACATTACAATCACTACCTTTTACTTGAAACAAACACATACATAATAAACGAAATAGCACTTTCAATGTCTTACTATGAGAAAACATAACGTCAAAAATGTCAAATGCCTTTGTCAAAATACCCGCTATTGCTTTTAAATGCAGCTTAGTTAATAAACCTTTTTTACCTTTAACGGGTGCGTTCAAAATAACGCACTATAACAATTTATTTAAATTTAAGAAATATTGGTGCTACTTTGGACAATACGATCAACAATATGAAGGATAGTTTTTTAAATTTAAATTACGGTCGAATTTCGACCGATGCGATGGATGACTATTTCTTTTTAATAGGAGCCAACCATCTCAATCCTAAAACGTAGCATCTGTGATTGATCTTAAATGGAATTCCTATTCTATATCAAGTTGCTTACCATTGGCGGCAGAGAACACTTAACATTAGGTCCACCTGTGATGATAAGTGGTCGTTGCCAACTACGCAAACGAGACTGCAATCCTCTTCTTCTTATCTTAATATAAAACGTTTCTTATAAAATTTAATTCAATTCAATTGAATTCAATTTATTTATTGCAGGAAAAAGTTACATAAGTTCTTTATAAATGCAAATACAAATATAATTATAAAATGTCAAATTTTAAATTAGGTCAATAAAAAAACGTGAGAATGAATATACATATTGGATTGCTGTATAAATATCGAAAAAAGGTTAATATATATTCTTCACAAAGGAGTTTCTTATAATGGTTTAAAGTATGGTGAGAATAAATTCTATTCCGTGAAAAGAATAAATAAGATAAACCCGTAACCCGTTTATTCAAAAATCACGTCTGTCACGAAATATTTCGAGAAAGTCTCATAAAAACTTTTAACGATCGGAACGATGTCTCAAAAATAATCTAACAAAGACGGTACATAAAACTTCCCGAAATTATTCTCAACTCCAATGTCTGGTAGCGAGATGAAAAAACTTTCCGTTTAAAAACATCTCATTCCTAGGTGCTAGCAATTAATCTTCGTGTCCGTTCCACTCTATAATTCATCCTAAAATTAGGAAAGGACTGGAACTTAAGGCGCACCTTGTTTTTAATCAAAGATGTTGTTAAACGACGCCATATTTTCAAAGATTAATCGTCATTATTTTTTCATTTTTCTTAATTAGTATTGTTTTGTGGTCGACTGGGAAAATTTCATTTATACTTGAGGCCGGTTTGCCTGAAATATAAATGAAATTTTCCCTAATATCAGTATAACCTGCGTGAGTAATCATATACCGGTCTGGTGATACCTACCTCTTGTTATGATGTCTACCGATAAACTTCCTGCCGGCTAAAATCGTTCGTTGTTTCTGTGCTTACTCTTTGTCTGGACCATGGGCATGCTAATAATACTCGTCCACAATAATCTAAATTAATGTCAAATATACGTTACTTCTACATGTATCTACCAAGTATCGTAAATTTCTTAAAACCATACATGGCGATTTTAGAAAATGCCCATAAATTTGGGGTACCCATATTGTCGCACTGCTGGGCACAGCTCTTCTCTAAGAATGAAAGAGTCTTAGGCCATAGTCTACCGTGCTGGCCAAGTGCGAATTGGTGGACTTCACACACCTCGGACAACTTTTTTTTATAGAAGAACTCTGGGTTGTTGGTATCCTCACGATGTTTTTCTGCACCGAAAAGCAGTGATAATTAATTTCTAATACGCACATAAATCAGTGCTACATGCTTGGGTTTGAACCTCGGACCTTCCGATTGAGAGGGCAAGTTTCAACAATTAGGCTATCACTGCTCCACATACATTTACTATGTGTTTATTAAAATTCGTCAAAACAATAATTCCTAACAAAGTACACTGTAAGGTATAGTCAAAAACGAAAACATAAACGTGCTATGTAATTGCGATATATGTGAGAAAACGTAACGAACCATTGTTTTGTTAAAACGTAATAGACTCGTACTAAGTGCAATGTGGGCTTTGAAAGATATTGGGCCAACGTCTTTGGCAAGCATCCAGCCAGCAATCTTAAAATGTACTTTTTGTACCAACGCGAAAGAGAGCGTAACAGCTTAACAATAAATGGGTCGAGAAAAGATGGCCCCTTCATAAATATACTGGTTGGAACTGTAAAAATGGTTGTTCACTAAACTAAAGCTTGAGTCTGTTAAAGGTGATATAAACCATCGTAGATTTTATTGTACTGCCGCGAATTTATCAGAATTGGATTTTTTTAAATTTAAGTGGAAGGGTGTGGTTGCCAACACACGTTTTTATAAGAATGAAGTAGCAATGGAACATGCAGTCCACCTGATGATAAGTGGTCACTGCCGCCCATGGACTCCTGTAAACAGCTTCATATAGAACATGAAGTTCTATCTAAAGTCAATTACAGATGCGGTGCTACTCCCGAGGACTAAGATGGTCGCCTCATATAAAAGTGTGCCGGCAACCACACCCTTCCATCGAAACGCTAGAACTGTTTCACGCTAGAAATAGGTGTGGCGGTGGTACTTTCCCGGGCGAACTACACTAGTTCTACCACCTACGCTTTTATATGAGGTGACTATCTTAGACCTCAGGAGGAGCAACGCATCTGTGAATGACTTTAGATAGACACCATGTTCTATGTGATTTTTTTTGGTATTTCGCAAAGGAAGACCTCCCTCCAGGCTAGGTGATCATTCCTGGGGGGCGGCCGTACTCCAACAGTCTTTGTTTGGAACTTGTATAAATAAGGTATTAAGAATACTTCGATAGCGTGTTTCAGAATACTAGTAGCGCCATCTCTTGATGAGTTGCGGGAGGTCGCCACAAGTACTTCAATCTTATAAAAGTAAATGATCTCATTTTTTAAGACTTATACATTACTGTCTCATAAGAACTAACTGAAAAATCAAAAATAAATGCTCTCTATAGCCAATTCGGTGGAAAGGTGTAGTTGCCGGCTTACTTTCGTTTGTGGCGATCAATCTAGTCCACGTGAGCAGCAACGCAATTATTGACTTCAGATAGAACACCTATTTTATGTTGATTTCCACTTACGGTTAGATATACAATTCTCTTTTATCTCAATTTTATGTAAAAATACCAAGTAATCATCAATAATGTTAATACGCAAATAAATATATTCATTTTATATTATACGTGGACATAGAAGCGATAAATGTACTATATCATAATGATAATACCGCCAGTATGGTAATACCGTAATATGGAACTTAATTTAATATTCTCTTAATGACGTTGGATATTAATTTACACTAAAATTATCTCGCTGCACATATCTGTACTGTGACGTCACAGCCAGGTTGACTAACGATGTTTGAACGGCGGGATAAATATTTAACGGAGAAATAAAGCTGTGTTTGTCCAGTAAATAATGTTGTGTTATGAAAGGCCATTGAGGTAATGTTAAGTTTACTAAACTAATTGTTATACAACATATGCATACACGGACATACCGTGTACCTGCCTTTTCTATTACGTTGATACAACATATGTATACACGAACATACGAACATACCTGCCTTTTCTATAACGTTGAAGTAGGCAACGAGCAGTACATCTGATAGTACGTAGTCACTGCTGCACATGGACACATCCAAACAACTTCATAGAGAACATGGATTCGGGTAGCTACTCCCGAGAAGTAAGATGGTCGCCTTATATAAAAGTGAACCGGCAACCACAGTTCCGCCAAATCACTAGAAATACTTGTGGCGGTAGTATCTCCTCAGCCGATCAACACTGGTTCTACCACCTGGCTATTTCTATTACCCGTTATGTGGGCATTGCCATCCATGGATACATATTTTTACCCGACTTCCAAAAAGGAGGAGGTTATCAATTCGTCTGTATTTTTTTTTTTTTTTTTTTTTTTATATTTGTTACCTCATTTCTCCGGACTGGGTGAACCGATTTAGATGATTTTTTTTTTATTTGAAAGGTAGTGCGTGTCATAGGGTCCCATTTTTTTTTAGTATTTTTTTGACTAGGGCATCCATAAGAAAAACGCATAAGTCTTAAATTTGCATTTTCAATGTACGCGATAAATGTATGAATAACTCAATATCCCGCCAACCGATTTTGATGATTCTTTTTTTATTAGAAAGGATGTACTCCAGGGGTAGTCTGATAAGAGTTTGATAAGGTTCTAATCATAGGATCTTCAACTTTTTGGAGCAAAACCTGGAACCTTAGCTGGAGAAGTCCAATTGAGTAAAATATAGAATAAAATTACTATGTAGGTATTTACTATGAAAAATTTGACCTTCAACTCTTCAATCCTGATGATGCAGGGGTACTGCTAGCCTGAACTATAAAAGTTGGTCGTTTGATGTTTGCGAATATATAATGAAATTGTTAAGCAAATTCATGGGACAAAAATTTGACCTTCAACTCCTCAACCCTGATGATGCAGGGGTACTTAAAGCCAAAACCATAGGAATAAGCCATTTGGTGCTTACGTATATGTTATAAGATTACTGAGCAAAAACATAAGATGAAAAATTTGACCTTCAACTCCTCAACCCTGATGATGGAGGGGTACTTCAATCCTAAACCATAGAAGTTGGCAATTTGGTGCTTACGGTTATGTAAAGAAAATACTAAGCAAAAATATAAAATCAAAAATTTGACCTTCAACTCCTCAACCCTGATGATGAAGGGGTACTTCAATCCTAAACCATAGGAGTTGGCAATTTGGTGCTTACGGTTATGTAAAAATAATACTAAGCAGAGGCACAAAATTAAAATTTTGACCTTCAACTCCTCGACCCTGATGATGAAGGGGTACTTCAATTCTAAACCATAGGAGTTGGCAATTTGGTGCTTACGGGTATGTGAAAATAATACCAAACAGAGGCACAAAATTAAAATTTTGACCTACAACTCCTAAACCCTGATGATGCAGGGTACTGCAAGCCTGAGCCATAGAAGTTAGCCACCTGGTACTAACGTATATGTTATAAGATTACTAAGCAACAATATAAGATGAAAAATTTGACCTTCAACTCCTCAACCCTGATGATGGAGGGGTACTTCCAGAGGGGGCGCCCTGTTTGTATGAATTGTAAAAGTGTTTTATGTTTAATTTTTGTGAACATGTAGATGCACAAAGCAAACTTAGAGGCTTTATTTAAATACAAACATAAAAATATAGTCACTAAAAAGTGTAAAATAAAAACTTTTTAACAAAAAATATCTACCGACTTCCATGTCACAAAAGAGTAAAAAATAATTTAAATATATTTTGGTCTAGAACATACTCAGTACTTAGTACATAGTTCTGAAGTCGGTGCTCATATAGGACGTAGTTACCGTCGTCCAGCGAAATATGTCGAGCACCGACTTCAGGACTATGTACTAAGTACTGAGTATGTTCTAGACCAAAATATATTTAAATTATTTTTTACTTTTTTGTGACATGGAAGTCGGTAGATATTTTTTGTTAAAAAGTTTTTATTGCATATAATGTTGATGTGGCAAATAGTCCATCTGATGGTGAGTGGTTAAAGCCGCCCCGGGAATTTCGCGGCTTATATTTTCAGGAGCCAGGCTAAATTATACAATGCTTATTATTTTTAAGTTTTTAATTAATCAAGTTATAATAATAAAACTTTAAAAGGAACTGTGGAGACAGTGCATTAAATTTTAATTTTTTTGATAAAACTCAATATTTGAAATTGATGAATTTCAAACTGTAAAATTCATGAAAAAAGGCCATCTGCATTTTAAAGGTGTGGTTATTCACGATAGTAATTTATAAGAGTAATAATAATAACATGGGTTCTATCAGAAGTCATTTACAGATGCGTTGCCATTCTCGGAGACTAACATGGTCAGCTCATATTCGTATGAGGCAACCATGTCTCATTCACTTTCAAGTGAGCCTCATATTTCCGAGGACTATGATGATCTGAGATGGTCACCTGATTTGAATATAAGTAGTAACAGGTTTTGAATAGAGTAGGTGTGGCGACCTCTCAGAAGTCGTCAAAAGATGGTGCCACTAGAACGATCTCCCAGAACTCGGAAAGAGCGTTACTAGTATTCTGAATGAAGCTTGCTAGTAGTATTCTCAGAATCCTGCATATATACAAGTTCCAAACAACGACTATCGGACCGCTTCCCAGGCATGATCGCATCTCGCCTAGCGGGAGATCTCCCTTTGCCAAAATAGGTATCCAACTTTGAACAGATTCGTTCTGAAAGTTTCCATGAAATATGTCAAAGTAATGACGTAATAGGAGTTATCATAGGGCAACTTAATTCAATATTCCTTTAATGACCCGAAGTTAATTGAGATCGGGATTATCTCAGTTTTACGCTTCCATGAAGTCACAGTCGCGTTGTCTAACGATGCATGAATATTAGAGAAATGTTTAATGTTTCAATTTGAATGAATCTCCCAGTACCATTCTCTATAGTCCATATAGGTACATAACAGGACTGATATTCCTTTTATATACGAGTAAAACAGCAAATGATCATACAATACAATTAATTGTAAGAGGATTGTAAGAGGTTATTGCCGCCCATGGACATCTGTAATCAATTATAGGATAGCGGTTTTATCATAAGTCATACATACATGTCTACATAAGCAATGCTCGAACAACCTTTCTCTCCTTCTGACGTGGTCGGATAAAACTTAAAATTCCGCATGTCTGTAGATTGCTTATATTTTTAAAGAAAGATATTTTGAAGAACTGTGAATAAGTGTTATTGGATATTTCTGTAGTTTTCGAATCCTTGTCTGTGTTTTTATCTGTTTTTAGTCGATTGTGTCACAAGAGTATCATAGCTAACATTATCTTGCAATTTTATAATTCTACTGCAATTGCGAGTACCTACAGCTAGTAATGAGTATAATAATCAAATCTTAAAATAAATATATTTTGTCCACAAATAACATTTGTATTCATTTTGTTTAATGAAATAGCATAAATTAGGTACGGGTCCCATTAAGCATTAGGAAATTGCGTTAGTAATTAGCCACATCTGTGGTCCAGGGAGTGCGGAAGATTTTTAATTTAGGTCCCTGACTGTTTCTGCTTAGACTTTTGTTGTTCAATAATTACCATCCGTGTTTATTTATTATTACTTTAAGTTATGCACAAATATATACCCAAGAGCAGTGATAGCCGAATGGTTGAAATTTGCTCTCTCGATCGGGAGATTCGAGGTTCAAATCGCAGGTAGACACAACTGATTTGCGTTTTAGAAATAGATTATTACTGATTTACGTTAAAGCAAAACATAGTGAGGAAACCTATACGCCCGACAGTTCTTTAAAAATAGGTTCTGAGAGGTGTGTGTGCGGTCTACCGATTCGTACTAGGCCAGTGAACTATATAACCTTAAACTCTCTAATTCTTAGAGAAGACTCGTGCCCAGCAGTAGGACAATTATGGGTTGAAGTCGATACACTCCGCCTGATGATAAGTGGTCACCGCTGGCCACAGCCTGATATGTAATCAACTTCTTATAGAATACGGATTCTATTTGAAGTCAATCATAGTTGCGTTGCCACTCCCGGTGAGATGTCTGAAGTGCTAAGTGAGCTTACAGTCCTTAGTCCAGCTTACAGCTTACAGTCTTAAGAAGCTACTGCTAATCATGGACATCAGTAAGGAACAGATAGGTCTTACCTAAGGTTAGCCCTAGATGCGTTACTATCTCTGAGGGTTGATCTGGAACGCCTCGGCTAAGTATATCTGCTTTACCAAAGTCTTTAGACAAAAACACGATAGCGCATAACACGTTCGTTCCCGTAGTTCCGTGATCAGAATATGGCCACGGTATCCTCTGCCTGTTGTAAGGGGCGATTAAAAGGGGCTTCCGGGGTCGCAGGCGGCTAGTGTGGCTCGAACCGTTCAGCCAGGCGATCCCGGGAAGGATGGCGGTATGTGTGGTCGCATATCGTCGCAAAGACTGGACGGCGCGGTAAGCCCAGCCACCCATCTGGGAAGAGACCGATGGAGCAACGTGCTCAGGGGATTCCGGTTGCGTTCCTTTGGAGATCCCGGAGTCCTCGTTGTAGCAGAGGACGGCCACCGGGGGGTTTTAGTGTGGTAAAAATTCCATATAACCCTGTGTCACTCCAACTGCGTCGGGTACGTTTTGAAGGTTTCCCCCTGGAAAACGAATAAAAAAACATAACACGTAACTAAGAAAAAATAATTGTGGTGGTGCCTATAGAAGATTCGAACAACTTTATAACCAATATCTTAACTGTATTTAATACTATACGACCTCATATGACATTATTGACCGGTTATATTTATAGACTTGCATTATTGATATAAATGTACTCAAGACAGCTCACTAAATATAACTCAATGCTGTTCTTCAATATGTATAAGGATTTGCGTCTATCGTCAAAGCTGTCATCTTCGTGCTTGAGATAGGGCATGGCTAAAAGGTCCTATAAATAACTTGGTATGACGTCACTACTCAGTATTATAATCTCTAAACATAGAATTAAGTTTGAATTTAAACTATTTACTATAAGTGACATGTTGTTTTAATCAATCTCTTGTTTTGTTCAATCTTTGTATGAGGTAAGCGGTTTCGGTAAAGGAAAACATCGTGAGGAAAGGTACACACCCGAGAGTTCTTTAAAAAAAAATCTCGGCTGTGTGTGACCACCAATTCGCACTTGGCCAGTGCGATGGACTATGGGCTATAACTGTCATTCTGAGAGAAGACCCGTGCCCAGCAGTGGGACAATAGTGGGTTGACGACGATGAGGTAAGCCTACCAATTTTCATCAGTAGCACTGCGTCTGTGATTGACTTCATATTAATCTCTATTATATAGGAATCTGGGTAAATATATCAATGCATAATAATATATCTCTGCCTTGCATGAATGATATCGTAACATAAAAACTAATTTTACAGAAGAGCAAGGTTAGAACTAAAGAATGCTTTGTTATTTTTCTTATGAATGGGATGTCAAACAGTTTGGGCTGTAGGGCGTGCCAAACAAATAAACATGCATACACACTTCCATATTGTATAAAAACATTCCATATTCTGAAGTTGTCGTTTAACACCTTTAGTGTGCTTCACTCGGATCCGAGTTTGGCGGGACCATAGTATCCGACCGAGCATCCCGTCCATTGCTAAACTATTGCCATTCCTAGCTCTCGGGACTGACTAGTCGGCACCTGGCATCCTGTGTGCCGACCACTCGGACCCAAAAAATGATTTGTATAGATAATAATCCATACTAATGTTATAAATGTGAAAGTGTGTTTGTTTGTTCCTCTTTCACGTCACCACATCGCTATTATATGATATGGTTTATATGTTGGGAGATAAGAGGACGGAGAGTGATGTGGGCTACTTTTTACCGCGCTCTCTCATTCCCATGAGAATATCGATGTTTTGTTCGTTGCTAAATATTTAGTAGTTCCAGACATTAATAATAGATAGTGTTAGTAAAAATGTGGAAATGTCACTTATTTACGTGTCATGTAAGTACATGAAAAGTTAAACAGCTCATTGTTAATTGCCTTTGACCATGTGGGTGAAGCTGCCAGTGATAGCTAGTGATAATATACATCCTACTAATATTATAAATGCGAAAGTTTGTGAGGATGTATGTGTATTTGTTATTCTTTCACGCAAAAACTACTCAACGGATTAGGTTGAAACTTTACAGTAGTATAGGTTATACATCAGAATAACACATGGGCTATAATTTGTAATGATTTTTTTTATAAGGTTATAATATAACGAGAAATATCAGGTTAGTCGGAAAAAAAGTTGTGCTCTAAGAGCTATCTTCGCGTACGCTGCCTAAACCGTTGGAGATATCGAAATATAATGTACCGTGGGATTGTTTGGCTCACATAGATCTAAATAAAAATCCGCGATAGCATATGTCTATATTTTATGTATAACCCACAATAACTCTCTTTATACTTTGAAAATTTTAAAACTATCAAGTTGATGTTTCCATGGGTTTTATACAAACTAAATATTAATCCTTATCAAAATAAATGATTTCAAAAAATCAAGCATCTAATAAAGATTGAATCTGCCTTTTACACCATGTAAATTGGATAAGTAGTTTAGAAGATATTACGAGTATAACATATTGCGTAGTCAATTGATTGACCGGCAGTACGCGCCGTGCGCCGCCGTCGTATACAACGAAGTTGTATGATATAAATATTTGAATGGTTATAAAACACGGAGCAAAATGTGAAAGGTCAATGACGTCTCTGTAGTTCCGGGAATAAGACTACGATATCCCCTGTCTGTGGTAAGAGGCAACTAAAAGGGAGCTTTCGGGGTTGCGGGCGGCTAGATGGAGAGCTCCAAACACCCAGTCAGCAACTTCGGGAAGTCAGACTTCGGGATGTCAGCATGTGTGGTCGCATGCTATCGTGAGAGCCAAGATGGACGGAGCTTGAACCGTCCAGCCAGGCGATCCCGGGAAGGACGGTGGCATACGTGTGGTCGCATATCGTGGTAAAGACCAGATGGAGTGGTGGGCCCAGCCGCTCACTTGGGAGGAGCCCGATGGGGCAATGCACTCAGAGGACTCCAGTTGCGTTCCTTTGTATATCCCGGAGTCCTGGTGCTATAAGAATCCCAGATAACCCTGCGTCGCTCTCACGGCGTACCTTTTGAAGGTTTCTCCCTCGACAAAAAAGAAAAAAAGTCAATGAGTCAAGTCAGTCAAGAAAAAGTCAATCGTCATCGACCTTTTAATATAACACAACTCGGCACATATGTCAGATTAGCAGTAGTTTAGGTCGTAGTTGACCACGCTAGCCAACTGCGCGTTGGTAACCGTCACACGTTTTGAGACCCTTTCTTAAAACTTTTAATTTCAGAGTAAGCATTAATATCTGTTGCCGACAAAACTAATTCAAATTAATATACGTGCCTGTGATTTGAAATTTGAACACACTGATTTAGGCGATTAACACACGGCACCGCGCACCGCCGCGAATAGCGGTGCCCCACGCGGTAAGGCGGTTTACGCACCTGTGCGCGCGGATGGACCGATCATCAAAATAAACTTTTCGACATCGAAATGCATTTTTGCTTCAACGATGATCCGCGCAGTTAGGCGCCAGCCCGTGTGTGAGGCGCCGACCCCCCGCACTGTCGTTCGCGCGGAGACACGGTGGTGATGAGAACACCGCTGGACCGCGCGGCCAGTCGGTGTACGTTTGTGAGGCATCAACGGATTTATTAGACCCCAATACAACATGAGATCCGCTCCACCGCCTACCGTGGCAGTGAGCGGTACCGTATGTTAATCGCCTTAGGAAGTAGGGCAAGGGTTCAATCTGAAGTAAATTACAGATGCGTTGCTACTCCCGAGGACTATGATGATCGCCTCATATAAAAGTGAGCCGGCAGGCACAGGCACACCCTTCAAATGAAACACAATAACTGCTTCACGGTAGAAATTGGTGCGGCGGTGATGCTTCCCTGGTTGAACCATTGCTCTACCGCCTTGCAAACTATATGTGGCAGACTCAATTCCACGCGAGCGAAGCCGCGGGCAAAAGCTAGTACTTACATATTTTTGTAAACTTTATCGCCATGCAAGCATCACGCCAGATGCTGTCAAAGGGCATCGAAGTATTCGTGAAAATCATACTGACATTGAACGTGTTAAAAGTCTCCACGCCAGGCAGTCACAGCATCAACAGGTCGTATATAGGTTATTTAAATGAATACCAAGAACTTAGCAACATTCAGCGAAGTGCATAATCAAAACTGAGTGCTTGTCATTATGTATGCGTCGGGGTGCGCCTGGAGCCGATGTAATTTACTTACGATGTAAGAATAGAATCTTGTCTTAAACCTTGGTTATTGCTAGGTTTAAATAGGGCATGTTTGTTTAAAAATAGCGATAACAATAACATAGAGCAGTGATAGCCTAATGGTTGAAACTTGCTCTCCCAACCGGGAGGTCTGAGGTTCAATCCCAGGCACGCACCACTGATTTATGTGCGTATTAGAAAATAATCATCACTGCTTTTCGGTGCAGGAAAACATCATGAGAAAACCTATACATCCGAGAGTTCTTTAAAAAAAGTTCTCGGAGACTTCGCAGAGAGTTCGCGGTAGACTATGGCCTAAAACTCTATCATTCTGAGAGAAGACCCGTGCCCAGCACTGGGAAAATAATGGGTTGACGATAACAGCAATACATGCAATACACTGAATAAAGGTGGTTATTACCTCTAGACCATTTTACCAGCATCCCCTGCCTGTCGTAAGAGGCGACTAAAAGGAGCTTCCAGGGTTGCAGGCGGCTATAGTGGGAGCTCCAACCGTTCATTCAGGCAATCCCGGGAAGAACGGCGGTATGTGTGGTCGCATACCGTCGTAAAGACTAGACGAAGCGGTGGGCCCAGCCGCCCATCTGGGAGGAGCTCGATGGGGAAACACGCTCAGAGGATTCTGGTTGCGGTTGTTTCGACATCCCGATTGTCATCATTATAGTGCCGAGGACGGCCACCGGGGGGATTTAGTGCGGTAAAAAGCCCACAAAACCTTGCATCGTTCCCACAGCGTCGGGTACCTTTTGAAGGTTTCTCCTCGGGAACAAAAAAAAGGCGTTAAATCTGTAGAGCTTGCCAAATAATTGTATACCCATAGATTAAGACATCGTATATATGTCTAACATAACACAACTGCATCAGAAGGTAGTTAATAAAATTGCCTTATAACTTAATAAAGTTCATTATACAATAGCTATTTCCGTTAGTCAGCGCTTCATGTAAATACGTTGACGCAATATTAGTTCTGAGCTATTTTGCATACATCCGCCCGTGTGTATTGAGGATGGATTCAGTCCATGCTATGCATGCATGAATAGTTCTCAGTGGAGTTATGCAGAATGTTATAATCTTAGCGTACCCGTTCATGTCTGATAATATACTAGTTTAGTCACACGGCTCCATGCACTTCTGGTACGTTTGCCAAGTATTAATACGAGCAGTGATAGCCTAATGGTTGAAACTTGCCCTCTCGATCGGGAGGTCCGAGGTTCAAACCCAGGCACTTTTTTTTTTAAAGATCTCTCGGGTGTGTAGGTTTCCTCACGATGTTTTCCTTCACCGAAAAGCAGTGATAATTAATTTCTAATACGCACATAAATCAGCGATGCGTGCCTGTGTTTGAACCTCGGACGCCCCGGTTGAGAGGGCAAGTTTCAACCATTAGGCTATCGCTGCTCTCCATAATGCTATCACTGCTCCAATGGTGTAAAAAGGACCAACATT
Source organism: Spicauda simplicius (assembly GCA_949699795.1). Classification (NCBI taxonomy): domain Eukaryota; kingdom Metazoa; phylum Arthropoda; class Insecta; order Lepidoptera; family Hesperiidae; genus Spicauda; species Spicauda simplicius. Next base: position 2,750,185 of record OX453060.1, read on the forward strand.
CAATTACATACTGACCGCGTGTAAATAAAATAAACGTTATGGGTCACTTTCTACGATTTTTACTTTCCTAACCCTATACATAGAAATGGGTTAATATTTTCATATATTTCCCAGACAATAACACTAGAGAAACGCAGTTCTTGCAATTTTATCGGGCTCCACAGACGACCGTTAGCGTGTGAAGACCGTTAGCGTCCTAACGGCCAGGAAGCGGTAACCGGTAAGTATTTTCATATATTTCCTGGGTTATAGTAACACTAGAGCATAAAACACCAATAACATTTTTATCGGTTTCCACATACGGCTGTTAGCGCTTGTGTGAATTTGTTTCAGAGGTTTAGGTAACGAAAATTTATTGGAATAACTCACGGATATGGTTACCAAACAACATTTAGTAGGAGCAAACGAGCATGTAGTTGGCCTGATAATATGTGGTCAGTGACCACATATTATCCACGTCCACAAACGCCTATAAGGATTACACATATTACAGGGATTCTATCTAAACTCACGATTGCGTTGTTCATACTACCTTTTTTTTGTTCTCGAGGGGGAAACCTTCAAAAGATACCCGAAGCCATGGGAGCGACGCAGTGTTATGTGGGATTTTTACCGCCCTAAAAGGGGCTTCCGGCTTAACGGGCGGCCAGAATAGGAGCTTGAACCGTCCAACCAGGCGATCCCGGAAGGACGGCGGTATATATGGTCGCATGCCGTCATAAAGACTAGACGGAGCGGTGGGCCCAACTACCTATCCGGGAGGAGCCCGATGGGGCAACGCCTTCAGAGGATTCCGGTTGCGTTCCTTTGGAGGTCCCGGAGTCCTTTTTGTAACGCTGAGGACGGCCACCTTTTGGTGCAGGACAATAATGGGTTGACGAGATGAGACCATGTACCTAAGTAGCATTTAACATTTTCTTGCTACTAGTATATTATTATTATCTATATCATTATTATCCTTATTTTCAGAATGAAATCGCTTACTATAGATTTTGTTTAGTCATTTTCTAGCCTATTTTCTAGTTTTTTTGACGTATATAAGACACAATAACAGTTTATTCCGATAAAACCGCTGCGCAGTCGTTAGCGTGAAGTTTGTCTGCATTTCTTGAAGAGCGTGGGAAGGAGAATTTATATAGCTGTAAAACAACTTTATGGTGTGTTTGTGTATATGCATACTTAAGTACTTATGATAATCTAGTTTTACGTTGCACTTGCTCTATTTATTTATTTTTATAACACAATTTAGCTTAGCTCGTTCACTTTCACCAGGTGGTAGAACCAGTGTAGTTCAACCGGGGAACCGCCTCATCTATTTCTAGCGTGAAGCATTTCTTGCGTTTCGATGGAAGGGTGTGGTTGCCGGCATACTTTTATATGAAGGTGGTAGAACCAGACAGTTCGTCCGGGGAAGTACCACCGCCACACCTATTTTTAACTTGAAGCATTTCTTGCGTTTCGATGGAAGGGTGTGGTTGCCGGCATACTTTTATATGAGGCGATCATCGCAGTCCTCGGGAGTAGCAACACATCTGTGATTGACTTCAGATAGAACTCGTGTTCTGTATGGATTATAGATGTCCATGAGCGGCAGTGACCACTTACCATCAGGTGGACTGCATGCTAGTTTGTTACTTCAGTGAAATAAAAAAAAATGAGGTGACCATCTCAGTCCTCGGAAGTAGCAACGCATCTGTGATTGACTTGTTCTGTATGAAGTTTCTTACAGGTGTCCCTGGGCGGCAGTGAGCACTTACCATTGCTACTTTAAGCAAATAAAAAAAAACACTTTCTTTAGTTAGATAAAGCCCCGTGGTTTGTCCGTTTTATATTAACTTTTGCTTGCTAAATTGCTATTTTTCGTACTCTTCGAATAGCAGCCGCTAAATATTTAGGAGAACCACCACGGGTCACTAATCAAACTGCTACTAACAAATCAGTGTTGAAGCAATATAGCATGTGATCCGCTCTCCTCTAGTAGTACTGAGAACTGGTCTGGGACGTTAACATTTAGTCCTTGGTAGCAGCAATGCATTTATGGCCAACCTCGGGTATATATAGTTTCAGATCTTTATTATTTCTCATTCTGAATTGAAAAATAATTTACTGCAAAAACACTTAAAAATTAAAATATAAGTCGTACAGGAAACAAACATTTACTTACAAGGTACAATATGAACCTTTTTTTTTGTTCTCGAGGGGGAAACCTTCAAAAGGTATTCGACGCCGTGGGAGCGACGCAGGGTTATGTGGGATTTTTACCGCACTAAAACCCCCCCGGTGGCCGTTCTCGGCGCTATAAAGACGACTCCGGGAACTCGGTCCGACCGCAACCGGAAAAGGTACAATATGAACCCACTTATGAAACAGGATAGTTGTAGATAGCATTAGCAGTATTACAATGATATATAATGCTGCTGTACTGGATGTGACATAATGATGGTTAGGATTAAGTGTTTGTTCTCTGGGTTAAATACTGAAAAAACATCTTGATAATTTTAATCCGTTCCCACGGAAGTTATATCCAAAATTACCTCCAAACTTTCGGATGCAGAAACACTTAGCTTGTTTTCCGACCAGTTGTAACAAATTCACTCTTGCATGCATAATGCCGAAACATGGAAGAACCGTACGAACTTTGCAGCGAACAGTTGTTAGCGGAGACCGATAGTATTGAAAGTAAAATGTGTTCGTCTTAGATTCATCAGAAAATGTTCCTTATAGCACAAGTCGAAATAAGTAAGATACCTTACAAATTGGAACCATATATATATATGAATACCCAGGATTGATGTAATACACGCTTTCTACACTCAGAGCCCCACACTAGGATTTCCCCTGTGTCGTGGGTACCATGGACACACACAAGACGAATACACAAACACCCAGACCCAGACCATGAATACAAAACTCATCATTCAGATACCTGTCTGGCTGGGAATCGAACCCGGGACCAATTGCGGTTCAGACCGGTAATGTAACCGCTCCGCCACGCGGGTCGTCAAAGTATTGTGATGTTTTCATGATTATATTTCGCATAATAAACATTATTTACCAGGGGGTAGAACCAGTTTAGTTTAACCGGGCAGGTACTATACTACCGCCACACTTACATAGGTATTTCTAGTGTAGAGCAGGTCTTGTATTTCGATGCAAGGGTATTTTTTTTTATATAATAATGAAGCAAACGAGCATGTAGTCCATCTGATGGTAAGTGGTCACCGCCGCCCATAGACATCTGTAAGTAACCTCACATATAACATAGGTTCTATCAGAAGTCAATCAGAGATGTATTGCTACTCCCAAGGACTAGGATGGTCACCTCATATAAAAGTATGCCGGCAACCACACCGTTAAAAATGGTGATAGAACCAGTGTAGTGTAATGAGGCGGCCATCTTAATTCTTGGGAGTAGCAACGCACTTGTGATTGATTTTAGATAAAGTCCTTGTTTTTTATTACGTTGCTAAGATTACCAGGGGCAGCAGCGTCACCATCATGTGGAATGCATATCATTTGATATTTAAATGAGAAAAAAAAAAATATTATTCTGCGAAGAATTTTGGAAAAGTAAGGTTTACTTGATTGTAACTGACTTGGCCCTTGATCCCAACAAAGCTACGTCTGGCCCGCGGCCAATAGCGGACAACGGTGTCTCTTCCTTTACAAAACGCTGACTGGGAGGCCTAAATTAATTCAGGAAACAGATGTCTTTATGTTGTACCCGTTCCTAGTACTTACATTTTCTGTGTCTCTACTAACTGTGCTTTCTATATGGTATCGCGGTTCTTATTGGAACGGGTCACCAAAATGAAAAGGGTCTTGGCTATAGTTTAACGTGATGGCAAAGTGAAATAGATAATGGCTTTAAGTTTTCCCTTTTTTTTATAATTTAACCTAACGATAACGGTCTACCTGATAGAAAGTAGTCACCATCGCCTATGGACATTCGCAACACCAGAGGAGTCGCCAATGCAATGGCTTTGAAGGAGAGCTTTTTTCGCACCTTTCTTCCTGCATAGTAAGCGGTTATAAATTAAGCTTGTAATCTCAGCTACATCGTAGTAATGCGGGACAGTGAGCTAACACGTGGACTGTGTACAATAATACACCCTCGACATTAAGCTAATACACTACCGACAGTAAGCTAATATACAAACGACAGTGAATTAATACGCTAGCGACACTTAATATCGACGATAAACCACGATCGTTGACAAGCGGCTACAATCGACCACCATTATCGAATGCCACTCTCTGCCGCTGATCTACCTTGCTTTTACCATCAGATGAACCACGAAGTTCTAATTTTTTTTTATATCTGACTGAAATAGCAAACGAGCATGCAGTCCACCTGATGGTAAGTGGTCAATGCCGCCCTGCGACATCTGTAGTCAACTACATACAGAACATAGGTTCCATCTGAAGTCAATCACAGATGCGTTGCTACTCCCGAGGACTATGATGGTCGCCTGACGTGAAAGTGTGCCGGCAACCACACCCTTCTATCGAAATGCTAGATATGCTTCATGGTAGAAATAGGTGTAGTGCTGGTACTTTCTCGCTGGAAATACACTGGTTCTACCACCTTTAATATATAAACGACAGTGAATTAATACGCTAGCGACAGTTCATGTCGACGACAAACCACGATCGTTGACGACAAGCGGCGACAATCGACCACCATTATCGAATATCACTCCCTGTCGCTGACCTTGCTTTTTACCTTCAGATGAACCAAGAAATTTTTATTTGTTTTTTTTTTTTATCTAACTGAAGTAGCAAACGAGCATGCAGTCCACCTAATGGTAAGTGGTCACTGCCGCCCATACAGAACATGGGTTCCATCTGAAGTCAATCACAGATGCGTTGCTACTCTCGAGGACTATGATGGTCGCTTGACATGATAGTGTGCCGGCAACCACACCCTTCTATTGAAACGCAAGATATGCTTCACGCTAGAAATAGATGTGGCGGTGGTATTTTCCAGGTCGAACTACACTGGTTCTACCACCTTGTAATATACAAATGACAGTGAATTAATACGCTAGCGACAGTTCATATCGACGACAGACCACATTCGTTGACGACAAGCGGCTACAATCGACCATCATTATCGAATATACCCTGTCGCTAACCTTTTAAGCACCAGATGACCCACGAAATTCTTATTTGGCGTTTTAATAACAAAAAATAAAAGGTCATTTGAGATTAAATTAATTATTTGTGGCCGAAATAAAAATCGGCTTTTAATAAATCTGATTGCTTATTGGCTCATTCGCGTAATATCAACTGATATAACGTTAAAAGCGGTCATATATAGCCATAAAAGTGATCATAGCTTCGAAAGAGCCATCAAACCATTAATTCGCATTATCTGAAGACAGTTCAAACTGTCGTTACACTAATAGCGTCATTTTGCTCCTAGTTGAAATATCTCTTCGCATTGCGGTTAGAGATTTAGGAATTTGTTGTTTTGTTAACCCTGTTAGATAGGATTTATTATGAAACACAAAATCATCTATATATATGAAAGAAAGTCGTGTTAGTTTCACTATTTATAACCCAAGAACGGCTGAAGCGATTTGGACGAAAATTGTTAGGGGTGTAGCTTAGGACCATAGAAATTACAGGAATACTTCGTTCCTATAGTTCCAGGATTCGCTTACGGATATATAAAAGCTATCGTCAGTAGAGATACTTGCAGTACCACAATCTTCATAAACCATAGGTATTAGCCACTTGGTCCTTACGCATATACGTATAATAAGTTTATTTAGCAAAGACATACGGTTAACAATTTGACCTTTAAAGCTTCTACACTCTTAATGAAAGTTTACAGCTTACTTAAACCATATATTTGTCATTTTTTCTTACACATCTTAATGGGTTTTGAAGTAGAAGCATATGATGAAAAAAATACTTTGTATTAAGGTACTTGATGGTACTTGATGATGCTAAAGTACTGTACATGTAATGTATATGGATAGATTAGATTTAGATAGAGATTTTTATAAAGGATGGATTCGATTTGGTTTGAAATATAAACGAAAACATAAAAACTAATCGAGCAACGATAAAATTATTTTTAGTTATATTTTTTGCTTTAGAAGTAGCAAATAAGTTCATCATGTTCATCATGTATCATGTTCACCGCAAGGTAGCCTCTACCCTATAGACATCTGTGATCAACCTAAGACCCACATAAGACTTCAAGGGTATACACTCAATCACACATGCGTTAATCTCGAGGGCAAAGATGGTTGCCTTTTTTATAAGATTGAAGCAGCAAAAGAGCATACTTTCCACCAGATGGTAAGTGGTCACTACCGCCCATGGACATTCTTTCATCTAATTGCAAGAACTGCTTCACTATAGAAATAGTCGTGGCGGCGGTACCTCTCAGACCGAACCATTTACATATACTAAATAACATTTATGAAAATAATACATATACGAAAATAATATTTCTATAAATTATTAAAACATTAGATAAATATAAAATACTAGCAGTAGTAGTATAGTAGTCCCAAAAAATTTTGCTGTCCAAGTCTTTCGTAGATAAATTATGTTCTTTTGTAGATTTTTTTTACTATCAATAGGTATCGCAGTGTATGCAATGAAAAGAAATTGACACTTTGAATCACATTACTCAAGTTTTAGTAAAGACGCCTTATATATTCTAGTAATAAAGATCTAATCTAATCTTTCTCAAGGATGTAGCATTCTAATGGTGAAAGAATTTTTAAAGTCGGTTCAGTAGTTTTTAAGTTAATTCATGACAAACATACAAAAATACAAAGTTTTCCTCTTTAGAATATTAGTATACATATAGAAGTATAGATAATACCAATAGCTATATTTTTATATTGTCAGTTATGGGAAGACATATATATGTAAAACTTGATCTATTATGTCTAAGCGTAATTATTACCTGCAGTGAGACGCTAAAACTTTGTAGTGTAAAGTAAAGGATTATGGTTAGAAACTAATTTTAGTTGGTATTAATTTAAAGTTCGATGGAAACACCGCCAGGTGAGGCTTTGAAGACTTGGGTCTAAATTATTTTGAGGAAAAGAGGTATTTTCGTGTAGAACTTTAATTAATATCGTCTGCTCTCTTGCTCGGGACCATATTGAATATATCATTGGTTGTTTGAGTATGAAAGTTAACGAGTAAATATGGATGGGTTCAAAAGTGGCTTAGTTATGACAGATGTTTACATACAGGCGCGTTTTATATCTATTGGATGAATAGATGTAAAGAAACTTTACTTTCTTTTAAATTTGAATATCTGTCACTGTCAGGAATCGATATGTGAAAAAGACGGTTTCTCATAGAATTCATTCGTATTTATAAAGAAGAATAATTAAATAATTTGCATTGAGGTAATAGTTGGAGATAAATAACATATATTGTCGTTTCTCTATTTTACAGGTAAGAGAGTTGATAATTTTTAAATGGTCTTCCGTATAAAATAACTTGAATGTTAACTAAATAAAATCTCTATTTTACAGAGCAACACTTTTTGTTTGATTCAACTATTTATCTTATATAGAAATGATTTGTAGCATTTCGCATATAAATGGCATGTCTTACGCCTTTCAAAAGAACGTTTTGTGATGATGATAAACGTGATGTTATGTTTTTTTTGTATTTTTAATAGTACTAGTCACCCGTAGCATCGGCCGAAATTCGACCGTAATTTAAATTAAAAAACTAAACTTCATATTGTCCAAATTAAAATCAAATGTCATCTGACATTCTTGACGTTGTGTCTTTTCATAGTAAGACATTGAATGTTCTATTTCATTTACTAAGTACATATGTGTTTGTGACAAATGCAAGGCAGTGTGTGTAATGTGTTTTTAGTTGATTTTATGTATGAAAAATGCATTATTTGAAAAAAATATTAACATTCTGCACTCCTTCTCTACGTCCACTATAACCGTGCAAAATTTCATACTAATCCGTCCGCGGCATATTACTTAAAAATCCGTCACAAATTTTTGCTTCACGTATTAATATAATAATAATAACCACTGATTTAAAGTCTAAAGACGTCAAAGTCACCCTGTTTAAGGCGTTCTGTCATTCGTTTTATTCGAGCGGCCTGTGGGTGACATATTCGCGCCGAGTCTACAATGCCCTGCGAGTCCAGTATAACGTCTTCAGGATGCTGTTGGGACCGTCTTGCGCTGCAGCGCTTCAGGAATGTTTACAGAACGTTGCGATGGGTTCCACGCCATCATGGGCATAAAAGCAGCCTCTCTATTGCAGCGACTAAGAAGCAGTGGCAACGGCATCCTGAGGATGATTGCTGCTAGACCTGACTGTCCCATTCAAAGGCGCTGGGTAGAAATCGCCCTGGGGTTGGCGACATAACGTTTTTTAATTAGGAAAATGTATATTACTAACAATAGTAACATAGTTATTAGAGCACACATTATTACTAACATTCAACTAACAATATTTGTATCGTATGAATTATGGATCTTTATTTGAAATAAATTAATAATATTCTTATTATTTTATAAAGCCTACGGACTTCATAGTATCAACAGTAACTTGCACTATTTGTTACCATGACTCATGCAACTCAGTCGAAATATTAGCAAAAATAAATTCAAACCCCGAATATCATAAGTGCCTGTTACATAATTAATTTGTATCAATTTCGCGATAATGTTAGTCTAAATCATATATCGGATTTCATCGGTTTCGATTGCTTCAAGTGGTGCTTCGTTCAATACTGATAATGAATCAATAGTTTGAGCTCGGTTTGTTGATTTTTACGTGTTGAAAATGGGTGATTTCTGCAAAAAAGGGACAACAACTTTATTAGTGTCACTAAATAAATGCAAATTATTTAACTCTAAAAACATCCACACTACAAGAAATCCAATGTCCAATTTATGACTTGTCCAATGTGCTTAAGGAATAATTCATATATTTTCAGATTCGCAAAATCTTATAAATTATGGGGTATAAAAGTTAGGCAAACAGATCTCTTATGGCGTGTAAAAGTTAGACAAACAGATTCCAGACTACCTAAAAATGGTCGTTGATGATAAATAGCAATTATTCTATAAGTTATGTCCATTTCGCAAAACCCTTGTCAAATATTTCGAGGGTGCTTTTTTTTTTTAATTTTATTAATTTTCAAATAACAATATGAATATATTAAATAACTTATTTTATAACTATATGTATATATAAAAGAATAACTTAAAAGGTAAATAAAAAAAAACAAATTGCTAAATTAAATATAAAATGCTGCATCCAAATTACTGTCCCTAGGATGAGTTCCCAGAACGCTGGCAACATTACCTCGTTGAATAGCAAGGCTAATTCGTTGACCGAGGTATGTGCCAGCTTTCTGAAAAACTTTCGGTGCTTTAACAAAACTCTTACGAGTTCGAAGTTTTCATAATATAGGCCGGCCGTCGTTGCGGCGATGGTTCAGCGGCGAGAGGCCTGGAACGGCATGATCACCTTCTGCGAGGACGTGATGTCAGCGAAGGAAGACGCCGAAAGGGCCAGAGAGCGCGCTGAACCCTCTCGGAGAAGGATCCGCCGCGGCCGCCAGTAACGGCACCCTGTAGTTCCGGGACCAGAATAGGGCTACGGCATCCCCTGCCTGTCGTAAGAGGCGACTAAAAGGGGCTTCCGGGGTTACGAGCGGCTAGAGTGGGAGCTCGAACCGTTCAGTCAGGTGATCCCGGGAAGGACGGCGGTACGTGTGGTCGCATACCGTCGTAAAGACTAGACGGAGCGGTGGGCCCAGCCGCCCATCTGGGAGGAGCCCGATGGGGCAACGCGCTCAGAGGATTCCGGTTGAAGTCGTTTCGAGATCCCGGAGTCCTCCTTTTTAGTAGCGCCGAGAACGGCCACCGGGGAGGTTTTAGTGCGGTAAAAATCCCACATAACCCTGCGTCGCTCCCACGGCGTCGGGTACCTTTTGAAGGTTTCCCCCTCGACAACAAAAAAAAAAAAAAAGGCAAAGAAATATTAATATACTTTATCGCGAACAATACAGTCATAAAACTTTAAATTAATTTGGAGCAAAAGTTATGAAACTTTTTGACTTGTTAATTAACATTCCCTTGTCACCAGATAAAAGATTCAATATAATCAAGTGGTCTGATGTCTGACCTTTGATGTCTGCTTTGTTTTGAGCATTCCATTATAAAGGTCGTGGTTACTTTGCTTGATATTCAACAATAAGGACTTTGTATATTCTATTATTATACTTGATTTACCCAATATATAAAATTCTTGTGTCACAGTTTTAGTGTTTAGGCTCCTCCGAATCGGCTTGATCGATTTTGATGAAATTTTAATATTTAGTAGGTATGAGAATAGGAGTCCACCAATTCGCACTTGGCCAGCGCGGTGGACTATGGCCTAAACTCTCTCATTCTGAGAGAAGACCCGTGCCCGGCAGTGGGACAATAATGGGTTGACGAGAGAGATGAGAATAGGTTAGTTTAAAAATTAGTTGATTTTTGCACTCTTAAGTATTAAGGGTGGTTCGCCCCAATTATTTTTTGCTTTTAGAACAATTTTTTTTGTTTATTTTCTATGATGTGGAAGTAAAACATACATAAAATTAGTCCTATTTTTTACTCTCCTACCAGCAACCCCTATTTTTAGTAGCGTTTAATATTTTGTTGATAGCTGATGGGGTACCGTTTTACCAAAATCCTCCGTTTCTTCTATCCATGCTAGGGGTCTACCGCTGTTACTTTTCATCCCGTGGACATTACGAAGTCCTCTTTGTAGCGCTGAGGACGGCCACCGGGGTCTGAGTCCGGTACAAAACCCCACACAACCTTTCGTCGCTCCTATAGCGTCGGTGCCTTTTTAAGGTTTCCCCCTCGAGAGCAAAAAAAAGGAGTAAGCCATATGTTGCTTACGATATATGTCGTTTACTAACGACATACGATGTATTAAATACATACGATAAAAAAAATCACCTTAAACTCGTTAACTTTGATGATGCAAGGTTCTTCAGACCTAGCCCATATATATGTATATTATGGCACCCGAGATTCGAGTTAAAAAAACAAAATGGCTGCCATTTTACCATGGTGGGGGCAAGAGATATAATTTGGGATATTAGTTTGTCGATAAAAATACCTTTAAGGCTCCGACACTTGTGAACAAACTTTGTATATATAAATATAAATATTTATATTATAACAATAAAAATATATTCCAAATATCTGAAGTTTCATTGCAGAAAGTGCCTCTCTGGTGCCGTACAAAAACTTTTAATTAGGGCTCAAACTATTATAAGTTGAAACTGCGATTGTTTAAACATTAAGTACTAAATAGCTTACGACATTAAGAGCTAACGTGGGGTAACAATGGGAATTTACTAAAGAAGCTTATATGATTAATATTCGTCAAGTCTGTTTACTTTGCAGCTGGTTTGTACAGTCAGGAACATAGAACAATGAAGTTAATGGACTATTTAATTTACTTCCGATGTTTTGAATAGCTTTTGAGGCTTCGTTTGCAGTAAGTCTTTGTGGTCTAATGCAATTTAAACACGTTTTGAGAGAAATACGTTAGATTCTGATGTTGGTGTTATTTTATGACTAAATGATTATTTAGTCATAAAATAACACACATACACTAATGGAAGACATTAATTGTTTAAAAATAATCTCAATTTTTTGTGATGTCTTGGTCGAGGTTTATCAATCTTCATACTAATATTATAAAGGCGAAAGTGTATGTTTGTTACTTCTTGACGTCTAAACGGCTGGAGCGATTTTCATAAAATTTAATAGGGACTTTGCTCATACTCTGGATGAGTGAGATGAGATGAGTGGAGAAAATATCTTATTCCCACGGCACAATCCATACATCGATTTTCTTAACGCGGGTGAAGCTGCGGGCTTCGCTAATAAGAAATATTTGGAACCTCTAAGTTCCTAGTCTTAACATCTTTAGGCAAAATAAAATTAAAATGTATTTTTTTCGCGCAATTACAAAAAGTAGTGTAAATTAAAAAAAAAGTAAGTGTCGATACGGTCATTTTTAATCGAGATACAGCATTCTAAAAATACTAAATAACAATAAAAAATATTGATTCTTTAATTTTTTCTATTAGAATAATTTAAGGCAGAATGTTGATATTTTTTGTGTGCCCCAGCATTATTTTCTCAATTTGTAAGCTAGTTATTAACACCTTATTTGATTGAAATAGCAGACGGTCATTTAATATACTTGATATTAACACGCTATTCGAGCTCAAAGGCACCTTTTACCTAACTCAAATAAAATCTTACGTAAATGTAACGACAGCTGTAGGTATTTGTTCATCCAAGAACTTAGTTGAGGCGTTTCGACAGTATAGCAAAAGTGTATTGGTTCAAATTACAAGTTAATTTGTGAGGCTGGTGCCACGGTAATCTTCATTGTATTCTACGCCAGATGTAATATAGTTTTGAATGAATATCTTAGACACAACTTGACCCAGCCTTTTCAATTTTAAAGTTGGTAATCGAAATACTAATGTTAATTTGCACACTAAATCTAATATGTTTAATATGTTCAAATTTATATGATGGAGTTAAAATAGACAAACATTTTGTGTAATATAATTATAATAATCTTTATGGTTAAAAATATACATAAGGAGGAAACACGCAAACTCGAACAACAATACAAAAGGCGGTTTTATCGTTAAACAGCAAATATACTAGACTACCATATAGTATGCAGCTGGCGTAACAACAGTTTTTTTTCTTTCATATTAATTCGTTTTTTTCTTTGATACTATATACTTTCTCACAAACAGTTGCTTACATATTCTTCTGATTTCCGAGTAGCTCGTCAGGATCTGTGCGAGCTTCGTACTGTCGTACCATATACATAAACGTTAAGCTAACGCACGGCCGCGCTACATGGTAGACGAAATGGGGGGTGTTAGGTATTTTCGTTACGAATTTTTTTGATTCGGTTGCCGCTCAAAGCTGCGATAAAAGCTATGCAATAGCGTAATATTTAGATAAATTAAAAAAACAAAAATAACAACGTAATATAGGAGGAAGAGTAAGTATATAAAGGAGAAAATAATGTCTCCAAAACATATGAGGCATAAATGAGATATAATCACGTGGAAAGCGCAAAATTATAATCCTAACAAAGTAAAAGTCAGTGACACCGAAAATTAAAACGTAGATAGAATTTAATATTGCGATGTGTCACCAGGGGGCCGTAGACCGTTAATGGGGTATCATTCAAATGTATTATGTAGGCGAATGTACTCGGTAATTACGTTTTGAGTGTCCTCCACTGAGCGGCTTGTAACTTTTGTCATTTTCTGTGCGTGTGATATATTGCTGTTTTGCTCATAAACAAAATACCATGGAGTTTTATGCAAAATTTCGTTCGAGTGTGCTGTTAGCTTACAATAACGGAGATAGATCGGCGGTAATGAGATGAAGTAGCACCAAGCGTTCAATTAGTCAAATGAATCTAAAAACCCTACATATTTAGCTAACTATACTTTTTGTGCCACCAATTCGTCCTTGGCCAGCGCGGTGGACTATGGCCTAAACTCTCTCATTCTGAGAGAAGACCCGTGCTCAGCAGTGGGACAATAATGGGTTGACGTGACTTTTTGTGCAAATGTCGACCACACTTTAACATATTAACAATTTAACTGTATCCAGTATAAAGCCAATGTGCAACACGAAAACAATAAGAAAACACCCCGTCACCTAAATTTTGATCAAACGGTATTTAAGCTAATACTGGATTCTTAGGCCTTATTCACCTAAGATAGGAGGGTTTGAAGTCCCTTAGTTCAAACTTTAATTTATATGTATATTTATTTATACGATTCAAGTAGCAAACGGCCTTGCAGTCGACATGACATTAAGTGGTCAATCAAAAAAGCGTTGCCATTTCTGAGAACGAAGATGGTCATACGAAAGTAAGCTGGTAGCCACGCCTGCTTCACGTTCGGTGGGGCGGTGGTACCTTTTTTTCTGTTTTCGAAAGAACTTACGACAGTATGCGACCACACGTACCACCGTCCTTATTGAAGTCGCTTCGCTGGACGATTCCAGCTCCCACTCTTTTCACTTGCGACCTCGGAAGCCCCCTTTTAGTCGCTTCTTACGGCAGATAGGGTATACCGTAGCCCTATTCTAATCCCGAAACTGTAGGGACCTTTAAGCAAAATGGTCGAATGGGTCGAAACTGAAATAAAGATGTAAACAAAAATCAATAAAATAATTTAATAATAAATATTTTAGCTGAAAATGTCTTATAACGATGGATATGATCCACGTGTTTTATGTAGCGGAATATACTCAGTTTAATGTTTTGAGTTTAGCCGAGCGCTTGACTCCTCTAACTTTTGTCAGTTACTGAACCTGTTTCCTGTGTATATCTTCTCGACGAGAAGCTCGTCTGTCTGTTTAGCTTTTTACCGAGTACTGTTAGTACAGTGATGCTGAAAAATATAATATATTTTTAAAATAATTGTATTGAAATACAAAATGCTAATTAAATTCACTATGAAAATATTTACTTTCTAAATGAAATAGCAAAAACTTATCTCACGACTACTGAGTTAAGTTGAGAAAATAAATTACTATTATAACTATAAAATTTAAAAAATCATATTATATTAATGGTTTAATTAAAAAGTAGAGAGAAAGAGTATTAATTTAATACCTTTTTAGAATAATTGGTCACGTACGGGTTGGATTTATAAACTTGAAGGTTTATTTTAGCTCATTTTTTGTACGTTTATACATCACTAGTTGACCCGGCGAACTTCGTACCGTCTAAAAGTCAAAAATCAAAAATTATCAATAATCCGCCACGATGCTTTGCATGTAATATACATTAAAACCGTCCTCTTGAAGCCCTCTATCTATTGTAAAAAAACATGCGTGCGTACAAAGTACACATGTCAGAAGTGAAACTTCTTTGGCGAACTAATTTATAAATCTTGTTTATATTTATACAAATCTAAAACTTTAAATTTCCAAGATTAAGAGGAAGGGAAAAAGGCGTGATACGACGTTCGCTCTGTCTCACTTTTTCTCTCAATCTTTCTCACTCGCTTGCTCCCTACTCTCACTCCACGGCTCATGCTACGTTCGCCCTGTCTTACTCTCTCTCAATCGGTCTCGATCACTCTCTCTCTCTTTTCCGACACTTCCGTTGCATACCGGCGTGACGTTTCATCTGTAAAAATTTTACCCTCATGCGCCTAAAGAAGTTTCACTTCAATGCAGCCCCCCCCCCCACCAGGTGGACTGATGACCAGAGGAAGACGGCGGGTAACCGCTGGAACCACATGGCTCAGGACCGTTCGAAGTGGCGCAGATTAGGGGAGGAGGATGTCCAGCAGTGAATTTTCAAAGGCTGATGGATGGATGTATGATATCACATACCGGCTACATAATATAATGTATCATATCACATACCCGCTACATAATAGAATGTATCTCTTCCGTGATACCATTAGTCAAAAAACATCATTCTAACTTAACGTATTTTTGTAGAAAATCATAAATTTATTTTCATACAATTTATTACGCAAACATCGTCGCGGGTTTAATGTCTATATTCAGAAATCCTACAAGCGCTGTCAAATGAGTAGATTGAAGAGCAAATGAGAATTAAGTTTGTTTTGATTCTCTTGAAATCCTGAGCAAAAGCATACTTGCTTTTATGAGTTAATTTAGTTAACAAGTAATTTTGAAGTATGTTCTTATATTTGCGATATGTTTGACGACCTGTGTAGTGGAAATGTCATTATGTCCATAAGTGTAGAAGGTTCCAGGCTCATTCCACGGCCAGTCAGTTATCTTAATGATATATTATATTTCTGTTTTGAGTACTGGTGCTTGTATATTCCAATTTGCGTATCTCCAAGGCATCTATGACACAGGAAAAATCCTAAGGTAAGACTGTAAGTATATAAACACGATTTCTACACTCATAGCCCCACACTAAGATTTTCACCTGTGGCGTGGGTGCCATGGACACATACAAGACGAATATACAAGAATATGAATCTAAGCTCATCATTCATATACCTGTTTGGCCGGGAATCGAATCCGGGACCCATTGCGCTTCAGACCGGTGTGGTAACCGCTCCGCCACGCGGGTCGTCAAAACGTTATTTTATCATTTATTTATATACCCTATATTGCTGCATAGAGGGTTCCGTGTCCTTGCATTGGTGTGGCAATATTTTAACTTGGTTTAGCATGAATCTAAACTCATCACTGTTTGGCTGTTTGGCCGGGAATCGAACCCGGGACCCATTGCGCGTCAGACCGGTATGGTAACCGCTCCGTCACGCGGGTCGTCAAATATTATTTTATCATTTATTTATATTTGGGTATTAGCTGCGTAGAGGATTCCAGGTTCTAGCATTGGTTTGGCAATTTTTTTAACTTGTTTTAGCAATCTGTCTGTCGTATAGTTTACATTGTTGATATGGTAATGATTTATTTGTTTTCTTATCTTTGGACGTTTTCACAGTATCTACAACCCAAAAAGTTTGTTAGTAGGTTAGAGTGTGGGAACCTTTATTTTTCCATAAAACTATTTAAGGGTCGAAAGAAAACTTACCTTTTTGAAAAATCTCAAAAATTTTGATATTTGTGAAGTCTACCAAATTTTACTAAACTATAGTCCCTCTATGACATGGATGGTTTTTATTTCGTAAGTAAACCAAATAGTGCAAAGGTATCAATATCACTCATAAGTAATAATGAGAAAAGACAACATTTTGCTTTATACAATGACGTACATTTTCGGAACAATTTTCTCGTGACTTTAGAATATCATATGATATCGAATCTCAATTAACTCGTTTGAACACAACGTGTATTGTGAAACCTACGAGCAATAATCGCTCGAAGCAATGCGTCTGTATAAACGTGATTACGCTACAAAGTCAGCAGACGTGACTTTCTTTAATAACTGAGTTTTATTTTTATAAAACTACTATGGATAGCGGTGAACAAGGCTAACATTTACTCTGAATTTATTACAGTAGAACGTCAGTAGACGTGACTTGTTAATAACAGCGTTCCATTTTTATAAAATTACTGTAAATTTAAATATTTACTTGACACGTTATTGCACTAGAAGGTCACACGTGAACTTCTTTGATTATGTTTTACTTTATCAAACTACTATAGACATCTGTGATGAAGTCTATCATTTACTAGAAACATTGGTACAGTAGAAAGTCAGAAACCGTGATTTTTAAATAACAGTTTTTTTTGTAAATAATACTACAAAAATCTGTGAGTTTGTCATTTACCTACTCGTATAAAAGTTAAAGGGTAACAGGGGTGAATTCTTTTGTCCCTGTAGCCTCGGGGTTACAATAGGGCTACGGTATCCCCTGCCTGTCGTAAGAGGCGACTAAAAGGGGCTTCCGGGGTTGCAGATGGCTAGAGTAGGAGCTCGAACCGTTCGGTCAGGCAATCCCGGAAAGGACGGCGGTATGTGTGGTCGCATATCGTCGTAAAGACTAGACGGAGCGGTGGGCGCAGCCGCCAATATGGGAGGAGCCAGTTGGGGCAGCGCGCTCGGAGGATTCCGGTTGAAGTCGTTTCGAGATCCCGGAGTCCTCCTTTTCAGCGCCGAGGACGGCCACCAGGGGGGTTTTAGTTCGGTAAAAATCCCACATAACCCTGCGTCGGCGTCGAATACCTTTGGAAGGTTTCCCCCTCGGAAAAAAAGGGTGACTTCCTTTAATAACTGATTTTAATCTTTCATTATAGTTCTTGGGACATGTGAAATCAAAACAATATATTTTGTTTTTATACAATGTATCAAATAAACCAGACATATATTCGAAACAGATATATGCAATAGAACCTTCTTTTACAAAATGTCAATTGTGACCCACGGCTGATTGAACTGCTCACGGATTCAATTACTGAAAAGAGACAACGGATGTCAATCTATTACTCAGGAAACTTGTTTTAATCTACGATTTATGCACTTCTGATCCGATTTCTTACCAAGAAGTGTTTGTGTGCCATTGAGTATTTTACTAAAAGAAATAGTTTTATGAATTTCTTTGTAAAACAGGATTATTTATGGATGACGTAATAAATTTAAAAAAATCATTTTGTCATCGATAACTCATTACTTTCCCAATGAGTATGGGTCTCTTTTTACAATAATATACTATCTCTTCTATTAGAAAGGTGCACCGATTTATTCAAGTGTGGATTTAAAAACTATACTATACTATATATGTGTGTGACCCTGTTGTTGTTCGTGTATGTGTGTGAATAAAACCTCATATATAAGTACATGTTATGCAAAGGAATGAATCTCCTCAATATTCTCAACAATATCCAGTCCACCAATATGCGCTTGATCAACATGAGATACTATGACAAAAACCCCTGCATTCCATAAAAAGACTTTTATAATCAACATAAATTTGCCAATCGGTCCAATCGCGAATCAGCCAGTTAAGGCCTTTTGTTTCAAAATATCAATTGACATAAAGCCGGGGATATCACGGCACGAATTCAATTACGGCACACGGTCAGCAGATGTGACTGTTTATTTACTTCGGCACATACCGCGGGGACACCATTATTGTTAAAATGTTTGCTGGATACGTGCTTTTGGTATATTTTTAAAACAAATGTTGTACGAGTTTTGATGTCGATGTTGACCAATGTCGATTTATGCGTATTTTTATAACACTATGTAGTTTTTAGTCTCAGAATATTGCTTTAAGCTATACTAATGTAGCGAACGACCATGCAGTACGTTTGATGGTAGTCACTGCTACTAATGTATGTGTTTACCTCAGGTTGGACACAGACACATTGGAACAAGTATGCTTTCTCTACCACATCCTTCGGGTCATTTGCTACTTCTATGTAGCAAATGACCATAAGGATGTGGTAGTGACCATATTACTAGTAGGTAATAAATAATTATAACCGTAGTGCCTCCGGAATCTAATTACAAATGGTTTTACCACTTTTATATCAGGTCTTATCTTATCATATGTAACTACAGCACAACGACTGCATATACTATTTATATGGTAGAAAAACATTAAATAGTCGCTAATCACCTAAGAGATTAAATGTAACCACCCAATCCGAAAAATCCGAGCGCTTATGCCCGACCAACGAATTTGCGAGTAAGGCAAGTCGCAAAATTCAAATGGGGACGTCAATCAATAGGAGTTGCAGTTCCAAATCGTGACAGTTTTACTGATAGATAGTGCAGTGAAATTGCGGAGTCGCGTCTAATTCTAATTGTTCCTTTAGAGAGGATTTTCGCTGAATACTGATCACTGCCTATTGACTGCTTTGTAACTGGCCGTCTGCCCGTTCTATTGTAGATGGATCTAAATAACCGCGTATACTACATTTAATATTTATTTATTTTTTATATTATTTACTTTTTAATATTTATTTATTATTGTCATGGAACTAGTATGGTTTGATTGGAATGGTACCATACCTATTTCTAGCGTTAAACATTTCTAGCGTTTTGATCAAAAGTTATGGCTTTCCGCTCTTTTTATATGAGGCGACTATCCTAGTCCTCTAGCGTAGCAACACATCGGTGATTGTCGTCAGATATATCCCAGATGCGTTATTATAAAACTCCAGATCTATAATATGTATATTGCTATGTTCTTGCAAATAAATAATTTGAATTCGAATTTATATGAAGTTGTTCACCAATGTCTATGGACGATACATCATATGGTGGACTGCATGCTCGTTAGCTATCTCAACCTTGTAAAAATAAAGTTTGATTTGTGTTTTTAGTTTATTCTAATTATTCTCTGAATAAATAATTCACAGATAAATGTGTATCAATTTATTTGATTACTGATTTTACATTTTGATTTTTCAGAATATTGGTTGAGTTATTATTAACGAGGACGGTAACCAACAAAATTACTGTAAAGTTTATGTATGATGTGATGCGCCCATGAACTATTTGGAATAAAATCAAATATAACGCACTAAATTACCAATACTCTTGAAACTTTGCAGACGTATTCAACAATAATGTAACAATGCAATATATCTTGAAGGGTGTAAGTGCAATAACTTTTCGAGTCAAATACTTTTAAGCGGTTTTCAAATTATTATTTTTTTATGTTAAAATAATACAGCAAAGATATCACTAAAAGTAATTTTACCCTTTTTTTTTTGTTCCCGAGGGGGAAACCTTCAAAAGGTACCCGACGCCGTGGGAGCGACGCTAGGTAATGTGGCGCTACAAAAAGAACTCCGGAATCTCCAAAGGAACGCAGGATCTCCTCGATACTATTAATATGTTCTTATTCCTATAGTAAATATAAAACCTCTGTTTAAACTGCAATATGTTACTCCCATAATAAAGGCAAAGAGTGTGAGGAAGAATGTATGTCGTGACCGTGCACGCAAAAACTACAAGTCGAATTTTGTTGAAATTTGCCACACAAATATCTAAAATGTGGTTGCCGGCACACTTTCACATGAGGCAACCATCGTAGTCCTCGGGAGTAGCAACGCATCTGTGATTGACTTCAGATGGAACACATGTTCTGTATGAAGTTGGTTACAGATGTCCATGGGCGGCAGTGACCACTTACCATCAGGTGGACTGCATGCTCGTTTGCTACTTTAGTCAAATAAAAAAAAATCTAAAACCTGAATTAAAACATAGAATATTCATTATCATGGTAAACGTTATTTTAGAAGACGGAGTCACGGGAATAAGGTAGTTGCTCAATAAAAGTATGAGAATTCCCTCATAGACTTACCAGGGCAACAACAAATGTTAAGAAAACTAAACGAAACAAAGTTAAAAGTGAAAAAATAAAATTTGTTGCCGTCCTAAAAATTTACAGGGTCAACCCTCATTGTTACCATCCTTAGGTACTCTTACTACAAGAGATAAGCTAATAGCGAAGATATTCCTGTATATTTTTTTTTATTTTTATCATATTTACTATTTCTATACATAGGTTTTTTTTTATAATAATGAAGTATCAAATGAGTATGCCGTCTACTAGATGGTAAGTGGTTACTGCCGCCCGTAGGCAACCTCATATAGAACATAGGTTCTCTGAAGTCAATCACAGATGCTACACCCGAGGACTAGGATGGTCGCCTCATATAAAAGTGTGCCGGCAACCACACCCTTCACTCTAAACGCAAATAATGCTACACGTTAGAAATAGGTGTGGGGGTGGTACCCCCCGGTTGCACTAGACTGGTTCTACCATCTGTGTTTTATTACAAACATCGATAGGCGGCAGTGGTAGCGCGAAGCAGCTCTCGTTTCGGTGGAAAGGTGTGATTGTCTGGCAATGCATCTGTGATGGACCTTAGATAGTACTCTTGTTCATTATGAAACTGCTGATGAGCGTTCATAAGCGGCAGTGACCACTTAACAGGTGGACTGCGTGCTCATCTACTGCTTATATCGTATAATGGAAAAAAAATAAGTGTTTTTTTCTACAATAAACCGAGACGTATAGTTATAGTTAGCGAAGTAAAAGTTTCTCAGAAAATTTTGTGATTCCGCAAGAGAACTGTGGCTGAGAGTAGCCGAGTGCTCAGAATTACCACATTGTTAGCGGAATTAGTATCATATTCTCTTTTAGAGTTCTTGGCATGGAGTATAATTGGTACTCAGTATGTTATAATTAATAACTTCTTCTAATATAATTAGTACTCAGTATATTATAAGTAATTAATTCTTCTTCACTATTTTTTTTTTTTATTGATTTGAAATATTGATCGAGCCTGTAATCCAGCAGATAGTAAATGGTCACTACCGAAGATTGCCGCTTCCCGCTGTCTATCCCATATGCTTAGATGTTTAAAACTACACTACGGATTTTAATGTAGTTTTTTTAAAGATAGAGTGTTTCAAGAGCAAGGTTTTTTATGTATAGGTAATTCAAGTATAATATAGAGGAGAAACACTTAAGATTTATGACTTTCTCTCATCAACCCATTATTGGCCCACTACTGGGCACGAGTCTTCTCTCAGAATGGGAGAGTTTAGGCCATAGTCCACCGCGCTGGCCAAGTGCGAATTGGTGGATTTTTTACTTTAGGCGGCACGAAGTTCGCCGGGTCAGCTTGTTTATTCATAAAATGAAAATCCATTTGATCTGTGCAAGTCACATGAATCAAAGCATCAAATTGTGTAAATCCTCTTACAGAGAATATCGTAGAAGGTATTTAAGGAATTAAAACATTAAACTTGATTAATACGAAACATCTTTTTAAAAACGTACATGTCGGCGCGACACCGCGAATTTATGAAAAACACGTCGCCGAAAATAATTATTTTAGGTAGTTTAAAGATCGAAAATTGTTTGTTTATTATATTAGCAATATTTAGTGATTTTTAGAATTGTAATTTAGTTTACCCTCTATAATTTGTTAATGTCACCTCACGAAATTTTGTTATAAAAAGGCGAGTGCCTGCCGGTAGAAAAACATTCTTGTTTAACCGTCGAAGCGATCGGACCTCCTCAAATCGAAGAAGTTTATTCCTGTGTTTTACTTGAAATCTTCAAGAATGGACAACAATGAAGACTCCTGGCCTTCCTGACGTCACGCCTACTTCGTTATACATATTATCTAGTATTGGACATTAAAGGTTTATCATTATGGTTTTGGCATCTACATATGAATACGTGAAGCAAAAACTAGTGGTGCATTTTAAAGTAATATGCCGCGGACGTTAGTATAAAATTTTGCACTGATATAGTGGACGTAGAGAAGGAGTGCAGAATGTTAATGTTTTTTTTTCAAATGATGCATATATCATACATGAAATCAACTAAAAACACATTACACACACTACCGTGTATTTGTCATAAACATATACATAGTAAACGAAATTGAACATTCAATGTCTTACTATGAAAACATAACGTCAAAAATGTCAGATGTCTTTGTCAAAATACCGCTATTGCTTAGCGGCTTAGCTAATTAAACATCTTTTTATATTTAACGGGGGCGTCCAAAATTACTTGAAAATTATTATATTCTATTTGAATTTGAGAAATATTCGTACTACTTTTGATAATATTAAGTTTTTTAATCTAAATTACGGTCGAATTTCGACTGATGCGACGGGTGACTAGTTAGAAATAAATTGATTAGTACAAAAGCATCTAAAAGCAGGCTACTTTCAATGCAAAGCACTTAAATAGACCTTAACAACCTATCTCAATTATATTTATATTATTAGATAAATTAAATTTATTTCTATTGTAATGGTTTAAATGGAATTACTGCTAGTTTAAATGTTACTTTCATTATTCAACTTAACTAATGCATTGGGTTCTCTGTAATGTTAGATATAAGTTTCATGAGTTAAATAAATAAATAGATAGATAAAACGCTAAATACTACTGACGTTTTATCCCAGAATCGTCATGAATATTTTGTCAAACTTGACTATTAGCTAGGAGATAATATCTACTCTCATTTGTCTGTTTTAAAGGATAGTGCTGTCTCCCAATTTCTTATACAAGACTAGACACGCCAGGATCCTTGAATCCCTTATCTGTTGTATACATTTTCATAAATTAGTCCCCAATTAGAGGCTTGCCACACTTTTGGTCTATAAGCTATTTGAGATAAGAAAGGACTTTTCAAGATGAAAGTTTTGCAACTATGCGTATTATGTTATGCAAGACTTCGATCATATCTTATGATTGGTTTTCATTTTATAATACTTGTATGTAGACAAAAAATGATTGTGATATAAATCACTAAGAAAATGATAACTGATAGAGAAATATATAGTAATACTGATATAAGAAAATGATAGTAGATAAGTGATGAATTTAATATTATAGGAAAACTAGTTGACACAGCGAACTTCGTTTCGCCTAAAGTAAAAAATCTAAAATTATTAGAGTTCCTCCTGTATATTATTATACATGAAAAACCTTCCTTTTGAATCACTCTATCTATTATAAAAACTGCATTAAAATTCGTACCGCAGTTTTAAAGATCTAAACATACATAGTGACAGACACCGAGAAGCGACTTTGTTTTATACTATGTAGTGATTTTTAAAACATCTAGAAAGCATTTATCTATTATCTGAGCTAGTAATACTATATCGCTTTTAAGGTAAGCCTTTAATGTGTTTATTAAGTTTAGACGCAAAATAATGAAACCCGTCAAAAAAATGTTTAACTCGTTACAATTTGGAACAAGTAGACTTTACAGTTATGTCCACCGACTTATCTATATATTAATACGTGAAGCAAAAATTTGTGATTCGTTTTTAAGATACTTGCCGCAGGCGGAGGAGTATGAAATTACGCACGATTATAGTTGATGTAGAGAAGGATTTGTGTTAGTTGGTGTTGATATTAAACATGCTGCTATGCCTGAGATCACTTTAATTACTAGGATTTTATTATTCTAATTATGCAGCCACGTGCTACTTACAATATGTCAATTGGCAAATAGGAAGCCATGACATTAGGGATGTGTCTATCTAATTAGTGATGTGCCATACTCGTAACAGGATTGCGAAATGCTAATAATTTTTCAAATAATGCATTAAACATACATAAAATTAACTATAAACACATTACACTCAATACCTTGCCATTGACACAAACACATACATAATAAACGAAATATAACATTCAATGTCTTACCATAAAACACATAACGTCAAAAATGTCAGATGTCTTTGTCAAAATACCCGCTACCGCTTTTAAATGCAGCTTAGTTAATTAAACCTCTTTTTACATTAAACGGGTGTGTTCAAAATAACTTGAAAATTATTACAATTAATTTGAATTTGAGAAATATTCGTGCTACTTTGGACAGTATGAAGTTTAGTTTTTTAATTTCAATAACGGTCTAATTTCGACCGTTGTAACGGGTGACTAGTCATTATTAGCTTGTAGTATACTCGCTCATAGAGGAAACTGTCTAAGGCCAGCTCATAAAACTCCTTGTCGAAATGAACATTTTACTACCCGTGTTTCATTTGGTAAGACCGTTGTACTAACCGCTTCTCATTGATTAAATGGAGATACATGATGAGTTTCTTGGGAAAAGTTTTTGTTAGGCAAGTTTGTTTATAAGCACCATTTCGGTTGGTCTACCGGGAATCAGTACCACTGATTCGTGTCTGCCTTACTCCATTATTTTGTACATTTGATATTGACTTTGAATTTGCGAGTAAAATGCGCAATTACTGTGCCTAAGAAGTATTTTAAATTAATAATTTAAGTACAATATATCTTGTTTCATTTGTCTCAGGACCAGAATGGAGCTACAGTATGCGATGCCTGTCGTAAGAGGCGATTAAAAGGGGGTTTTTGGCGTAGCGGACAGCAAAAGTGGGAGGTCAATCCGACCAGTCAGCAGCCTCAGGCAGGACCACTGTTTGTGCGACCACATACCATCGTAAGTACCAAATGGTTTTGGTACGCGTTTAACCCGCTAAGTAAAACACGACGGTGCAATGCGCTCAAAATACCTCAGTTGCATTTTTTGGATATCTAAGAGCTCTCTACGTAGAGCTAAGGGCAACCACCTGAAGGTTTGACTAGGTGAAAATCCTGCATAACTCGACGTGCTCCAACGACTAAGTGGGTACTTTTTGAAGATTCCTCTCGAAAACAAATAAAAAGGTGAAGTATTCTGATATAATATTTGTGTACAATTTTATTCAAACTCCTGCAATATCTTAATAAGCCGATGATCGAAGAAATAAAGCACATTGTAATCTGATTTGATTTCTTCAATAGTAATAACTTAATTGCCGCTAATACTTCAGAGTCTACAGATAACTCCAAGGTTATGTATTTATAGTTTAAAGCAGTTCTTGCATTTCTTCCTTTTATTTTATCTATGAACTCGGTAGCAGTAACGCTTCTGAGATTGACTTCAGATACAGCCCCTGTTCTATATAAATTGCTTACAAATGTCGATGGGGGCCTAAATACTGTTTTGATCTTTAAATTTCAATTGCATTAAATTTATTCCTTTGAATTTATTTTCAAAGAGATCTTTTCCTGTAATACCTGACAGTTACGAACAAGAACATCAGTCCTCTGTAATTCATAATGAATTTATGTTTATCGGCACCAATTTCATGATTCATTCAAAGCATTTCCATATATATACATTCAGTCTCATTAACCATTGTCGTAACATATCGTGTACGAAAATACACATTTGAAGTCGGTGCTACCTTTCATTTATCCATCCGCCCAATAAAACATTCTCACTGGCAAAGTTCTCTAGGCTTCTCTAAAAAGTTAAATGGTCTCTCACGTTTGTGTTAATTACTTGTTTTACTTTATTTCTTAAATGATGAACGAATATTTGCCTCTATTTTTTCTACCTTTCAGTTATTTAATTATGGGCTTCTATAGTTTATTTACATGACTTTATGCCGTACTTTGTTTTAATGATTTGTTTAAAACATTTAAAATATTTACATTAACATTTCTAGTGGTTTCTTCTTTATATGAAGTTATAGTGTACATGACTCTAGAAAAAAAAAAGAAAAAAATACGTGACGAATAGATAACCTCTTTCCTTTGGGAAGTCGGTTAAAAAAATATTAAATTCATCTATCTGCATCATACATACACGTTAAGCGAACGCTCGGCCGCGCTACATGGTAGGCAGAGGGCGGGGTGTTAGGTTTTTTCGTTACGGAATTTCTTGATTTGGTCGCCACCCTGAAAGCCCGTGATTAAAACTATGCCATAGCTTAAAAGATTCACTAGAATATTTTAAAACATTCCCATGATTACTATGACTATATGTAATACATCTGGTGCTAAAAATGACGCTTGTTGGTAATATTAATAGTGGGTTTTCCTCAAGAAGTGGGCATAATGAGCATACTGATAAGAACCATCTCGTGTGCAATCTCGGTCTGAATTGGAGTAACGGTCTGTACACTGCTATGAGCGGAAGCGATTTTATTTAAAACCTACTTTTAAAGTGGTTCGTATTTTTTAGCTTGGATTGATTTGGTTTTTAATGAATAAAAAAGTAAATTTAGCTCCAGATATGGAGTACAAGTTTATTTTTTTTTTATTTAATTTTATTGAAAATTGCGACGTAACTTTTATTGGGTTTTTAACAGAGTAAAGACTAAAACTTACCTCAAGACTTTTAAATTTTGTGGCTTCGGTTTGAATCGATTTTGATCACACAAACAAATAGATAATAAATTTAAAAGAAGAAACGGTTATTTTTTATTACATGTTCTCAGTCTTCACATTTTTTACAAACTGTTAAATAAAATATTGCTATAACCAAGTTCCTTAATATGTAGGCACACTTATTTTCTACAAACAGACCAACAAACGATTATTATATGGAAGCTAATAAAAATATTTGCATACCGTTGCCATACAAGTTAAACAGAACGAAACTGAATCAACTCTTGTGTATCGCTCCTCGTTTTATTTCTAATCTTAAGAAAAAATGATATATTTTTTTTTTATATGACTGAAGTAGCAAACGAGCATGCAATCCACCTGATGGTAAGGGGTCACTGCCGCTCATGGACATCTGTAATCAACTTCATATTGAACATGGATTCTATCTGAAGTCAAACACAGATGCGTTGTTACTTCCGAGAACTATGATGGTCGCCTCATGTGAAAGTGTGCCGGCAACCACACCCTTCTATCGAAACGCAAGAAATGCTTCACGCTAAAAATAGGTGTGGCGGTGGTACTATTTATTCGGAGCATTCACGAAAAAAGAGGTTTTTCGAAATCTGTCCAGCTTTTGTGTTTCATATAAATTCTAATTTCATAAGGAATCTTGATACTTATCCTAATAACCGGAGCATACACAAGGAAGAAAGAAATCAAACGTTTTTTAAAGTATCACCTCTAAAAATCTAGATGTTATGTAATATGTATATTGTTTATCAAATCAGCTTTTGAAAAGTTGGTCATAATATATGTACAAGAACTTTAAAGTAATAGTTGTGAAAGGAATTAAATATTATATCGTTTATTTTAAAGGCTGCCAAATTTATCTGTAATAACATTCTCGTGTTGTTAATAAAATATGAGTAGGAATATATTACTCAATTTCATTACGACGTCCTATTCCCAAGAAATTAATTAACATGTAATTACTACAAATGTAATTAATTTCTGATATTTTTAATTAAGCCGACTCATGAGATTAATAAAGTTATCTTCGTAATTCTACTCCTTACTCAGTTACTTACTCACATATTTTTCTCACTGAAATAGCAAACGTATTAACGAAAAGAAGTATATTTCTATCCAGTGGCTATAAATATACTAGCTAACATGAATTTCAGTATCTGGAAGTACCACCGCCATAGCTATTTATAGCGTGAAGCATTTCTTATGTTTCGATGGAATTCGATGGTGTGGTTGGCGGGGCACTTTTATATGAGCCTACCATAGTCCTCGGGAGTAGCAAAGCATCTGTGATTGACTTCAGATAGAACCTATATTCTATATGAAGTTGATTACAGATGTCCATGGGCGGCAGTGACCACTTACCATCAGGTGGACTGCATGCTCGTTTACTGCTACAATCAGATTAAGTAGTATGAACTCGCTTATAAGCGATTAATTCTTAGCAGTATGAATCCGCTTGCGCTTATCACTCAAAGACTAACGTACCTCCTCCGTCCTTTCCGACGATAATCGAATCCCTTTGTTGTAGCGAACAAAAAATTCCCATTTAATTTCGTGCGGGAACACTTTGAAGTAAAGCCTATATTTCTTCTTCGTGGTCTGAGGTGTTTGAAACAGTTTTAATCTCGCCTCGGGCGAAAAATAATCACCTCATTGTCTACCTCGCTTGATTATCGGTTTTGAGGTTTATTTTGGGTTACACATACTCCATTTTTAAAGAATATGTAACGGCCAAGGTTTTGCACACCTTCAAGATGTGATTATTTATTATTGTGAATAAATTAGAAGTAGTAGATGGTGGTAGAACCAGTGTACTTCGACCGGGAAAGTACCACCGCCACACCTATTTCTAGAGTGAAAAATTTCTTGCGTTTCGATGGAAGGGTGTGATTGCCGGTACACTTTTATATGAAGTGACCATCCTAGTCCTCGGGAGTCAATCCAAACCAGCCAATCTTACGGATTTCCTCTTATAAGCACCTCGGATAATTATTTTCCCTTCGATTTAGAGTGCAGCTGCATGCTCACCTTACAGTTGGATTACTGTAATAACTAGCTTTGTTTACAAATTCTTTGCTTCACTAAAATATTCAAACAAGAACTTATTAACGCTACACTTTTGTTAGCTGTGCAGGATTCGCAGAAAAATTTACTTAAGGTTTTCTTTTAAAGCAGAACTTTGGCCGATCTACAATAATACTGTCATAGTTTTTTATAGTACTTGTCATATCAGCGATGACTATATGTCCGTTAACTGCTTCAATTGCTAATGCTATGGTTAATTAATTACGTTATTAAACTCATTATCCAATATTAAGAGATTCTCTCCTGCAATTTCCATATGGGGATGATCTTAAATATCACACTTTCTGACGACGTCGTACGAGGCGAGTAAGATACCAAATTTAGAAGATGGGCGACAGCGTCTTCCTATAACATCAATACCCACTACGGTCACCAACACGCAGGCCAGGTGCTGTGACTTTCCATCAAGTAGCCCGTCTGCCTTATCGTTAGCTTAACGTGTATGTATAAGGAAAATCAAAAAAAAAATCTATGCAATAGCTTTACCGCGGCAGTCCTCGAGTGCCGCACATTTTTTAAACTTCATTTTAGACATCAAAATACCCTTGAAAATTGCAGGAGCGATACTTTTCAAGATCATTAACCAATAACTTATTACTTCTGCCTTATCTTTAGGTTAAATTATAAAAAAAAAAAATACTAAGTCTTCCACAATAGCCTATCTCCAAAACTGAACTTCACCTGGCTGACAGAATCCACGTCACTAGCTACCCATATTTTGTCAAAACACTAAACACCACTCATAAAAAGCATATTACAAAGTATAATCCAGATTAGATTTAAAACTAAAAGTTATAATAATTTCCCCAGATAATGGGCGAGGGAAACATTATCATCTGTTAAGCACTTCGGATTTCGAGAAGTTTGTGTCCATTTAGGCTTTTTATAACTTCGGGATAGTCTGCGTATAATTGTTCTGTGCCGAATCATTTCCCGGGAGAATATTTCGTGCGTACTTCGTTTTGTTTCGTGAGAAGCACTGAGTTATTCTCTTTGGAAGTTGCTCAGTTATAAATTAAGACATGTTTTGTTGGGCAGATTATGCCTTTTCGAGATATTTATCCCAGTCAAGAGCAATCGGTTTTGGTAAAACTTTTATTCAATTTATAAGTGATTATTAATTTCCATGTGTTATTTACATAAGTTAACCTTTCATCAAGTAAACTCTGTAAGATATTCTTTATTGTAAAACCCTACATGGTTCTGAAGAACCACCGCTACACTTAATTCTGTTAAATTTTTAAGCTATTGTATAATTTTTATCGCGGGCTTTGAGCGCGGTGACCAAATCAAGAAATTCCGTAACAAAAAAAACCTAACACCCTCCACTCCGCCTACCATGTAGCGCGGCCGAGCGTTCTCTTAACATCTATGTTTACGGAAAATGAAGATGAAAAAAAATAAAATGGTATGCAATAGCTTTACTACGGCAGCCCCAGTGCCGCACATTTTTTTATCTTAATTTTAGACATCAAAATACACAAGTGTAGGAGTGATGCTTTTCAAGACAATTAATCAATAATTTACCACTTGCATGGTAGAGCGATCGTCACACTAGGCTGATACTCAATCACTTAGTATCCTGAGTCAAACGGATTTCTGAATGGATTTAGATTTTCACTAGACTGGGTGTTTGAAGGTACATATTTGTCTCTACGTGCGTTCTTGGGAAAATTTGAACATAGTATCTATTTGTACTGAAAACGCACAGTGGTAACTTATTGAAGTAGTACATTGAAATTAAATGTCTTTATTTTGTATAGACCTACGGGGGCACTGACAAATTGTCAGTTACACATATTTTTTACACTACCACCGAATCGGAACACGCCTCAACTGAGAAGATCCGGCAAGAAACTCAACGGGTTTGTCTTCTTTGTTATGTTGATTTTTTTTTCAATCACGTTTTTTACATTGTAATGAAAGTTAAGAGTAGTAGTAAAAAGTGTATGGTTCAATGGGGGCAACTCGGCCACTCCTATTTCTACCCTGAAGCAGTTTTGCGTTTCGGTTATTGGATGGATGTTTGGAAGCCAATGACCGCATTGGCTTAATTTAATATGAGGCGACCGTTTTATGTTATGGGCGAAAGAACGCATCGGATTGACTTTTGATAGAACCTTTGTTCTTTTTTATCTGACTGAAGTAGCAAACGAGCATGCAGTCCACCTGATTGTAAGTGGTCACTGCCGCCCATGGACAGCTGTAATCAACTACATACAGAACATGGGTTCCATCTGAAGTCAATCACATATGCATTGCTACTCCCGAGGGCTATGATGGTCGTTTCATGTGAAAGTGGGCCGGCAACCACACCCTTCTATCGAAACGCAAGAGCTTCTCGCTAGAAATAGGTGTGGCGGTGGTACTTCCCCGGTCAAACTACACTGGTCCTACCACCTTAAAATGGTCATTGGCTTAATTTAACATGACATGACCGTTTTATGTTTCGGGCGTAGGAACGCATCTGATTGACTTTTGATAGACATCTGTTTAAACTAGTTTACGAATGGCTATCCATTGGTAAGTAATCATGAGGTGGACTGCACGCTCGTTTGCTACTTCAATTTCATAAAAGAAAAACATAGCGTTGTAAATAAATCTTGATAACTCACGTTAATATTTCCCCAGATTGGAGATCCGAAGTTGAGTATCTATTTAATCTACCAAACTTTGCCCAAGTCCAAATATAATTATTCTCAATTTATTTCCCTCGGGACAGTAGTGGCTGTCTCGATGATTACTTTTAAGTTCTTGACTTTCATTTTCTGAATTAAACTTATATGGATAAATGGGCCCATGCCTACTATGCTTTTTTATGGTAGCCTTTTTTATTTCGGCACTGCGGAATAATTCATTATTGTTTTGTAGTAAAAAGCAATATTAAGCTGAATTAAATGTAAATTCCAAAAATTAGCTTGAAGATTCCGTACCCAAAACGTAAACGGAACCCTAATACTAAGACTCCGCTGTCTTTCTGTCTGTCTGTCACCAGGCTGTATCTTGTGAGCTAGACCGTTGAAATTTTCACAGATGATATATTTCCACTTGCTGCTATAACAACACATATTAAAAACAGAATGAAATAAATAGTATGGGTGGTCTCCTAAAAAAACGCGGCATTTTACCCTCTTTATAGACAATGGCACAAAACTCTTCGTGCGTGTCCGACTTGCACTTAGACGGTTATTTAAAATGGTCCGGATCCTTAACACATCCTTGGTTCGCAGTTAATGAAAATGAAATAATAAAAAGATATAGTTTTATATCAAATATTGAAGAAGATTGTTAGGTTAGAATTGGAAATTGAATTAGCACAAACATTCTATCAAACTATCAATTTTATTTTCCGGACGGTCTTAAGTTTACTGAGTAGGGTTTAACTGTCAAATTAATGTTATCAGTTATTTGTAAATTTGAAAACGGTATCCGTCAGAAACAGATATCCGTAAAAAATTTACTCACTTGCTATAAGGGTTAAAGACACCATCGTAAGGAATCCTACTATATTAGTAGGTCTGTTGGGCTAAAGACTAAACCCTGCCTCACTCACTATTATGTTGACGACGATTCATTGACCTAAGCGATGGATACAAAAACAGGTATTCTAAACAAATACCTATTAAAAAGGAAGAATTAAGTCAAATTTAACCATATAAATTACTTTTTTGCGAAGGATTTAATGTAGAATATTATTTCTATGAGTATATTTCAGGTTACATTGACATTTCTTTAACCAAATGTTCTATTTAAATTATTTATTCCAAAATCGTCCGTATTTCAACTTAAAATTCTTTTTATTTATGCGGATAACAGCCGTCATTTAAAATCGCCGATCATCGAGAGAGACAATTCCATTTAAGGAATTTGTATCCGTAAATTTTCGTCACATCGCAAGCCTAAAGCTGCTACCAGATTACAGCGTTCGCTTGTAGCAGTGCATGCATCGCAGTTTATCGGATCGTGAAGAACGGTCAGTTAAAAGATTAAGTGAGATTGAATGCTTCGGGCAGGGCTTTAAGGATTTGTTTTACGGTTTTTGCAGAACCAGCACTTAATTTATCTTGTGTAAAATATTTCACTTCCGCTCGTTTATTGATAGTATTTTTATTAATAAGTAATTCGATAATAGAATGCATAATAATAACATTTAAATTAATAGTTATTGTCGCGGGGCGTGCGTGCCGTGCGCCCCACGTGCGTTGTCGTGAGTGCGCAGGCGCGTCCGTCGGCTAAAGCGAGTCCTCACCGACGGCTCTTACCGCGACGGAGGGGTGCGGGCGTGATGTAGATACGGACGGACTTTCGCTCGTCCGGCGCCGGAAGCCCGCTCGTGTGTGTACTTCGCGTCGGGGAGTTGCGCCGTTCTCTTGCCGCGTCGATGTAGAGGGTGCGGGGGGTAGGTGAGGGGGGAGGAGACGTTTTCAAAAGAAACACGAATGACGTTTTTTGTCTAAGCCTTAATGGACCAGCCAAAGCCTAGCCCTAATCCCCTTGCCTAGCCCTAATATTCTTCGCTCTTCTTTCGCGGAGAATCTTCTTTCTTCCTGCTGCAGAAGGTCCTTCCGTCCTGCAGAGTTTCCAGTCTTCAGTCTTGAGTGTCTTGAGTCTTCTTTCTTCTTCAGAGTTTTCTTTCTTCTTTTTCTTCTTTCTTCTTGGGAGTGCTTCTCTCTGGAGGCCATGCTCGCCGCTAAAACCCCGCTGGGTCCGCTGCCCTTCGGCTTTACCTTAAAGAGAGCCGCACGGCTCTAAGCCCATATTGCCCAATATTTCGACATTATTTTTACTTTGGCTGACCCATGTCCGGCTAAATCTTTATTATTCCCCAAAATCTTTCATACATATGTCATACATCGTTACATTCGTCTTAAAAAGATCTATAAAGCCATACAATTCTTATTCTTATATCTAGAAAGACAAAAAAGTTATTCATAAAAAAACATCGTAAAAACATCGCAATTTTGTCCTATCTTACACTTATTTTCCTTAATAAATCCTAAGTTCTAAACCTTATTCCTATGTATTGTATATAAAAATGTAGAGAAATGCTTAACCTATCGATCTACACTAATTACAACAATACAACTTAATCAGAACTATCAATAATTACGTTGAATACACAACTTTCATAAAACTTCCATAAATCTTACGTAAACTTATTCGCTATCTCGTATTTACATCTTGCATCTCTTTCATATCGTGTTATAATCTTAGCTTAAGTCTCTTGTGATCCTATCATAGTAAACACTACAGAATCATTGAATTCTCTTAACTAAATTCGGGCTCCCTCATGGCCGCGGCCAACGGGCCGACAGATCGCGGAGCTCCGCTCAAGAAGAGTCGGAGAAATAAAAAGAAGGGCAAGAAGGGCAAAGCCCCACCCTCCTCCGCCAAACCCGATCCAGCTGTAGCTAAACAGCAGAAAAAGAAGACCGCCAAACCCGCCGCTCCCGCTCGTAAAGAAAAGAGCGGCGGAGGAGAACAGGCCTGCAACACCCAACTCCAGGTGTTGCAGGACCTAACGAAGATGCTGCAGCTGGTGATCGTGGCCATGGGTGAGGGCCAGGATATTGGGCCAGCGATCCGCAGCGGCGTCGATAAAATATCGTCCCATTATGGACGGTAAGCCGCTGCGGATAATCTTTTGGAATATCCGCGGCCTTATTAAAAAGTCCGCCCTCCTCCGACTCCTCCTGCGGGAACAGGACGTCGACGTGGCTTTGATCTGCGAGACTCTCCTGTCCTCGTCGGACCACTTTAAGATGCCAGGATACAACGTATACCGCCAGGACGAGACTAACGACTCGGGTCATGCCTATAGAGGGCTGGCTGTGCTTGTTCGTAGAAGGATCGTCCACCAGCCTCTTCCACCAGTCAAACTGGAAGCTATGCATGCCCTCGGTATCGAGGCATGCATAGGCGACTCCCCACTCCGGATCTTTAGCGTATACCGGCCGCCGGGTGGCAGGTTGGTGCTGGCAGACGTCCACAAACTGCTGGACGCGCCGCAACCGACTATTGCAGCGGGCGACTGGAACGCAAAGCATCCGGGGTGGAATAGCAACCACGCAACGTGGAATGGACGACGCCTTTTCGACGACGCCGAGCACCGTGGGTATGAGGTAAGGGGACCTGAGTGCCCGACCCACTACCCCGATAACCAGGCGCAAGCGCCTGACGTCATCGATGTCGCAGTGCTCCGCGGTCTCGGAGCACAGCCCACACTCGAGTCGCTGCAGGACGGCATGGGGTCCGACCATGTCCCCGTCCTGCTGGTCCTGGCGAAGTCACCCGTCAGAGTCTCGCCATCGAAGCCCCGTCGTAAAACGGATTGGGCCTCCTTCAAGGAGTACCTGGAGACCACCACACCAACTCGGCCCGTCTGCACGGGGGAGGACGTCGACCGGCTAGCGGTTGACCTCACCGCCAGCATTCAGGGCGCCTTGGTGCATGCCACAACCGAGCTCCCAGCGCAGGGGAGTTTACCACCCCTGCCACCCCACATCCGACGGCTCATTGAGCATAAAAGGCGCCTTGCGAGGAGCTGGCTGAGGTCTAGGTGCCCGCGCCAGAAGGCCCTCCTCAACCGGGCCATTGAGAGGCTCCGGGCCGAGTTGATAACGCATGCCACCGAAAGTTGGGAGTCGCGCATACTCGGCGCACACGACGACTGGCCGTCACTGCATAGACTTTGTCGCCAGTTGTCGAACTCCCAGCCACCGGTTCGCCCGCTTACGCATGCGGATGGTACGCCGCGCTACAGGGCGGAAGATCGGGCAGAGATCTTCGCCGAACACCTGGAACGCCAGTTTCGGCCGATCCCGTCATCGCAACCGGAGCACGTTGCAACAGTCGAGCTCCACCTCAAAGAATACTTCGCACCGCCTATAGCTCCAGAAGAAGATCCCGTCGTCTTCTCCCCGAGCATGGTCCAGCGTGCGATTGAAAGGACTCAAGCCAGAAAGGCTCCCGGCGCGGACCGTATAACGAACACAGCCCTCCGCCACCTCCCTAGGAGGACGGTGGGGGCTGTGACTCGCTTATTCAACGGGATACTGCGCACGGGGACATTCCCGCACATATGGAAAATTGGGCACGTTATTATGTTGCCCAAGCCGGGGAAAAGCATCCTGAAGCCTGAGAGCTATAGGCCGATTACATTGCTACCATGCGTCTCCAAGGTGTTTGAGAAGCTCCTGTTGCAACACCTTACCCCCCATCTGACTCCCAGACCGGAACAATTCGGGTTTCGGCCGGAACACTCCACGACACTCCAGTTAGCCAGGGTACTGCACCACATTACAAACGCGCTAAACAAAAAAGAGCGCGTGTGTGCGGTATTCCTGGACATGGAAAAGGCGTTCGACCGTGTTTGGCACGACGGCTTGTTGTACAAGATGTCGCAGTCGTCGTCGCCCAGGCGTATCGTCAAGGTGATTTCCAGCTTCTTGAAGGATAGAAGCTTCAGAGTAGTGGTCGACGGGACACTCTCCGCGGAACGACCCATAGCAGCTGGCGTCCCGCAGGGGAGCTGCTTGTCCCCAGCGTGTTACTCCGCGTACACCGACGACATCCCCGCGGCAGGGGGGGCATCGCTCGCCCTTTATGCGGACGACGCGGCGTACGTGACGACGTCACTAAACGTCGCACACGCCGCGTTGAAAATGCAACGCGCCCTCGATGCTCTCCCCGAATGGCTCGCGAAGTGGCGGTTATCGGTGAACGTGGGTAAAACCCAGGCCCTTAGACTGGGGGGCAGTTCACCAGGTGACCCTACATTGAAGCTTCTCGGCAGCGCAATCCAGTGGTCCACCCGGGCTAAGTACCTAGGTGTGACGCTGGATCACCGGCTCAGCATGCGACCCCACGTGGACGCAGTCATCGCGTCGGCGAGGTCTGCTAGCTTCCTCCTTCGCCCAGTGCTCTCATCGAAGCTCCCGCTGGGTATGAAAAGGGCCGTGTACCTGCAGTACATCCGCTCTCGCCTGACGTACGCGGCGCCGGCCTGGTATGCGCTGGCGAATGAACCGCTCCGCAAACGTCTGCGGGCGGTACAGTCGCTAGCGCTGCGCAGGATTACTGGTGCGCCGTGGTGCGTCAGGAACACGGTCCTCCAGCGCGATCTTCGAGTCGAGAGCCTGGACGACTTTATTTGCCGCCTCGCCACGCAGATGTTCGAGCGTGTCGACGCGGCGCGATTCCCGCACTTGCGAGATCTTGCGCCGCTCCACGCGCGTCCACCCGACCGCAGAGCGTTCCCGCGCGACTTATTGGCGCGGGACCAGCCAGCGGACCCCGGGGTCCCATGTTGACACCCGGTTTTACGGGACTGACCTGCGGCACTGGTGCCGCCCACACAGAACTCCCATAACACAACACTACACACAACATCACTCACCAACATTACACACCACATTTCACTCATACAAAACATAAACAACGAGACACATAATACTGCACAAACAGTCACCCTCACAGAGTCCCACATTTTTGTAAGGTTGCCAGGGGGTATTTCAAAAAAAAGAAAAAGAGACAAAAAATTATGGAAAAGAAAGAGATACATATATATATAATATTTTATTTTGAAAAAAGATGATTTATATAAAGAGAAATATATATCTATATAAATAAAATTAAAAAAAAAAGAAAAAAAAAAAAAAAAAAAAAAAAAAAAAAAAAAAAAAAAAAATACTCACCCTGGCAAACCAACCCCCAATGACCTGCCTGTGTTTACGGGCAGCGGTGGCACCCCACTTGAAAAGGGCAAGGCCCTCAGCAAGTTTCCCCGCGGAGCTGTACTCCGCGAGAAGAAGACCACGACTCTTAACTAAATTCGTAACATAGTTCGTAAAAGTTATTATCAATACAATCATCATAAAATCTTACAACATAAGGGAACTTAATCTAGTTAATTAGACGAGTCGCCGACAGTTATTATTATGCATACTTATATGTCGGCGCGACACCGCGTATTTATGAAAAACACGAAAATAATTATTTTAGTTAGTTTAAAGATCGAATAATTGTTTGTTTATTAAATTAACAATATTTAGTGATTTTTAGAATTGTAATTTAGTAAGTAAAACGCAGGAGTAAACTTCTTCGATTTATTCACAATTGAGGAGGTCCGATCGCTTCGACGGTTAAACAAGAATATTTTTCTACCGGCGTTCGCTCGCCTTTTTATAACAATGTTTGGTGGTGTGACAATAACAAATTTATGGAGGGTAAACAAAATTACAATTCTAAAAATCATTAAATGTTGCTAATTCAATAAACAAACAATTTTCGATCTTTAAACTAACTAAAATAATTATTATCGGCGGCGTGTTTTTCATAAATACGCGGTGTCGCGCCGAGATATACATAACTAAATATTATTACATGAAATCACTTCAATCTTTCCACATCCTAGCAGCTTCTATTCATCATTTGTAGTCTGCTCTGTAAAGCCAGAGTAAGACATTGTTTCACTATACTTTCTTTTCTTTTGATTAAATTCACTGCGAGCTGAAATGGACCGTTCGATTCAACTTTGTCACTGTTTTCTTTGCTACTAGAAACTAGAAGTAGTTTAAATTAAATTTCCGGATTAATTCAATTAGTTAGTTTTGAGTATTGTTACTCCAGATAAAGTGCCTTTGGTACAAGAAATTCGTTTGAAAACCTTTTGGTATTTTTACAGCTGATATAATTGTTGGCGCGCCTGGTATTTTTATAGTGGCAACACTACAATCTATGTTTATAAATTCTCTCTCGTTAACTGTCATGGAAAAAACTGTACGTTTTTGTTAGCCGTCAAATGTTCCGCTAAAGACAATAATTTTATATAAGTTATATTTTTAAATGAAATAAACGTCGCGGCTTCTAACGCAGATAATTATGGAAACAATCAATTAGGGATGTACAGATAAGAGTAAATGTAAGTACTTACTCGATACTTTTCTTCCGATACAAAGTACTTTCAGTTTACATATAAATTAAGACTAAGTATCGAGTAGGTATCGGTCAAAGTCGGTCGTATTGTATGTACTAACGCTTTCCAACCATCAATAGAAGTGGACACAATTTTTTCATCCAACATCCGCCGCTCATGAATATCTGTAATTAACTTCATACAGAACATGAGTTGTATCTGAAGTCAATCACAGATGCGTTGCTACTCCCGAGGACTATGATGGTCGCCTCATATAAAAGTGTGCCGGCAACTTTACCCTTTTATCGAAACGCAAGAAATGCTTCACGCTAGAAATAGGTGTGGCGGTGGTACTTCCCCGGTCGAACTACACTGGTTCTACCACCTTCAAATCTGCAATCAATCCCAGATAAGATCAGAATTTTAGCTGAGGTTACCAACAGTTAATGGCACCCTTGATAACAAAGTTCCTCCTTGGACAAGATGTCCCTTACCACACATTTCAGACCAGAACACAGCAACCAACTTCTTAACACTATTGTTAGGCAGGAACATTTTGTCCCTGTAGTTCCGGGACCAGAGTAGGACTACGGTACCCTCTGCCTGTCGTAAGAGGCGACTAAAAGAGGCTTCCGGGGTTGCGGGCGGGAAGAGTGGGAGCTCGAACCGTCCGGCCAAGCGACCCCGGGAAGGTCGGCGGCATGTGTGGTTGCATGCTACCGTAAAAACCAGCAGGTGCGGTGAGCAGTTCACGCCCACCAGGGAAGAGCCCGATGGGGCACACGCTGAGGACACCGGCGGCGGTCAATCGGAGTTCCCGGAGTCCTCTTCGCAGCGTCGAGGTCGGCCACCGGGCGGGTTTTAGTGCGGTAAGAATCCCACATTACCCGCGTCGCTTCCACGACTTCGGGTACTTTTTGAAAGCTTCCCCCTCAAAAACAAAAAAAAAGGCAGGAACATTTGTAAAAGTACATTACCAACATCCGAAGACTTTCTGTCAATACATTACACAATATTCCGCTCATAAACAATGGAATTCCAGAAAGGCATCTCACTGCGTGATTTTCTCCCAGCATTCCGTCACAAAGGGCCTGATCGAAGGCACTTTCGATTTAAAATTCCGCTCACTGTAAGGGTTTCGGCACAATATGTTAAAGTTTTCTTTACTCACTTTTTGCTAAAATTGTTGTTTTAAGATTTTTTTTTCAGTTTTCGTCGGAATGTTTTTAATGTTTTCTTAGTGTACTTATATATTAATTTCTTTGGCACGCACTGCAAACGAGTATGCCACTTGATGTTAAATAATACACAATAATAAAAAAGAAATACGTGACAAATAGATAACCTCTTTCCTTTTTGAAGTCGTGTTAAAATCGTGCGTCACTCTTGGACGTTTAAGTAACAACAATAAACGTAACAATAAACGTACAATACTTTAGTTTTAGGAGTTGATCAACTAAAAAAAACGTGCGGCACTCGGGGTCTGACGCGGTAAAGCTATTGTATAATATTTTCTATCAACTTATGCAGTTGTAATTATTTATGCAGTTTTTTTTTTCTTTCATATTAATTCAATTCTTCTTCTTTGATACCTTCTATATACTTTCTTACAAACAGTTCATACATTACATATTCGTCCGTCTTCCGAGCAGCTTGTCTCGATCCGTGCGAGCTTCATACTTTCGTACCGTATACATACACGTTAAGCAAACGCTCGGCGGAGTCGGGGTGTTAGATTTTTTCATTAGGGATTTTTTTAATTCGGTCGCCGCGCTCAAGCCCGCGCTGAAAGTTAGGCAATAGCTTAAAATAATTTTAAAGCAATATTTAATTTCAATCCACTGAAAAGGAAAATAACAAACTTTGTAGTACTTAAATCCATAATTTTGTTGCATTGCAATTTCCTATCATAGGCTTGTCGCGAGATTGTCCATATTAGATTAGGCTGTTGTTTCTAACACTACTCTTAATCCTTGATGTCGACTGTACTCAAATTGTCTGGATTCTTTAGATAAAGTGGTACAACCAGAGCAGGGAGATGCCGCCACACCCACTTCTAGCGTGAAGCAGTTCTTACGTTTCGATGTAAGGGTGTGATTGCCTGCACTCTTTTGTATGAGATCACCTTAGTCCTCGGGAGCGACAACGCATCTGTGATAAACTTGTTCTATACAAAGTTAAATGAATACTGAACCCTTGTTCTATATGAATTTGCTTACAGATCTTATCAAAAAATTCCAAAGGTCTCTAAATTAGCATATCACAAATTAGTGAAGTGCGTTGTCTACCTTAAGCATGTAAGAGTCTTCAATGTATTCACGATTATTTTGTTGTTTTCCTCATTTCTTGATCAACAGAAGTTATTTCATTCATGTGAAATAAAGATCTTTATCTGTGACGTCAAATTGTAATATTAATGGCACCCAAAATAAAGTGGAGGGGGATTTAAATTTTGACAATGTCATAAACGTCTTCTATACCTGAAGAAATTTATGCTATTTCGTGTCTTTTGCTAGTACTTAGTAGTGACAGCAGAACAGAAATCGAAATTCAACATACTGATGTCTGTCTGGTTAGGGATCGAACCCGGAATCCACTGCGTTTCATGCTTGTATGATGAATACTCGACTACGCGTATAGTCTGTATTTGCTTTAATATGGTTGTATGTTATTTGGACAAGCATTGCAGGTGTGGTGTTACTACAAGCAAAGGCTGTAAATGGACACGAATTTGTATTTTTTATGTCAGCAATTGAATTAGTCAAAATAAACGACATTTGTAGTACCAAATTTATAAGTATCTCAAAGAAAAAGTATGCAAACAGCCCTTTTTGCCAGACATCAAACCTGGGACTTTAAAAGGTGATTGCCCCGCGTGAGACAATGCGCCGGTTGTCATAAAACAAAATGATCTCTGACAGTACATTAACTTTTAAAGCGAAATTCTTTTCTAAATTGAATTCCTTTTTACGTAAAGGAGCAAACCTGATATTAAGGGCAATGTCGTCGACCATTTACTCTCAAATCAGTGCTTTGTAATCAAAATAGTACTTCTTTAGTAAATCCGATATGAAAACTTTTGGGTGAATATCGCTCTATTTTTCTTATAATATGGAAGTAGAAATGCAGGAATGCAGGTGGAATGCAGTCCACCTGTAATAAGTGGTACCTGCCGCTCATGGACATTTATATAGAACAAAGGTTTTGTTTGAAATGAAATAGATGTTGTTACTCCCGAGGGCTAAATGGTCCACCCATATAAAATAAGTCAAAAAACATACCCTTTCACTGAAATGCTGATTTTTTTTTATTTTTTTATCTGACTGAAATAGCAAACGAGCATGCATCCACCTGATGATAAGTCACTACCTCTCATGGACATCTGTAATCAACTTCATACAGAACATGGGTTCTATCTGAAGTAAATTACAGACGCGTTGCTACTCCCGAGGACTATGATCGTCGCCTCATATAAAAGTGAGCCGGCAACCACACCCTTCCATTGAAACGCAAGAAATGCTTCACGCTAGAAATAAGTGTGACGGTGGTACTTCCCCGGTTGAACTACACTGGTTCTACCACCTGCAGTTAGATCCCCGGTTGAATTAAATTCATTCTACCACCTAGCAAATAGTGCAACTCCTTCGAATTATGCAACATAGTGTTGCACCATGGATCAATGACCATGCTCCTTATAGGGTTGAAGACACTACTTATATATTTTTCTTAAAACAGTTACCTTTTGTTATTTTTGGGGGCTGTTGGATTATATCTTAGGTACGCTGTAGTTCCGGGATTAAAATAGGTCTACGGCATCCCCTGCATGTCGTAAGAGACGACTAAAAGAGGCTTCCGGGGTTGCGGGCGGCTAAAGTTGGAGATGGAATTGTTCGGTCTGGCGACCCCGGGAAGGACGGCGGTATGTGTGGTCGCATACCGTCGTAAACGCTAGACGGAGCGGTGGGCCCGGCCGCCCATCTAGGAAGAGCCCGATGGGGCAACGCGCTCAGAGGACTCCGGTTGCATTCCTTTGGATATCCCGGAGTTCTCTGTGTAGCGCCGACAACGGCCACAGGGGGGGGTTTTATTGCGGTAAAAATCCCGCATAACCCTGCGTCGGTCCCACGACGTTGGGTACCTTTTTAAAGTTTTCCCCTCGAGAACAAAAAAAAGGTACGACGTTAATAAAACTAATCTGTATAGATGATGCTAGGGAGCTTATTGTATAATATTCG
This sequence comes from Spicauda simplicius, assembly GCA_949699795.1. Lineage (NCBI taxonomy): Eukaryota > Metazoa > Arthropoda > Insecta > Lepidoptera > Hesperiidae > Spicauda > Spicauda simplicius. The sequence goes on from OX453060.1 coordinate 2,793,620, forward strand.
ACTGTAGTACATATACAACAGTTTGTGTTATGTACTTACATAATTAAAGTTTCAGTGCTGAAAATATATTTGCAAACAATTTTCTTATTCCTATAATGTGATCCAATATCTGTTGCAATTCTACAGTTGCTACCGCTTAAAGCATATTACCAAAATTGGAAACCCTGCTAGTAATTTGTTGTCCCTATATGCCATGGTATCTCAAAGCGGCTGCACAAATTTTGATTAGATCACACAAATAGTTGATATTTGCTATCGTTCCGAAAATGTCGATATAAAACGGGTATTTTTAATGTGGTAGAACCAGTGTAGTTCGACCGGGGAAGTACCACCGCCAAACCTACATATTTCTAGCGTGAAGCACTTCTTGCGTTTCTATAGAAGGGTGTGGTTGCCGGCACACTTTCACATAAGGCGACTATCATAGTCCTCGGGACTAGCAACGCATCTAGACTGACTTCAGATGGAATCCATGTTCTGTATGAAGTTGATTTCAGATGTTCATGGGCGGCAGTGACCACTTACCTTCAGGTGGATGGTGGTGGTGTATGCTCGTTTGCTACTGCAGTCAGATAAAAAAATAAGATAAAAATATCTCCAAGGTCAAAAGGACGAGTAAACGTTTTATAAATAAACCAAATTCCCACTTCGTATTCCCACTTTCCAAATTCCCATTTCCAAAGTTATTTTAACGAAAAAAGCCAAAGTGCCAGCCCTATTCCTGACGTTGATTGATGCATGTTCCCCGATCACGATAGGGTTGTAGAGCAAGATTGTAACTTTTTGAGGAAATTGTGGTTGCCACTTTTTGTTGAGGCGGAAGGTGTGAGATTAATTTTGAGCAAGTTTAGTGAATAAGGTGCTTGAGATAAGCCGAGCCGTCACCAATTAAGATTTGACGACGTAGATAGGAAAGTTTAAAACTATTTTGTATGATGATCTATCATTTACCGATCGTAGTTTAATTCCGGAGGCAACACACTCATACTTTTTTGTGGACAACGTGCATAACGTTCCATTTGCCATTTTTAATAGGATACCTTCTTAGTATCCAAAATTAGTACAGGCAAAATTCTTTATTAATGTTGGATACCCTTGGAACCCTCCTTCCCCCTAAACAAAAGGTCATAAAAAATAGAAATTTTTCCCCCTCCTATATAAGCTAGTTTTGAAACACAATTTTATGGTTACATAACCCAATTATTTTTGTTATTATATGGATTATGATAATATGCCATTAATTGTCATATTTATTGTAATTAAAGCATAATAATATTTTAAAATAATTGTCGTTAAATAATTGCTGTTATATAACGTCTACAACACGTCATGTACAATTTACAAACATTAAACCAATATCAGAGAAATTCGACCAAAAAAATAATTACACAGATCCGTACATCTTTGCCATTTTTCACAAAACTCGCCTCAAAGGAAACAAAGAGAACGCCTCAAACCTTGAAGCTCGCATCCTGAAGAGAAAACGTTTCGGAGTACAAAGTCCTTCTACACGAGTTGCCACAATACAGTTATATCAAATGTAATTCAAACTAGAGGTGAGGCTGGCGGTATAAAGAATTCTATCAACGCGGCGTTCACGCCTTTTCACATTTGGACGAGCATTATGGGTTTGGTGTTAGTGCGAGCAGAGACTGTAGCGGACGCGGATTTCTGACAGATATGAGATATGGAAAAGCAACGTAATTGTAACTTAATGATAAATTCTATTGTAATTTGCACGCCTAATTAGGTGAAATAAGAGGATTTGTAAAAGTACCTACCACCTTAAATGTACCTTACTTCTGCAATAAATATTATTATTATATTAATACGTGAAGCAAAAATTTGTGACGGATTTTTAAGTAATATGCCGCGGACGGATTAGTATGAAATTTTGCACGGTTATAGTGGACGTAGAGAAGGAGTGCAGAATGTTAATATTTTTTTCAAATAATGCATTTTTCATACATAAAATCAACTAAAAACACATTACACACACTGCCTTGCATTTGTCACAAACACATATGTACTTAGTAAATGAAATAGAACATTCAATGTCTTACTATGAAAAGACACAACGTCAAGAATGTCAGATGACATTTGATTTTTAATTTAAATAACGTTCGAATTTCGGCCGATGCTACGGGTGACTAGTTATTATTATTAAACGTTACTAAAATATGTAGATATATATGTGATATAATTTGGTTGCTAAAATAGACGTCATATTTTATACTAAATATATGAAATAATGGTTTACAATATTACGATAGATAGAGCAGTCCTTCTGTCTATGGAAGTGACACTTTTTGTCAAGTTATCCAGTTACTTTAAATAACTTCAGCTGGGATAAACCCCTACAATGATGTTAAAGAAAACCTTTCCTGTATTCCGTTACACATATCGGGGACTGAAGCGAGTGATGATATTAAACTGAACGACACTGTTGCCCTTCTCCCAAATTTTGTAAAAATCTCCTGCGGCATCCGCGAGTAGGAAGGAGTGATGTATTCAACACACTGAAACCATATGGCATACCGTTATGATGTTAATAAATTGCATTTGAAGTCATACCAAAATTATTTTAAGTAGCATTATTCAACAGAATAATGCTACTTATAAAGACCAAAAAATGTATCTAAAAGCAGTGTATTGTCTGTACCTGTTCTAGTTTTATTGATAAGTTAGTTAGTAAAACTAGAAAAAGTATGGACACTAAATTTATGTCACTAAGAAAAATAGCAGTGATGATATAGCATGAATGTTATAAGCTTATTTTAATTTAAAGATAAATTTACTCGCTTACACTAACAACCCACACGTTCTTCCCCTCGCCATGACGACTCAGATGAAATAAACTGTGCAATCTAAGATACCATTCGCTGTTACTGTGAGGTGTGATATGAACATTTGAACTCGAGAGCTGTGGAGGTTTATTCGAAATGTTTTCTTGATTTGTGGTTTTGGTGCTTTTTATTTATGACGCGTTTGTTATTTATTTGCAGTATACAGTTGTTAAGTTATTATATATTAGGCAATAGATTTTATTTATGACAGTTGGTTTGGCGCTAGATGATCACTGCCAGTCTTATCTCTGTAATGAATTGAAAATATAAATCCTTATCTTAGGATAGCTACAGGTTATCCCTGTAGTTCTGGGACTACGGTATGTCTGCCTGTCGTAAGACTACAAGGGGTTTCCGAGGATGCGGGTGGAAAGAGTGGGAGCTCGAACCGTCCAGCCAAGCGACGACGGAAGGATGACGGCATGAGTATTTGCATGTCATCGTAAACACACGGTAAGATCAAATGCTCATTAGGGAAGAGCCCGAAAGAGGCATCACGCTCGGAGGACTCTAGATGGGTTCCGTTGGAGATTTCAAAGTTCTCCTCGTAGCGCTAAGTCGGCCACAGAGAGGGTTTTAGTAAAATAAAAATACTGGGCACAGGTCTTCTTTCAGAACGACAGAGCTTAGACCATGGTCCACCGCGCTGGCCAAGTGCGAATTGGTGGACTTCACACACCTCCGAGAACTTTTTTTTAAGATCTCTCAGGTGTGTAGGTTTCCTCACGATGCTTTCCTTCACCAAAAAGTAGTGATAATTAATTTCTAATACGCACACATTTTGGAAAAATCAGTGGTGCGTGCCTATGTTTGCACCTCGGACCTCCCGATCGAGAGGGCAAGTTTAAACCATTAGGCTATCACTACTTGTTTGTCATTTCATTACTCTCATACTATTTAATTACTCAAACCAGTCGACAAATCAATCCATCCACACATACTCATTCCCTATTCGTATAATCGCAGCAATCCCACATGCACATCGATATGATCATTTAACGATTATTATTAATACAATTTAATGAACTCAGTTAAAATGGCCGTGTTATCGGGAAGCACGGAAAGGGAATTAATTTATATTAAACTGCAATATCAGTTGCTCCAATTAAATTTGGCTCAAGCTCCAAAATAATTTAGATGTTGCTACCGTCTGGATTTCGGGCTGAAATTTGAATATGGACAAATGTTTTGTTAAATTTTAAATAAGTCTCCTATAAATCCTTAATATATTGGACCTTTCGGGTAATGTTTACGTTTACGTATTACGTCCATACATCCATCCATCCATCAGCCTTTTGATGTCCACTGCTGAACGTAATACGTAAAGACAAATAAAACGTCAATCAGTCAGAATTCAGCCAGAAGTCAGAGAGATGTCAATCTGATGCATACGTTAAGAGTTTATAGGTCAGTATACCATATAAATATATTTAAAGAACATGTATTTAGCAAAGAATGTTATTTATAACATTGAAGTAGCAAACGAAGCATTTCTTGCGTTTCTATAGAAGGATGTGGTTGCCGGCACACTCTCACATGAGGCAACCATCATAGTCCTCGGGAGTAGCAACGCACATGTGATTGGCTTCAGATGGAGCCCATGTTCTTATGATGAATATGTATTAAGTTGCTTTCAGATGTTCATGTGCGGCAGTGATAACTTACTATCAGATGGACTACATGCTCGATTGCTACTTTAGTCAGATAAAAAAAAACGAGAACGCTGTCCACCTGGATAAGCAACTTCATACAGTACAAGGGTTGCATCTGAAGTCAATAACAGATGCGCTACATTTTTGTGGTCCAAGATGGTTGCCGTTTAAAAGTGAGCCGGCAACTACACCTTCTTACTGAAAGGGAAGATCTGTTTTACGCTAAAAATAAGTGGCAGTTTTACTTCTATCCCCTATCAATTCTTTCTTTTTTGCAAATGGTTTATAAAGCAACGTTAAATATGAAACGGTAGTTATGAAGAGGAAACCCGCAAAATATTGCATTTAATAACCAAATATACTGGTCTGTATCTCGCATTAAAACGAGCAAATAGGAGTAATATTATATTACCTCCTTTCGCCATTATGTTAATTGATAATTCATATAATGTATGATTTTATTAATAATTTTATTTTATTCTCTTAATTCCTTATTTTATTTTACTTATATTTTAATTAAAAACCAAACTATTAACCGGCTGGTTCATCGAAAATAAATATAAAGCATTAATTATTTTATTCAATAATATAGGTCCTTCTTCTCAGTGGATCTCTCAGGTGATGAGACCTATCATGATTCAGAAGAAACCTTTCCTCTTTTCTATCCGGTTACAAGCCTATATGAGGCAACCCTCATAGACCTCGGGATTAGCAGCGCATCCGTGATTGACTTCAGATAGAACTCATATTCTGTATGAAGCTGATTACAGATGTCCATGGACGGCAGTGACCACTTACCATCAGGTGGACTGCATGCTCGTTTGCTACTTCAGTCAGATAAAAAAAAATACAAATGTATTAATTATTTTAATAAATAGTATAGGTCCTTCTTCTCAGTAGATCTCTTAGGTGATGAGACCTCTCAAGACTCAGAAGACACCTTCTATCCGGTGATAAGCCTTAGCCAGCAGTTATGATCTTATTACCAGGCTTTGTGGAACAATATTCATTAGACTCCTTCTTGTTTGTCTATGACAGGCTGACAGCCTGACAGACAGGCTGACAGACTTTCTTTTCTTATAGTGTAGCTCTACACCCAAATTATTTTTTTATGACGTTGAAGTGGCAAATGAGCATGCAGAACATGTCATATTACTTCCATTAATAAGTATTTGTAAACTTAATGTAAAATATAAATTTTGATATCAACTGTAGAATTTAATACAGTTGATTTCAGACTTACTTTTAAATTATCTACTTGAAAATAAATGAGTAGGTAAACACATTATTATCCCTGTAGTTCCGGGATCAGAATAGGGCTACGATATCCCCTGCCTGTCGTAAGAGGCGACTAAAAGGGACTTCCGGGGTTGCGGGCTGTAAGAGTGGGAGCTCGAACCGTCCAGCCAAGCAACCCCGTGTAGGATGACGGCATGTGTGGCCACATGCTATCGTAAACACCAGAGAGGCGCACTGAGTACACTCACACTGGGAAGAGCCCGAAGAGGTCATCGCGCTTGGAGGACACCGGCAGCGGTCCGTTGGAGATCCTGGTGTCCTCCACACAGAGCCAAGGATGGCCACCGGGGGGATTTTAGTAAGGTAAAAATCCCACATAACTCGGCGTTGCTCCCACGGCGTCGGGTACCTTTCGAAGGTTTCCCCCTCAATATCAAAAAAAAAAGTAATCACATTATAACATCAAAACGCAACACACGCCAGAAATAGATGTGACAGTAATATCTCTACGGTCAAATCATATTAGTTTCAGCACTTGGCGTCTAACATTATGTAATCGTTACTTTATTCTATATTTCTTCTCGTAACTTACATCTTGCCTACTATTCTTTATTTTATTATTTATAATCCACATCGCAACTCCTTTATTACACTGGAGTGTTACTCGCTGCATTAACGCGAAGTACTCGCGAAGCTCTCAACAGCGAATATAGTCGTTACTCCAGAACACGGCAGATATTCTCCTATATCCTACGTACCGAGTATATAATGAGGATTTGTATCTAAACCACAGACTCGTAGTGTGCAAACATTGTCCGTATTTAATTTATTTTAATTTTCATAACAATCTTTTTTTTTTATAGTTGGGCCTAGCGATAAGGCAAACTTGTGTCTTCGTGGGGTTGAACTTAACAAGATTAAGTCGACCCCATATCGTGACCCGCTCTAGAGAGTTCTCGAATTCAGACACAAGTCGGATTCTGCTTTCTTCCACGAGTGACCGAGAGGCATTTGCACGGCCTGTGCAATTTATAGAACGATGTAATTTATATGCTGTTTAAGTTATTACTTAAACAGTAATATATCAGTTGTTACTCGGAAATTTTATTTTATTAAATCGGCAAATCGTAAATCGATCGCTATAACTAAAACACACGAAGTAAAAATAAAATTTTATGCAAAAAACGCGATGAAAAGCAAATCTCACTCTCCGTGCAGCGCACCAGTAATATCACCAAAAACTCCGGAATTGCAACAAAAAGGAAAAAAATACATAGAAAAGAAAAGTATGTAAAAATAAAAAAATATACGAAATGAAATCTCCACCAGAACAGTCTTTATTACACACTTGAGCGTCGCGGGATAATGGCGTGAAGTAATCGCACACGCTTCGGAACAGCGAGCGTATGGACTGACATTATGTTTTTAAAGGACAGAATTGTATAACATCCATTACAGTGTGAAAGCCCTTTGTACCTTTGGAGAGGAATTTAATGACTCATGTTTAATACATTTGTCAGTTGATCTTTTTAAGGGAAAAATTGTAGTAATTATTTTCGTATCAAAAATAGAATTGAGTCTAGAGAAACAAAAATTAAGCTTACATAAAATAATAGTAAAAATACTCTAACATTTTCATGAACATCATGGCTTTACCATGTTGTTATATTTTATAAATTATGGAAGACTAGCCTTTGCCCGCGGCTTCGCTCGCGTGGAATTTAGTCTGCCACATAAAGTTTGCAAGGTTGTAGAGCAATGGTTCAACCAGGGAGGCATCACCGCCGCACCTATTTCTACCGTGAAGCAGATCTTGTGTTTCATTTGAAGGGTGTGCCTGCCGGCTCACTTTTATATGAGGCGATCATCATAGTCCTCGGGAGTAGCAACGCATCTGTGATTTACTTCAGATTGAACCCCTGCCCTACTTCCTAAGGCGATTAACATACGGTTCGCTCACTGCCACGGTAGGCAGTGAAGCAGATCTCATGTTGTATTGGGGTCTAATAAATCCGTTGATGCCTCACAAACGTACACCGACTAACCGCGCGGCCCAGCGGTGTTCTCATCACCACCGTGTCTCCGCGCGAACGACAGTGCGGGGGGTCAGCGCCTCACACACGGGCTGGCGCCTAATCGCGCGGATCATCGTTGAAGCAAAAATGCATTTCGATGTCGAAAAGTTTATTTTGATGATCGGTCCATCCGCGCGTACAGGTGCGTAAACCGCCTTAGGCTACGTACTCACGGCGCGGTTTTCACTCACGGCCGCCGCGATTGCGGGCCCGCAGCTTTTGTGCGAAACTCACGAGACCGCCTATTTTTGCGGTTCCGCTGCCGTCGCGGTTGCGATTATCGACCGCAAACGTGGCGGGCGAAAACCGCATGTGTTAATCGCCTAAATCAGTGTGTTCACGGGCACGTATATTAATTTGAATTAGTTTTGAAATAAGACTTACTCTGAAATTAAAAGTTTTAAGAAAGGGTCTCAAAACGCGTGATGGTTACCAACGCGCAGTTGGCTAGCGTGGTCAACTACGACCTAAACTACTGCTAATCTGACATATGTGCCGAGTTGTGTTACATTAAAAGGTCGATGACGATTGAATAACATATTTGACCTTTCCGCTGTTTCATTCTCATTGACTTTTTCTCTTTTTTGTCGAGGGAGAAACCTTCCAAAGGTACGCCGTGGGAGCGACGCAGGGTTATATACCAGCTTATAGCACCAGGAGTCCGGGATCTTCAAAGAAACGCAACTGGAGTCCTCTGAGTGCATTGCCCCATCGGGCTGCTCCCAAGTGAGCGGCTGGGCCCACCACTCCATCTGGTGTTTACCACGATATGCGACCACACGTAAGCCACCGTCCTTCCCGGGATCACCTGGCTGGACGGTTCAAGCTCCGTCCATCCTGGCTCTCACCACACATGCTGACATCGTTCCCGAAGTTCCGACTGGGTGTTTGGAGCTCTCCGTCTAACCGCCCGCAACCCCGAAAGCTCCCTTTTAGTTGCCTCTTACCACAGACAGGGGATAAGGTAGCCTTATTCCCGGAACTACAGAGACGTCATTGACCTTTCACATTTTGCTCCGTGTTTTATAACCATTCAAATATTAATATCATACAACTTCGTTGTATACGGCGGCGGCGCACAGCGCGTGCTGCCGGTCTATCAATTGACTACGCAATATGTTATACTCGTAATATCTTCTAAACTACTTATCTAATTTACATGGTGTACAAAACAGATTCAATCTTTATTAGATGCTTGATTTTTTGAAATCATTTATTTTGATAAGGATTAATATTTAGTTTGTATAAAACCCATGGAAACATCAACTTCATATTTTTTTAATTTTCAAAGTATAAAAAGAGTTATTGTGGGTTATACATAAAATATAGACATATGCTGTCGCGGACTTTTATTTAGATCTATGTGAGCCAAACAATCCCTCGGTACATTATATTTGGATATCTCCAACGGTTTAGGCAGCGTACGCGAAGATAGCTCTCAGAGCACAACTTTTTTTCCGACTAACCTGATATTTCTCGTTATATTATAACCTTATAAAAAAATAAACATTACAAATTATAGCCCATGTGTTATTCTGATGTATAACCTATACTACTGTAAAGTTTCAACCTAATCTGTTGAGTAGTTTTTGCGTGAAAGAATAACAAATACACATACATCCTCACAAACTTTCGCATTTATAATATTAGTAGGATAGGATTTTATCATACCACACATAATTTCATAAAATATCCCATAACAAGTTTATCTTTCTTAATTCACATTTTCATCATTGCTTAAAAACATAAAGTATGCAAAAATAATTTTGTACAAAACGAAATCTCCACCAAAACAGTCTTTATTACAAACTTGAGCGTCGCGGGATAATGGCGTGAAGTAATCGCACACGCTTCGGAACAGTGAGCGTATGGACTGACATTATGTTTTTAAAGGACAGAATTGTGTAACATCCATTACAGTGTAAAAGCCCTTTGTACCTTTGAAGAGGAATTTAATGACTCATGTTTAATACATTTGTCAGTTGATCTTTTTAAGGGATAAATTATTATAGTAATCATTGGGATAACAATAATGGAATTGAGTCTAAAGAAACAAATGTTAAGCTTAGATAAAATAATATTAAAATTACTCTAACAATTTCAGGCACATCATGGCCTTACCTATATCCTGTAGTTATAGTTTAAAAATTACGGAAGTTTTGTCATACCTAAAGTGATTTAATAAAGCATCTCATTACAATTTAGTCTTTGTCTTTTTATTATCTGGAAGTTACACTGCCATCATTGCGTAAAAACATAAAGTATGTAAAAATGATTTTGTACAAAACGAAATCTCAACCAGAACAGTCTTTATTACACACTTGAGAGTCGCAGGATAATGGCGTGAAGTAATCGCACACGCTTCGGAACAGCGAGCGTATGGACTGACATTATATTTTTAAAGGACAGAATTGTATAACATCCATTACAGTGTGAAAGCCCTTTGTACCTTTGAAGAGGAGTCTAATTACTCGTGTTTAATACATTTGTCAGTTGAGTTTTTTAAGGGATAAATTAAAGTAATTATTGGGATAACAAACATGGAATTGAGTCTAGAGAAATAAATATGAAGTTTACATAAAATAATAGTAAAATTACTCTAACACTTTCAGAAACATTATGGCTTTACCTTTATCCTGTTGTTATAGTTTAAAAATTACGGTAGATTTTGTCATACCTAATATTATTTAATAAAATATCCCATAACAAGTTTATGTATCATAATTCACATTATTTTATTCAGCCTGCAAATTATACTTCCATCATTGAATAAAAACATAAAGTATGTAAGAATAAAATTTTATACAAAATAAAATCTCCACCAGAACAGTCTTTATTACACACTTGAGCGTCGCGGGATAATGGCGTGAAGTAATCGCACACGCTTCGGAACAGTGAGCGTATGGACTGACATTATGTTTTTAAAGGACAGAATTGAGTAACATATATTACAGTGTGAAAGACCTTTGTACCATCGGAATGGAATATTATGATTCATGTTTTATACATTTAAGGGTTAAATTTTTAGCGGATAAATTACAGTAATAATTGGAACAAAGAATGGAAGAGAAGTCAGTGAAACAAATTTTAAGAACCGTTAAAATAAAAACTGAAATATGTCATTTTTTTCATTTACAAGCCAAATAGAGTCCCAGAGGGTGTTACGTACATACCTACTTACAAAACGTTGTAAAAAATAATTTCCAACAAGTCTTTATTACATGTTCGACTACCCTAACATATTAGTGTGTAGTAATTATACAGGCTTTGAAAGTTCCGGGATCATAATAGGGCTACGGCATCCCCTGCCTGTCGAAAGAAGCGACTAAAGGAGCTTCCGCGGTTGCGGACGGGTAGAGTGGAAGCTTGAACCGTTTGGTCAGGCGTTTCCGTGAAGGACGGCGGTATGTGTAGTTGCATACCGTCGTAAAGACTAGACGGGGCGGTGGGCCCAGCCGCCCATCTGGGAGAAGCCCGATGGGGCAATGAGCTAAGGAATTCCTTTGGAGATCCCGAAGTCCTCTTTATAGCGCCGAGGACGGCCACCGGGGGTTTTTAGTGCGGTAAAAATCCCACATAACCCTGCATCGCTCCCATGGCATCGGGTACCTTTTGAAGGTTTCCCCCTCGAGGACACAAAAAAGAGGCTTCGAAACAACTAGGGCATGTACTTACAATATAATATTTCCAAAGGTTAGAATGGAGTAACGTCCATCGCAACGTACAAACTCTTTCAACAAATTCGTAGTAAAATTTAATGTTACTCTCATATCACATACTAAATATTACGGTTTAAATTATTGTTCTATGACAGGAATTTATAAATTGAAATGATAAAAATAAAATTAGTAAATTTAAGAATTCTATAAAATGTTTAATACAGGATTAATTACATTCAATTAACTACAATGTTTTTGTTATCGTTAACACATTTTTTTTTACTATATATACATACCATATTTACATATACATATACTATACGTAATTATTCTTGTAATACGTACAATTAAGTGTTCTAATATAATCTTAAGTATTTAAACTCGACCACGATGCATGCCGTGGTGGCCTGTTATTAAGACAGCATTTAATTTAAGCCTAATGTAGTTTTTAATTGTAAGTGTAATGTATTGTCTTGTTGGCTGCCCTTTTTAAATAAATAAATAAATAATTTGGATCCCAAACAACATAGGAATACAAATAATAGTAATATTGCCTATCCCTTGCATTTGACAGATTTATGCCGTTGGTCGCGTCTACTACGGAAATGAGTATTCTATGATCTGATCTAGGTTACAAACTATGTGTGCTATATACCAGCTAAAACCTAACGGTAGTTTTTGTTTTAAAGAGTAACAAATAAACGTAAACCTTCACCAACTTTTACATTTATTATATTATATTATCATTGCTCCAAATTGATTAAATAGGAGCAGTGATGGCCTTATGGTTGAAACTTGCCCTTTCAATCGGGAGGTCCGAGCTTCAAACCCAAGCACGCATCACTAATTTATGTGCGTATTAGAAATTATCACAGCTTTTCGGCGAAGGAAAACATCGTGAGGAAACCTACACACCCGACAGTTCTTTAAAAAAAAGTTCTCAGAGGTGTGTGAAGTCCACTAATTCGTACTTGGCCGGCGAGGTGGACTATGGTCTGAAACTTTACATTCCGAGAGACCTTTGCCCAGCAACGAGATAATAATGGGTTAACGGTATTAAATAGATTAATAATATTATTGATATTATTGATATTAAAAACGGTAGGAAATAACAAATCAAGATTACAGTGATTGTTAAAATGTTATGGAATAGCTTTTTTCTACCTAACAGTGGTATAAGTACAATATAAAATGTAAGCCTCCTTACTGGAGGCTTTACCAAGTCATCGCGCGTGGCATGCCTGTTGGCAACCGCAGTATACTTGGTAACCGCAGTTACACTGGACGACGTTACTGCCCGTCTACTGGATTTTAGCCTTAGTCGTCTTATATGATATTCTATCGTGAAGCATTTCTTGCGTTTCGATGGAAGGGTGTGGTTGCCGACACATTTTATATGAGGTGACTATTATAGTCCTCGTGAGTAGCAACGCATCTGTGATTGACTTCAGATAGAACCCATGTTCTATTTGAAGTTGCTTACAGATGTCCATGGGCGGCAATGACCACTTATCAACAGGTGAACTGCATGCTCGTTTGCTACTTCGATCAGATAAAAAAGAATCTCGGGAAGATAGAACCAAAGTAGAAGTATAAAAGTAGAAATAGGGAAATATAAAATCAAAAAATAAAAATATTTTTAAAATCAACACAACATTTTAGCTGGATCTACTAATCAAAAATACCATACCCAACCAATACTTTAAAGCTATATTACACAAAATATTATGCTATAAGCCGCATCAAGAAAGCCAGTTTTACATAATCGCAAAATCCAAGAAAATATTAAGCTCCATTGCACTTGCTTAAAGTGAGCTGAATCTTGATCCACAAGATATAGTAGTTAAAGTCATAAATTTTAAAATCCAAGAAAATCCAACTTGAACTCACCAATACGGGTGCTCCGATAACATCTTATTTGTATTCAGTACTCATAATATCGCTTGGAAGCTTGTTCTGACTTTACTTGTTCCACTACCAACGAGTAAACTTTAAGGCCAAATCCATTTTTTATTTTGATTTTAACTTTTCTTACAAGTAGAAACGAAGATAATGATATATCTATAGATCAGTGATATCCTAATGGTTGAAACTTGCCAACTCAATCGGGAGGTCCGAGGTACAAACCCAGGCACGCACCACTGATTTATGTGGGTATCAAAAATTAATTATCACTATTTTTTGGTGACGGAAAACATCGTGAGGAACCCTACACCCCCGAGAGTTGTTTAAAAAAAAATCTCGGAGGTGTGTGAAGTTCACCAATTCACACTTGGCCAGCGCGGTGAACTATGGCCTAAAACCCTCTCATTCTAAGAGAAGATCTGTACCCAGCAGTGGAACAATAATGGGTTGTACCCCAATGAAATCATGAACACTTTAATTATTTGAGTGACTTGTCTTTATGTGCCAATGTCTTCAAACTAAACTGACTAGAATAGCGTAACGCGCTAAATAAGAATGAGTGCCTAGTACAAATTTAAAATTCTAGTAAAACCTTCATAACTTCATTCTTCCAGCAATACCTGGTGCACCACGTACATACCACTTGATTGACAAAAGTGTGCAAGCTTTATTTTTTCTTTGATCGTCTTCTGTTCTATCGAGATTGCCGAGTCATAAATGCCTATAAATTTTTACATTAACGATTATTTTTGACTTTACTATTAGATCTTCCGCTTCTTTATAGTTTTTCTTACTTATTTTTGTTTTCGAGGGGGAAACCTTCAACGGACTCCGGGATTTCCATAGGAACGCAACCGGAATCCTCTGAGCACGTTGCCTCATCTTGCTCCTCCCAGATGGGCGGCTGGGCTCACCGCCCGTCTAGTCTTTACGACGGTATGCGACCACACATACCGCCGTCCTTCCCGGGATCGCCTGACCGAACAGTTCGAGCTCCCACTCTAGCCGCCCGCAACCTCGGAAGCCCCTTTTAGTCGCCTCTTACGACAGGCAGGGGACGCCGTAGCCCTATTCTGATCCCGGAACTACAGGCATGCATTCTTGTCAGACTACTTTGGACCAAAGACTTTTACAGTACAGTGCAATGGCACAACAAATAAGGACTTAGCACAATAAAGAGTACGGCTACGAGTACAAATACTCCATTGCAGAGACTACTGTATAACAGCGATGCAAAGCTACGTTTTACGGTAAAGGGTGATAGATAGAAAGTATGTATTGTGAGGACATCCAAATCCTAAAGAGTATCAACGTATCAAGTACCATTTGTTTAGTGATTGGCATCAGATGTCCGCGGGAAATGGCATTTAATAGCGAATGGGCTAACAGCTCAATTATTCAAGGTCTTTTAATAGTTAAATAAAACAAGTAACAGAGTCAAATTATTAAAACATAAATCCCGGCTGCTCAAATACGATTCATTTACTTTAATTTCAATTACTTGTTTTAAACAGTAGTTTGTTTAGTGTAGTAATCTTTATAACTTAAAGCTTTTTTGGATTTTGAGTCAAAATAATTACACAAAACTTTTATATTATATATTATTGGTTTTATTACGATCTATTTAAAATCCTCCATTTAATATCATTTTTGTTATGATAATAAAAAACGCCTTGATTCATCCTCTCCCCTTTCTCGCAGCAGCCGTGTTAAAAAAATACATAACCCATGTGACTCTACAAACTGAGTCGCTTCCAATGATATGTCATATGTTACTTTGGCCTGTAAGGCGTACCAAAGAAATGATCATACATACATAAAACATACATACACACGTTTGAAAGACATTACATATATTTCCACACATTTGGGTAGTAAGATACGCTTTCTACACTCATAGCCCCACACTTTTCTCCTATGTCGTGGGTACCATGGACACACCCAAAACGAATACACGAACACCCAGACCCAGAACATGAATCTAACCTCATCATTCAGTTACCTGTTTGGCCGGGAATCGAACCCGGGACACATTGTGCGTCAGACCGGTATGGTAACCGCTCCATCACGCGGGTCGTCGTAGTAAATAGATATATCTGATGAAGCTATTTGTATTCAAATAAGACAAAGCTAGGCTGGAACAAATTGGCGAAGCATCATTTGACGAGAACTTGACATTAGTACTGTGGGAGTTTAGAACTGTTGACATTTCTCTTTATTATACTCATCGGCTTGATAATGAGTTTGGATCAAAAGGGCCTAAGCAACTCAAAAGTTACAAGCAATATGGTGTTTAATATGAAGAGGATGAAGTTCAGTTCAAAAACTCGACACGAGAGGATGATTTGTGTAATCCAGAGACTTCATTACAAATTAGTTATTGTTTCATGAACAGAATGTGTTGAGACAATAAAATTATGCGTGTTATAATTGTCGGAGTATTCTGTGTTACTTTTAATTTGTACGTGTTTTACTTATCTCTTTTCAGTTTAAGCAGTCGGACATATTGTTTTTATAACAATTGTTTTTTTTATTAGGGTTCCATAGCCAAAAGAACCGGCAAAATTGAACCTTAAGACTTCACCTCATGAACCGCGATAGGCTAGACACTTAAAGTTTTCAAACATCATGTATTTCTGGTGCCGCTTTAACTAAAAACATTAAACACGCTTTCACGCTTTCTACACTCATAGCCCCACAATAGGATTTTCTCCTGTGTCGTGGGTACCATGGACACACACAAGACGAATACACAAACACCCAGACCCAGAACATGAATCTAAACTCATCATTCAGATACCTGTCTGGCCGGGAATCGAACCCGGAACCCCTTGCGCGTCAGACCGGTATGGTAACCGTTGCGCCACGCGGGTCGTCAGAATAAAATAAATATTTAAGGAAGACTCACACAACAAACATGATTTTTGCCGTTTATCACAAATGATGGAACAGAACCTTTCGTGGGCTCCAACTCGCACTTAGCCGTTTATTTTCTTTTGTTGTTATATGGATAAACCCGATTATTGTTTATCTAGTCTCTATTCCTATCCTTAGTAATATTCTTAATTTTTTTCTTAATTCCATGTCACTAAGCGTTTTATTTCAATTTATACAGAATACTAGCTGTGCTCGCGACTTTGTCCGCGTGGAATAGTTATTTTGGGCATGATTTATTTTTGCAAACAACCTCCTCAGCTTTATAAATTGTAGCTGTTACCCACGACTTTGTCTGCGTTATTTTGTTGCAGTGTGATGTTATAAAGCCTAAAGCCTTCCTTGATAAATGGTCTATTCAAAAAAGAAAGAATTTTTCAATTCGGACCAGTAGTTCCTGAGATTGGCGCGTTCAAACAAACAAACACACTCTTCAGCTTTATAATATTAGTATAGATATAAATGTAATACATAAATACATATTAATACATAATTAAATTTAAAAAAGAAAACAAAGAGAAATTAATTACTTTAAAGAAAAAATAAACCATCGAAGCAGATTACTGCTCCATGACTCATTAGAGTCATGGTTCCCAAAACACTGGCGGCATTACCTTCCTTCAATTTTCATATTTTTTCTCAGTTATATATAGCTTAGCCGTTGGTGGTACGCTAAATTGTCAAGATACGACTTGTCTGCAAATACATTCCAGTATTAGATTCAGACGTGGAACCACCTCATGATTCTTTTCCGGATATTTCTAGATCGAGGTATTCCGATTGCGCCAATAATATAGCTTGTTATCAACAAGGTTACACGGGCCAGGTCGCTTTATAAAAACGGCTGCAGAAATTTAATCTATATATATAAAATTCTCGTGTCACAATGTTCATTCCCGTACTCCTCTGAAACGGCTTGATCGATTCTCATGAAATTCTCTCAGTTTGACCGGTGAGGTACCACCGCCACACTTATTTCTACCGTGAAGATTCCTTGCGTTTTGATGGAAGGGTGTGGTTGCCGGCACACTTTTATATAACGCGACCATCCTAACCCTTGGGAGTAGCAATGCATCTGTGATTGACTTCAGATAGAACCTATGTTCTATGTGAAATTGCTTACAGATGTCTATGGGCGGCGGTGACCACTTACCATCAGGTGGACTGCATGCTTGTTTGTTACTTCAGTCAGATATAAAAAAAGTTTGTGAATCGGCTAACATCTATTTTTCATACCCCTTAGCGATAAGGGTTGTGCCGTAACATTTTTTAACAATTTTATAATTTTTTTAAACATTAATATATTTTTTTATTTTCGTATGGAAAAACAGCGTTTGCCGGGTCAGCTAGTATCATATAAATTTAACAGACTGGATTAACACATAGCGAAAATGTAGCCTATAGTATTCGTTATAAATTCATATGAATTCAATCGTGAAATCCTCTAAAATGATCGTACTGCTGCCGTGTCTATTGTATGAATTGATTGTTTTTATGAAATTGTTATGTAAGTTAATCTATTTATAAGCTTATACATTCTGATCGATAATGTACTAACTTATTTTTAATATTAATGAACTGAATTTGACGATTGAATTTGAAATGTTAATTATTAATACTACTCTAACGCATTGGACTGAATGATCTGTAACTGTAGAAATATGATTAAAATAAATTAAATAAATAAATGTCTATCCTGTATATACAGACAAATAAACGTTATAAATAAGCTCATATACATTGCGCTATATTGTACTAGTTTTATTCCAGGCCTATAACAAGTCATTAAATCTGTAATTTTATTTTAAAAGCTGAATCTTATAATAAGGCAGACGAGCTACCCGATGAAAAGTATTCGCTGTCGCCACGGACATTTGCAACACCGGAGGAGTCGCCAAGGCATTGGATTTGACAGTGCTGCAAGACTTGTGCAACTTTTATAGATGGTAGAATCAGTGTAGTTCGCCTGGGGAAGTACCGCCACACCTATTTCTAGCGTGAAGCTAGCTAAGCTGTTTTTGCGTTTCAATTGAAAGGTGTGGTGGCCGGCACACTTTCATATGAGGCGACCATCTTAATCCTCGGGACAGGCAGCGCATCTGTACTTGACTTTAGATACAACTTTATGATCTATATGAAGTTGCTTACCTTTGTCCATGGGCGGCAGTGACCACTTACCATCAGGTGGTAAGTAGTCACTGCCGCTGGCGTGCTCGTTTGCTACTTCAATCTTTTAAAAAAAGACTTCAATAAGAGAAGACAATTATTATTTAATGACAGGATAATTTAACGACCCGCATGACGGAGCCGTTACAATACCGGTCTGACATGCAGTGGGTTCCGGATTTGGTCCTCGGCTAGACAGGTATGTGAAAGATAAGCTTAATTTCTTGTTCTGTGTCTGTGTGCTTGTGTTATCTTTATGTCCAGGACATAGAGAAAAAATCTAGTGTATGTCTATGAGTATAGAAAGTGCTTATTTATTTAGAATGAAATTAAATGAAATGTCTTTATTTTGCATACGCCTACGGGGGCGCTTACAAATTGTCAGTTTTTTTTGACACTACCACCGGATCGGAACACTACCTCAACTGAGAAGATCCGGCAAGAAACTCTGTGGATTTGTCTTTTTTCTTTGAATATCTTTTTATTTGCCATCTTGTTTTTACATGGGTAATAAAAGTTAGCTCCAGTATCTTGCCGTACATTTGGCTTAACAAGAAGCATGTTTGGCAGGATACGCTACACTTTGACATTTTATTATTTACGTATTGTTCAGTTCCAAGCTGTTTTGTCATCTATATAATCAGAAATTTTGTTATATGCTTTACGACTAAGCTTGATCTTAATATATGCTTTAAACTTATTGATTGACCAATTTCTAAATTCTTATATAATATACAGTTTCTCGAAAATATTCAAATCATTTACAGGAACATCACGCCTGTAGCGGGCAGTAAGATTTTGGGTCGCGTTCCGAAATCTCTTGAAATTGAATGGAGCGCCGGCATGCGGCAAGGGTTCAAATACCTACTGACACTATTTTCATAGCCTCAACGTGGAAGTCTTAATAAGATTAGGGTTTTAGGACGCTCATTTTTTGTTTCTGACATTAAGTGATCTAGCGCTGTGTTGAAGGTGTGGCATGCTTAAATGACGATGGATAACGTTTTAAGAAACCCACAAGCCTGAGAGGTTTTATTTTTATCATGTAACTAACTGACCCGGCGAACTTCGTTCGACCTAAAAACCAAAAATGTAAAATAATTAGGTTTCCTCTACATTTAATTAATTAATTAATTTATTTGTTAACAACAAATCCACAGCTCTTAAGTTCAAAAAAAAAACAACACAAATCTTACAGACTAAACATACAGCCAATTATGGATTTTCTTTTATTTATTTTATGTACAGATAGTTGCCACATCACTGACGTGTGTTTGTGTATGTGTGTGTGCGTGTGTGTATTATACATAAAAGCCTTTCTCTTGAATCACTCTATCTATTAGAAGAAAGAGTATTAAAATCTGTATCGTAGTTTTTAAGATCTAAGCATACATAGTGACCGACAGCGGGAAGCGACTTTGTTATAAAGTATGTAATGATGTGATCGAAAATGACTGTGTTTTATACTGTGCTATTTCGTGAAGTCTTCGAACCCACTCTTAAAAACAATTAGCGTCTTTTCAATAATTTCAGAGACCAATATTATTTAAAAGCTGTCGCCAATTTGAAAAAAACGCCTTTATACTTTCATAGACAAAAATTACAGGGATTACATAAGTACATGCTGCTGCCCATTTTGGACTTTAGGTGCGAGAGAGTGGTGTTGATAGTATTACAGATCGACACCATATTGCACTCAACTATTTACATACGTTAAATTCTGTTATAAATATTACACCAAGCATTTCCATGCAGAATATCGACAGCACTGAATATTTAAATATTATTTGGGCACCCGCCCGCGGTTGTGACGTCCGATCGATATGGTCTCGATACGGAAATTAGTATGGGAAGTCGAGTGTCTGTAATAATAAACATTGTGGACGAAAATATTAGGGTTCCTTAACTTTCGTTTCCTTTAACGCAAGCATTTCATGGCCTGCCCCCTAATATTAATTACTTACACCAAAAATAAGTTAGAGCCTTTGTTTATAGAATTATGATAAAATACGGATTGTAACTCCTTTGACTTGTTTTCAATTAAGTACGCTGAAACAGCCTACTTTATGTCTGCCTAAGTTTCTAATTATTCTAGATCTTTAGATAGACGCCAGAATAAATATTGTTATGAAGTGCTTACTTTGTAATTTGTGGAAGCAACGTATGAATCTATATATTATTACGTGAAGCAAAAACTTGTGATTCGTTTTTAAGAGAGTTGCCGCAAACGCAGGAGTATGAAATTACGCACGGTTATAGTAGATGTAGAGAAGGATTACGCAACGCTAATATTTTTTTCAAATAATGCATTATCCATACATAAAATCAACTTAAAACATATTACACACACTACCTTGTATCTGACACAAACACATAGGTACATAATAAACGAAATAAAACATTCAAAGTCCAGCTGTGAAAACACATAACGTCAAAATACCCGCTTAAAAATGCAGCTTAGCTAATTAAACCTATTTTTACCTTTAACTGTTGCGTTCAAAATTAATTGAAAATTATTACAATTTCTTTCAGTTACCAGTACCGTCATAGACGACGGTATGCATGTTTGGTCGCATACCTTCGTCCGTTCTGGGATCACTGGCTGGATGGTTCGAGCTTCCACCCGCGACTTCTCTTTTTATTCGCCTCTAACGACAGGGAATACCGTAGCTCTATTCTAATCTTGGAACTACAGACCTCTTATGTTGACCTAGCGCTTAACTCATGCACTTTCAATATTTTATGTTATCCCTCACGGTTTACAAGTTCCAACTTGCTAAGTACGTTTACACAAATATAAGCCGTAATTCAATTATCTAAATCCGAGAATC
The DNA here is from genome assembly GCA_949699795.1 of Spicauda simplicius. NCBI lineage: Eukaryota > Metazoa > Arthropoda > Insecta > Lepidoptera > Hesperiidae > Spicauda > Spicauda simplicius. The sequence continues at coordinate 2,814,927 of OX453060.1, forward strand.
GTATGCCCGGATTCCGCACATTATCGCACCTTTGCTTGCTGTCTTTAGTAAATATTTGCTCGTATATTTCTTTTATCTCCGCGAGATATTGTTTTGCTAAAATCAATGCTGTGTTTCGACTTTCTTTAGCGCAAAATGTCTGTGAAAATTTCAGTAGGCTGTCAGAAAGTGATGCTTTTATTATTCTTTTTACCCTGTCTCAGAAGGAGGGTGTTTTTCGAGCTTATGTATGTCCATTATGTATGTTTAACTATGTATGTCTATAGGCGGAGACAAACATTATAATAATGTCTAACATAATTACGTTTGTTCCGGTAAAGATTCATGGTTGCAGTACTATTTTAACCGACTTCCCAAAGGAAAGAGGTTATCTATTCGTCACGTATTTTTTTTTACAAAGTACTGTGTTTCCTCTAAACCAACATGTATTTAAATTATTTTTTACTTTTATGTGGCATGGAAGTCGGTTGTTTTTATTGTTTAATTTTTTTTGTCATGTTGTTTTAGTTGTCTGGTTTTTGGTTTATTGTTGATAATACACTGAAAGATGCTCCTGCGTATCTCCTCCTCGAAATTGTCCTTCAGAAGTCTCTCACAAGGTCCACAGGAGGAGAAGGAGTCGTGCTATTAATTAGTACTAGTAATCATATTTAATTCAAGATCCTAAGACTATAACTCTTCGCTCTTAGCAACTTATAATAAAAGCCTATCAAGTATTCAGCCTGGTGAGTGTGTGTGTGTGTGTGCGTTGGTAAGTACGTTTTGGATTTAACACAGAAAGATATTGGATGCACTCTTTTTTTTTAAGGTGGTAGTACCAGTGTAGTTCGACTGTGGTAGTACCACTGCCACACCTATTTCTACCGTGAAGCATTTCTTGCGATGATAGGGTGTGGTTGCCGGCACACTTTCATATGAGGCGACCATCATAGTCCTCGAAAGCAACGCATCTGAAATTAACTTCCGATAGAACCCATGTTCTATATGTCGTCCATGGACATCTGTAATGTTGATTACAGATGTCCATGGGCGGCAGTGACCACTTACCATCAGGTGGACTGCATGCTCGTTTGTTAATTCAATCTTTAAAAAAAAGAAAGTGTTATCTGCTGCTGTTATTATCTGTTGGTGTTTATGACAGCATGTAGCCGTCGTCCTACATGGGGTCGCTTGGCTGGACAGTTCGAGTTCTACTCTTACAGCCCGCAACCACGGAAGCCCCTTTTAGTCGCCTCTTACGACAGGCAGATACCATAGCCCTATTCTGATTCGGGAACTACAGGGATGTCACACTGCAATCTGAGACGATTTCAATGAAATGCCGTATTGACAATCCGTCCAGCCAATTGGGTTAAAGCGCAAGCGCGAGCAATAGAAATTAACATACATACAAATGATTAAAAAACATTTGCGTCTTTCTAACGCAGTCGGGTGAAAACCTAAGGAATGCTTCAGTGTTTATTAACAAAACAAAACGGTAGAACGCAAATCCGTCACAGAAGTCCGGAAAGCTTTACAATTACGTTAAGCCTCTTCAAATAAAACGTAAGACAATGCTCATTCGTTATGTGAAATCCTTTCGTAATTAGACTTACAAAATTCCCACGTATTTACGTATTTACGGCCGTATACTGTATTATTGAAGGTTTGTTCTTTTTTTTTTTGCATTTTATCTAATACTAGCTGACTCGGCGAACTTCGTTTCACCATATTATACATTTATTAATGATAATGATAATAATATTTATTTGTAAAAAATGCTTAATATTTATTGTTTTGAAGTTAACATCAAATATTACACATTTTTTTTGTCATCGCTGAAGTACAAATTTATATAGTATTTAAACTAATACTTATAATATAATTTATTTTTATTAGACATTAAATCCAAATGTTACAACAATTACGAAATTTAATTATAAGGTAAGGATTGTTAATATATTGTTAGACATAAAAACTTTCCTCTTGAATTACTCTATCTATTAAAAAAAAAAAAAAACTTCATTAAAATCCGTAACGTAAGTAGTTTTAAACATCTAAGCATACATAGGGACAGACAGCGCGAAGCAACTTTGTTATATACTATGTTGTGATTGTTAACAGCCGCGAGGTAGGGAAACCTCTACTTCGTGGCTGTTCAGAGAAAAGGTGAAAATAGCTCAACAATAAAAACTTTTTAACAAAAAATATCTACCGACTTCCATGTCACAAAAAAGTAAAAAATAATTTAAATATATTTTGGTCTAGAACATACTCAGTACTTAGTACATAGTCCTGAAGTCGGTGCTCGACATATTTCGCTGGACGACGGTAACTACGTCCTATATGAGCACCGACTTCAGAAGTATGTACTAAGTACTGAGTATGTTCTAGACCAAAATATATTTAAATTATTTTTTACTTTTTTGTGACATGGAAGTCGGTAGATATTTTTTGTTAAAAAGTTTTTATTTTACACTTTTTAGTGACTATATTTTTATGTTTGTATTTAAATAAAGCCTCTAAGTTTGCTTTGTGCATCTACATATTCACAAAAATTAAACATAAAACACTTTTACAATTCATACAAACAGGGCGCCCCCTCTGGAAGTACCCCTCCATCATCAGGGTTGAGGAGTTGAAGGTCAAATTTTTCATCTTATATTGTTGCTTAGTAATCTTATAACATATACGTTAGTACCAGGTGGCTAACTTCTATGGCTCAGGCTTGCAGTACCCTGCATCATCAGGGTTTAGGAGTTGAAGGTCAAAATTTTAATTTTGTGCCTCTGTTTGGTATTATTTTTACATACCCGTAAGCACCAAATTGCCAACTCCTATGGTTTAGAATTGAAGTACCCCTTCATCATCAGGGTTGAGGAGTTGAAGGTCAAATTTTTGATTTTATATTTTTGCTTAGTATTTTCTTTACATAACCGTAAGCACCAAATTGCCAACTTCTATGGTTTAGGATTGAAGTACCCCTCCATCATCAGGGTTGAGGAGTTGAAGGTCAAATTTTTCATCTTATGTTTTTGCTCAGTAATCTTATAACATATACGTAAGCACCAAATGGCTTATTCCTATGGTTTTGGCTTTAAGTACCCCTGCATCATCAGGGTTGAGGAGTTGAAGGTCAAATTTTTGTCCCATGAATTTGCTTAACAATTTCATTATATATTCGCAAACATCAAACGACCAACTTTTATAGTTCAGGCTAGCAGTACCCCTGCATCATCAGGATTGAAGAGTTGAAGGTCAAATTTTTCATAGTAAATACCTACATAGTAATTTTATTCTATATTTTACTCAATTGGACTTCTCCAGCTAAGGTTCGGCCGACTATCACTAATTTTATTATTTTGCTCCAAAAAGTTGAAGATCCTATGATTAGAACCTTATCAAACTCTTATCAGACTACCCCTGGAGTACATCCTTTCTAATAAAAAAAGAATCATCAAAATCGGTTGGCGGGATATTGAGTTATTCATACATTTATCGCGTACATTGAAAATGCAAATTTAAGACTTATGCGTTTTTCTTATGGATGCCCTAGTCAAAAAAATACTAAAAAAAAATGGGACCCTATGACACGCACTACCTTTCAAATAAAAAAAAAATCATCTAAATCGGTTCACCCAGTCCGGAGAAATGAGGTAACAAATATAAAAAAAAAAAAAAAAAAAAATAAAAATACAGACGAATTGATAACCTCCTCCTTTTTGGAAGTCGGTTAAAAACAAAAAATATTTAATCTATTTCTCATTTTTCTGTGGGATTCAGTTGTATTTTTAGGTATATTTTTTTTCAATTAACTTAAGCAAATCATTATGTGTCGATAGTTGAATAACTATTTATAACAACGAAATCAATTAAGTAAAGCAACTATGTAGTTAATCTTTCCTACTTACAGGCTGTAAGTAGGAAAAGCCATACACTTATAACGAACCATTGATGAAGTTATAAATATGCACTACGCCCATGAATAACTCGTTTTAATAAAGAGTGTATTCGAAAACGTTTGTATTGTATATGTTTCTCACTCAAATCTGCTAAGAAGAGTGAAAGAGGAAGAAGAGCTGTTTTGTATTACAACCTTTATTGAACCAAGTCAAGTGGAAGCAGTTAATCATTCAGTTGTTTATTAGTGGTAAAAAGCTTGAATAATCGCCGTCATTGTAATAAGTATTTCACATAATTAATTGTTGTGTGTTCGGCCTAGTGTGTTCTGCGCATGCGTTGACGGGTTGAGTAGAAACTCCATATTTGAGGTCAGAAATGAGACAGTTGACTATTAGGACAGATTAAGACTTAAATTGCTTTTCCTGAGGAAAACATAACATTGCTTGGTTTTAGTTACCGAATATCCTGTTGTAAAGGTCGTATTGTGTCACTTTTATAAAATTGAAACCAACGAGCAAACGATTTAACTTATAGTTACTGTTTTAATTACATGAGTTTACAGGGATTTCTTAAAAATATCTTAATGTATGGGTGAAAAAGTGAAAACGTAAAACCCATTATTGTCCCACTGCTGGGCACGGGTCTTCTCTCAGAATGAGAGAGTTTTAGGTCATAGGCCACCGCGCTGAGAACTTTTTTTTTAAAGAACTTTTGGGTGTAAAGGTTTCCTCATGAAGTTTTCCTTTACCGAAAAGCAGTGATAATTATTTTCTAATACGCACATAATTTTAAAAAAATCTGTAGCGCGTGCCTGGGTTTAAATCTCATACCTCAAGATCGAGAGGGCACGTTTCAACCATTAGGCTATCACTGCTCATCGTATTAGTAAATAATAATGGTTTTAGGGTAAGTAATAAACTTGTAATAAAGACTCGTCTCTAACTCAGACTATTGATCTCTTATTTTTTTAGGGAACGTATCATTTTAACTATGAACCAATGGCATAGCCCTAGGCGAGTCCCTTAAAGTAACTGCGACCTTATATAAGTGATCCCAAAGTTAGCTGCGTTTGATCATAAGCCCGAAAACGAAATAGAAAACCACTCGAATAATAGTAACAACAAACAACAAATTCAAAAGATTTCCAATTAAAATCTTCAATAAGTAATTTCAAAAAATATTGTATTACTAATGCTAACCCATTTGACTCCGTCCAGAAACGCACGATTCGAATCGTCAACGACCTAAGGATCACCGAACGGTTAGAACCCTTGAGTTTACGGAGGGACATAGGATACCTCTGCTTGTTCTACTGGCTTTTGTAAAGCCAGTAGAACGGTGAGTGCTCCGAGGAATTTTTTGACCTAGTGCCTTTCCTCCACCGCACCACTCGCCGAAGGATGAAGTTTAATCCACATCAACTGGATCCGTAGCGGTCCTCCACGATACGGTTTGCACGCTCGTTTCTGCCATGGACGTGCAAGATATGGAACGAGCTTCCTCCTGAGGTATTCCCGACGTTATGACACGGGGCTCTTCGAAAAAGGTGCGAAAAGAGCCCTCCTTAAAAGCCAGCGATGCATTGGCGACACATCTGGTGTTCCAGATGTCCATAGGCGACAGTGACTACTTTCCATCAAGTAGCCCGTCTGCCTTATCGCTAGTTTAAGTGTAAAAAAATTTTTTGTATTACTATTTCCATCTTTAATCTGGTGTATAAACTGAATAGCAACAAAGTGCCATTTCGGCAGTGTTAATCCGAAAAATAAAATCGGATCTAGGGCATAAAGTACCTATAGTCCCGAAAAGCGCTTTAAATCGCTCGTATAAAAGATTTTAAAAATAAATTCGCGAAAAATATGAAACACCGTCCGCTATTCAATTTAATATAATATTGACAGGTGGTATAACCAGTGTAGTTAGACCGGAAAAGTACCACCGCCACAACTATTTGTAGCGTGAAGTATTTCTTGCGTTTCGTTGAAACGGTGTTGTTGCCGGCACACTTTTAAATGAGGCGACCATCTTAGTCCCCGGGAGTGCAACGCATCTATGACTAACTTCAGGTAGAACCCATGTTCTATTTGCAGTTGCCAGCAGTAACCACTTATAATCAGGTGGACTGTATACTCGCTTGCTAATCAATCATATGAAAAAATATATGTTAAAGTCTAAGCAGCAAAACAAATACACTCACATGGTAAGCAAGTAAGGCTTTGCATAGTACCCATCGTGAAGGATTATGTATTTTGCACACATACTATACTAAATACATATAAATAGTACACATATACCAAGGCCCAGCAGTTATATCCTAATTCATTATCAAAAATGATCACAATATAACGATAAATATTCACACATTACGATTATAATTATAAATATACTTGTTTTGAGATCCGTTAATTATCGTTGGACTAAAAAACTAACCCATACCATAGAAAGTTACGTGAGTCAACTTTCACAGTAACTACTGTACGATTTAACCATAGAAGTTTAAGGTTTAGTTATTTTTTATTTACATACAATTAAGCTATAAACATTGCAGATATAAATTCCAATTTATGCATAGCCTATACACGAATTGGAATTTATATCTGTAATGTGCAATGCACATTCCTGCCGTCTCGCGAATTTCAGCAAGGAGTGAGAAAAAATGTTAAGTAAACTCATACCCTGTTGACTGTACCGCGTCTAACTTCATAACTTAAGAAAACAGTAAAATTTACCTCAAACTCAGATTTAAATCTCATTTCAAACAAGTTAAACAAATTTATTAACTCAAAACGTCATCCCGAAAAATAATAAACTCGTAAATGCGAATTAATTTATAATCAACCTTTATTTTATTACTCAAACAACAAACATTTTAAATGGTGGAGTTTCAAATAATTAATTGTCGTGTGTGACGTGTGTTGGAGGCCTGGGACTGCGCATGCGTGTGTCGCGCGCGGGTTGAGTGGTACCATGCGTTTGGTTTTTATTAGGACAGGTCTTGTTTACATTGTAAATAATTATGTTTGTTTACATTTATTGGGTTTATGTTAGTGTTATTTTAACATTGTAGTAATGTGTTTGTAAGCATGTTTTAGTTGCGTTTTTATTGTTTGTGATAGGGCCTTTGAATGTGTGAATTATTTTGGAAGATGTCAGTAAAACTAGTATGTATTTTCATTTAATATTTTGTAGATATTAATAAATACAAATATCGTAGAATTTAATTATGATGTAATGATGTTCTTTATATATGTTTATTTATCATATTTTAATAGGTTTTTAGCGTCGTATATTTTGAAAGTTACTCTTTATTTATTTAATTAAATGACCTTTATTTATTTAATGAATGAAATAAATAAGCCTTCAAAAAAAGCATCTAGTGATTAAATTACTCTTGCAAAAATGTGCTTTCATTTCATTTATCATGTTGTATAGATTGAATAACATTTTCATAGGCTTTTAGAATCAAAAATCTATAAAAATGTGATTAAATAGATATTTTTTTGATGTTAAAAAATGCTGCACATCTATTCTGAGATTTAAAAACACCGAGCTTTTAATAAAGACTAATTAAACGCTTGCTCCGAAGCAGTACAAACATGGACACCCTAACTGCAGCCTCCAGCCCGAGAAGGTTCATATTGACCTATACGTATACGAGTACTCTCAGAGCTTTCAGCGTGCGAGCGGGAAAAGCGATATCACAGTACAAACTTTCATACGTGCGAGAGGAACGGATATAGAGAGACACACGGCCGGGCCTACACAGTTCAGTGTGGCCAACGCCGGCGGACGCGACGGCGCGTTCGAATTTTGAATTTTGAATTTGGAATCGGATCGTAGTGTAGTGATTGTACCAGTGATCAAGTTGTACCATTGTACCGTTGTACCATTGTACCGTTTTTGTGTTGTGACTGTGTTATAGTTGGGAGTGTCATGCATTGTAAGTATAAACAGTATAATAGATAGAGATTTGAAAGGTTAGGAATGGGGTCGATGTCATAAATTGTTTATTTACACGTTTTCATCTTTGTAGCATACGGTGGGGATAACATGGACTAAAACGTAAAAAAACACTTACATAAATCAAATATATATAGACCTTTTTGATGTAATTCCTCAGACATGTCAATACTGAACTATATGTTAACTTTTTTAAGTAAAGATGTAATAAATTTAATAAATACATTATTTAATTCCAAAGTATACTATAAATGAATTAGTGTATCGATATGCATTCTTTTCTATTACATGTAAGTATAAGTAATGATTTAAGTCATTACTTACCAATTTCAAATTACCTAATAAACTTCCCTAACAAAATTACTCTTGGATTACGATTTTTTCTATACTGTATACACATGTGAATCTAGTAAAATCTAACCTAATAACTAAATTAATCTTAGACTACGGTTTTTTCTATACTATACACATTACCATGCATATGGTCATAGATTTACACAATATAAAAAATGTCTGTAACTGGAACATCTATAGAAAAACTAGTAATTTAGGTCACTGTATTTTTTCTGTATACTTCTTATCCACTAGAGCTGTGATAGTATATGCTTTGCCCCGGGTTTTATATATTTTAAGACCTCACTGATTTATTTATCGATTCTCGTCAACCCGTTGCTGTCCCAATGCTGGGCACGGGTCTTCTCTCAGATTGAGAAAGTTATAGGCCATAGTTCACCGCGCTGGCCAAGTGCGAGTTGGTGGACTTCACACACTTTCGAGAACTTTTTTTAAAGAACTCTCGGGTGTGTAGGTTACCTCACGATGCTTTCGTTCACCGAAGGAATTATCGATTGTCATCAGAGAATGTTCTGTGTCGTATAATATAAACGAAAACTGCAATAATACATTAATTCCCTTCAGTATTCAGTATGTAGTTATACGAAAGAGTTATATTTTGATTAATATGTAACTCAAACAAGGTTGCGCTTTTTCTAAACGGAATTCCTCTCGTTAATACCGAAATTTCGGCGCCGACAACCGGTGAGCTGAAGCCCTTATGTGATGAACATTGGTTTCTCCTTGTAAGTGGAAGTGTGTAACCTTACATTTTAGATACATTACTTTTCCTAAAAACTGCCAATTACTTCCTATTACTCTTCCAACGGACTAGCGACGGCCGGCGACGGATGCTTGTAAAGTAAATACTGGAACATAATTATCACTGACAATTATACTATCGATATTTATTAAATGATCAATAATTATAATACAGTTGATTATTAATGACTGTTATTATCTATATTCTTACACGATATAAACTAGGTAGAACAGCATGGGTACAACCCATTATTGTCCCACTGCTGGGCACGGGTCTTCTCTCAGAATGAGAAAGTTTAAGTTATAGGCCACCGCGCTGGCCAAGAGAAAACAGCATATAAGTTGATAAATCAAAAAAAATATGACCGTACACCCATTTAATATCAAAATAATCCAGGGAATGCTATTAAAAAGAAAAAATGCTAAAAGTATGCACTATTATTAATTTTGTAAGTAGCATTAATTATTATTTCAAAACAATTACAGTTTAAACGTATAAAGAGATTGCATATGAATTAGTTATTATATTGATAGAGTCGCGATACACCAGGCATATTTCTATATTAAGTTAAGTAATAAATAACATTGAAATAGAGTTTCTTATTTAGATTTTACTAGTTGAATCCCGCAGTTTCGCCCGCGTTAACAATAATCGATTGTCCCGTAGGAATATGATATTTTCCCGGCGTAAAAAGTAGCATATATGTTATTCGAGAGTATCAGCTAACGCCCTACCAAATTATATGAAAATCGCTCCAGCCGTTTTACACGTGAAGAAGTAACAAACATACACACTCACAAACATTCGCCTTTATAATATTATTAGTATAAGTATAAATATAAGTATTAGTATTAGTATTGAACCCGGACTATTAGACTGAACCCGGTCCATGTTTCATTAACTTAGACCGACATTTGTGTCGCTTTTATAGTATTAGTATGAGTATAATTTTACGATTGTAATTGTCGTATCAAACATGTTATTATATTTAACAAGCTAATTACGGCCACGTACCGTTTGTCTGAAGTTTCCATATAATTCGAGGTAAAAAAAACGATTATAAATAATTGCTACTATGTATAAAATATCAATTTAATTCATTAACTGCTTCTTTTATTTTCTTGCTAAACATTTAATTATTTTTATACTTTTTATATGAATGGTCGCAAGCAAGTATGAGGTCCACGTGATGGTAAGTTGTCGCTGCCGCGCTTGGACATCTGTGAGAAACTTCATACAGAACTAGGGTTCTATCTGAAGTTTATCATCAATGTGTTACTAAGTCTAAGTCTTGTCTAAGTCTAAGATGGTCGCCTCATTTAAGAGACAGTCTGTCTTGATGGAAGGGTGTGGTTGCCGGCACACTTTTCTATGAGGCGACCATCCTAGTCCTCGGGAGTAGCAACGCATCTGTGATTGACTTCAGACGGTACCCATGTTCTGTATGAAGTTGATTATAGATGTCCATGGGCAGCAGTGACTACTTACAATCAGATGGACTACATGCTCGTTTGCTACTTCAGTCAGATAAAAAAAAACGCACACCCTTTCATTTAAACACAAGAACCACACTCTACTGCAAAAATATTACATTTACTTATATAAAATTTAAGAGAAAAAGCTGCCTACGTTCATTTGCCGCCTAGCTAGCCCTAGACATTAATTTCAAAACCAATTAGTTGTCTAGATGAAAACTAATTGGTTTTGAAATTACCGTCCAGGGCAATGCCCTCTCTTCTAAACAGACAACTGTTCTGTTCTAACACACCTATTTCTACCATGAAGCATTTCTTGCGTTTCGATGGAAGGGTGTGGTTGCCGGTACACTTTTATATAAGGCGACCATCTTAGTCCTCGGGAGTAGCAACACATCTGTGATTGACTTCAGATAGAACCCATGTTCTGTATGAAGTTGATTACAGATGTCCATGGGCGGCAGTGACCACTTACCATCAGTTGGACTGCATACTCGTTTGCTACTTCAGTGAAATAAAAAAAGACAACATTTCATGTTAAGATCTTGAATAAAGATAGAATTTTGTGGTTACCGACGGCGCCACCGTCATACTTAGTAATAGATTTACAATATAAATAGTACTTTAAGTCATGTACACATCTAACGCATTAGGGTTTCCTGTAATGTTAGGTATAAGTTTGAATCGCATCAACCCATTATTGGCCCACAGCTGGGCACGGGTCTTTTCCCAGAATGAGAGAGTTTAGGCCATAGTCCACCGCGCTGACCAAGTGCGAATTGGTGGACTTCACCTCCGAGAACTTTTTTTTAAGAACTCTCGGGTGTGTAGGTTTCCTCACGATGTTTTCCTTCACCGTAAAGCAGTGATAATTAATTTCTAATACGCACATAAATCATTGGTGCGTGCCTGGGTTTGAACCTCGGACCTCCCGATCGAGGGGGCAAGTTTCAACCATTAGGCTATCACTGCTCTCATCATAAGTTTGAATACAATAAATAAATTATACGTTATACTTTTTTATACCTTTTTGCGTTAAGAGTGAAGTAGCAAACGAGAAGCCAATCCACCTGATGGTAAGTGGTTACTGCCACCAATGAACATCTGTTAACACCTTCATAAATAACAGGCGTTCTATCTGAATCAAATAACAGATGCGTTGCTACTCCCGAGGACCAACATGGTCGCTTCATATAAAAGTGAGTTAGCAACCATACCCTTCCAGCAAATCGCAAGAATTGCTTTACGCTAAAAATAGGTGTAAGTTTCTTAATTATAGCCATGTTATTTACTGATGTCTTTTCGTTTTATGGATGTGTGGAAAATACACTTATGCGAAGCATTTCAACTTCCAACTTAGTCCTCAGTATTAACGCAATTGTGATTGACCTTAGGTGAGATTATAATTTCTGGGGTTGAACTTATATATCAATTAGCTCACCTGCGGCTTCGCCCGCACGGTCGACGATTGATTAGATTTGATTGATTTAGAACTTGCAAATGAATTTTAGTAACGCCATTAACAATCCTCGGAGGTAACAGAACATCTGTGATTTTCATCTGACGTCCATGGAACTGTACAATATAAAGTAGATTACAGAATTCCATGGGCTGCAGCTCTTACCATCCGGTGGACTGCACGTTCATTTGCTACTTAAATTTCATAAAAAATGCTTACTTTTAACCACGAATAAAAGTTCAAACGTAATTCAAATTACTCGGATTAGCTTTGAGCTGAGTTTATTCTTCTTTGAATGAATAAAACAAACGAATTAAAAATACGGCAAATACGATGCTTATCTGTTCAAAGGGCATTCATTCGTTTTATTAAAAAATATACACCAATAGCCGATAAGTAATCGTTATGTTTTTTATCATGTTTTTTTAATTAAATTAAAGTAGCAAACAAATCCTGTCTACCTGAGGATAATTGATCACTGCCTTCCATGTATACCTGTTAGCATCATCATCATTACATAGTATAAAACAAAGTCGCCTCCCGTTGTCTGTCCCTATGTATGCTTAAATCTTCAAAACTACGCTACGGATTTTGATGCAGTTTCTTTTAATAGATAGAGTGATTCAATAGGAAGGTTTTTATGTATAATAGATGCACAATATAGTGGGGAACACTGATTATTTTAGATTTTTGACTTTTAGGCATAACGAAGTTCGCCGGGTCAACTAGTTAGTATAAAGTCATACACAATAGGGGTGCTATTTGAAGTCAATTATAGATAGATAAGATAGATAATCATTTATTTGTTCTGCTTACACGTATTTAACTATTACACACAAGTGCAATATTAACAAAAGAAGAAGGGCAAAACATCACAAATTGGACACTGTTCAGCATTATGTTGGCATCCGAAGACAAGCAGCGCTGAATTGCTTATAGATGTGTTGAACTGAAAAGCTAGGATGGTCACCACTTATGGAAGTTAGCCGGCAGCCACATATTTGCACTGAAACCAAAAAACTTGTTCACGTCAGAAATAGGTATTGCGGTGGTCCGATTCAAACTATACTCGTGTCACTACCTTAAAAAAGATAAATCGAAGTAAAAACATAAATAGAAATAAATAATATTATTATAGTTTAAAAAAACAAGCTTTTAAAGCGTACCAAACTACAACTTAAGAAAAAAGTACAAAAAAAAAATAACAAAAATACAAATATTATTGTGAAATAAGCATGGGGAGCTTTGTGTTTTTTTTTCGTATATCAAGCAATTGAAATTGTATTATGCGCCACGCCTCACGCTTTTACAAAATAAGCGTGTTTTTTAGTTTTTTTTTTTAAAGTAAAAAATTTATTTTCCCCATTTTAGTTAGATTTTTTTATATTATTGCTTTGCCTTTTTTATATTAGTTCTTGATACAAGTGCTTAGTTTCAAATTAATCATATATCTTGGAAATGGTGAAATTTAAGCTAATAAAAGTGTTAAAAAGAATGGGGAGCTTTTTTTCGTATAACAAGCAGTTGAGACTATATCCACGCGTTTTCACAATAAGCGTGTTTTTTAGTTAGTTAGTTAAAAAATTAGGGATATTTTTTTAATAATTACATAATTCTGGGAACCGGTGAAATTAAAGATAGTAAAAGTGTTTTAAAAATATAAATACATTACTAGGTAACATAAAAATACGCACTCTCGAATTGATATAAAATATATTTCGCACAAAGAAATCCACATTTTAAATGACAATAACAAATATTCTGTGTAATATTTCAGCGTTGAACAACTGTCACCAACTGCGGAATTAATATCGAAAATCATCATTGTGACATACATATCACATGACCGTAAATATATACATATATTTAAACCATGTAGGTACGTTGCATTTCAGCTTCAGAGGACTAGTCATGTAACGGATATTTGTACTCGTATTCGGATTCGCAAGAATTGTGCGAATCTTTTGCGAATATTGAACTGTAGTGCTTTGCTAAACAAGCTTGCCAAATCTATACGCACCAGTCATCTGTCGCAACGGTCGAAATTCGACCGTAATTTAAATTAAAACACTAAACTTCATATTGTCCAAAGTACCACCAATATTCTCTCAAATTCAAATAAATTGTAATAATTTTAATTTTAATAATAAGCAGAAAACATGCAAGGCGGTATATGATTATCGTTATATAGTTAAAATAATAGATATAATGATATTAAAAATATATTATAAATAATATGCATCTTTTAGGAAAAAAAAACACAATATTTTATTACATATTAGAACGTTAAAGTTGAGCACCACAATTTAAATTACAGTAATTACAGTAAGTTTTCAAGAAAATAGAATATGATGTCCGTTTTGAAAATTCGTTGGCTGCTAGATTTGCGTAAGCCGCCTTGAAGGGAATTCCAGAGCCGAGGAGTGGCATGGATAGTAAATGAGTTAGACACAAAGGACGAACGATGAAGAGGAATCGTTAATACGAGAGAATTAGAAGAACGCAACTGTCGTTCATGTGAATCACAAAGAAAGTGGAACGCGGTGGATTCGCGTTCGCCAATGTTTAAATAATAACATATATTACATCAGTAGTATATATTTAAACCATCTAAAGGGTTCGTTGCATTTCAGTTTCCCGAGAGGACAGTTGATTTTACGATTTAAAAATAACCTAGATTGTTATCTGGGTCGGAATTTTCACTGGAAACGAGATTCCGCACTTTATGGTGATACACGATCGGGCATTAAATTTATTCCTATATTTTTTCACGACGAAACGTGTAGAAATCTGTGATCAATGACTTAAAAATTCAAAAGCCAAAAGCAAGTGTGTAGTCCACTTAATGCTAAATGGTTTGTGCATGAACTATCGCGAATGGGATTAGATTAATGAGTTTTATGAAAATATGGTTTTCTTGCGAAATGTTTTTAGTAATATACGTCTTTACCAAAAATTCTTGTCTCCAAAATGTAAATGTAATACGTGCGTCGTCGTCAACCCATTATTGCCCCACTGCTGGGCACGAGTCTGCTCTCAGAATAAGAGAGTTTTAGGCCATACTCCACCGCGTTGGCCAAGTGCGAATTGGTGGACAAAGTGACAATGTATCAAGCAGAAATAGGTGTGACAGCGGTACCTCCTAATTAAAACCAAGATTTTCTATTCATTTAAAACTCACCTATAAACTTTGTAATAGCTTACATGTAAAATTTTCATTCACACAATAAAAATCAAACCGCTACGCGTTCTACGTCGTAGTACTACGAATATTGTAGCGCTTATCTACGCCGTAGCACGTCCACGGATGCGTAGCTGCGCTGGGCCTTAGAAAAATGTTCAAGAGTCCGTAATTGCACTGGCTCTCGTACGATTCAAAGCGGAAAACAACAATTAGTGCTCGACCTGTTTCCGCCTCCAAGTAGCGTAGGCTGTTCTTTCTGTTTATGAAAAGTCTGCGGAATTGCAAATACAAGATTTATCCTATATAGAATTTCACGCGACCTGATTAAAAATCTTTTGTGTTTACGTTTTTATTGCACGATAAAGCATTATTCGATTTCACAGACTTTTTAACTGAACTGGGATTGTTGAATTTCTTGTTAAAATACTGTATTTTCTTTACAACGTTATTTTTATTATCTTGTGAGGAAACATTGAAGTAAATCGAAGTAGGAAATTGACAATTTTAAGTGATTTCTGCAGCCCATGGACATGTGTAAGGAACTATACGTACTTATACATAGAACAGGTGTTCTATTTGATAACAATACTAGATGCGTTACTCCTTACGCGATCTTATGGCCACCTTTGCACCAAAACGCAAGTATTTCTTTAAACTAAAAATAGAAGACGGTTGTTTCAGTTTGATTTGACTTTAGAGATAGATAAAAAGACCAAAATAATAAAAACATAATCTTATCTTTTCGTCTTAGAAGGTCAGTTTCATCATAAATGTCAGTTAACTATTGACATATCAACGCACAGCTGAAACTACTGTAACTAAACTTAAAATTTGGTACAGGGGCTCTTCTCGTGGTCAAGGTGATAGAACCAGTGTAGTTCGACTGAACCGAAGTGATGAAAAGACGAGAGTAAAAAGTCTCAAGGTGGTAGAACCAGTGTAATTGGACCGGGGAAGTACCATCGCCACACTTATTTCTAGCGTGAAGCATTTCTTGCGTTTCGATAGAAAGGTGTGGTTGCCGGCAAACTTTCCCATGAGGCGACCATCATAGTCCTCGGGAGTAGCAAGGCATCTGTAATTGACTTCAGATGAAAGCCGTATTCTGTATGTAGTTGATTACAGATGTCCATGAGCAGCGGTGAGCACTTACCATCAGGTGGACTGCATGCTCGTTTGATATTTCAGTCAGATAAAAAAAAAAACATGCGTGCGTACAAAGTACACATGTCAGAAGTGAAACTTCTTTGGCGAACTAATTTATAAATCTTGTTTATATTTATACAAATCTAAAACTTTAAATTTCCAAGATTAAGAGGAAGGGAAAAAGGCGTGATACGACGTTCGCTCTGTCTCACTTTTTCTCTCAATTTTTCTCACTCGCTTGCTCCCTACTCTCACTCCACGGCTAGTTGCTCATGCTACGTTCGCCCTGTCTTACTCTCTCTCAATCAGTCTCGATCACTCTCTCTCTCTTTTCCGACACTTCCGTTGCATACCGGCGTGACGTTTCATCTGTAAAAAATTTACCCTCATGCGCCTAAAGAAGTTTCACTTCAAAAATGTTTGTGAGTACAGATGACTCTAAGAAGTATAGGAATTAAAAACAGATTGTTACATAAATACACGTATTTTACCTATTATAACATATAGTCAAGTAAAACCTGATTACCAGCAAACATAACTTTTGATTCAAAAGCTGTTTTAATAAGCATTTAAATGGTTGTTTAATTAATCATGCAATTAATCAATGAGTATGTTTTCATTGCCTATTTACGAGTTCTGCGTAGTGGATTAAATTAAATTTGCTTTTCAGCCGTCCTTTTGGTTACTAATAATAATATGAAGCATTTTAATTCATTAATACATTTAGCAAATGCTCCATTGCGTTATAATAGAAATAATTATATTATTTAATTACTGGTAACCCGCCGCAACGGTCGAAATTCGACCGTAATTCAACTCAAAAACTAAACTTGATTTTGTACAAAGTATTTCGTAAATTCAATTTTTATTAATTTTCAAGTTATTTTAATAGGCCCGAAAGATAAAAAGAGGTTTAAGTGACAAAGCTGCATTGAAAATCAATAACAGGTATTTTGACAAAGACCTCTGACATTTTTGACGTTCTGTATTTTCATATGTTGAATGTTTTATGTCGTTTATTATTTATGTGTTTGTGACAAATTGAAGGTAGTGTGTGTAATGTGTTTTAGTTGATTTTATGTATGTTATAGGCATTATATGAAAAAAAAGATTAACATTGCGCAATCCTTCTTTACGTCCACTATACGCGTGTGAAATTTCATACTAATCCGTCCGCGGCATATTACTTAAAAATGCACTACAAGTCTTTGCTTCATGTATTAATATATAGATGACAAATGATGTAGAAATTCGCGTGATTATTACAATTTAACTTATACTCATTGTTTGCACCTGTTCCAATATAGATTTCTTTATCATATTTTTCTCTGAAATAATTAATGCGCTTATTAATGTCGGTACTTTTAAATTATCATTTAATTTTTGTTAAATTCTTCTTGCCCTCGTTTTCTATACTTTTTACACGGCATTACGGCATTTTTTATTGTAGATTTCAGTTGCACGCTCCACATTTCAATCACATGATATTTATAATTAGTAAAAGTACGAAATTACAAATGTGAAATTTCGCGACTTATTTGTATTACTCTTTTAAAAACTACAAATCGCATTACGCTGGAATTTGGCACGCAGATAGTTTAAAACTTGGATTATACATGAAATACTTATCACTATAGTAAATGTTACCAAAGCTGATGGACTCGCAGGAATAAGATTAGTTGATGGAATTCTTTAACATATTATTTCCTTAATTAATTGCCTTATTCGTTATTGCTCACAAAATTACTTGAAAATACTTGTAATAAATGTTTCTAGCTGACAAAATATTAAGACCAGCGCTTAGTACAATCGTTATAAAGGTAAATTTTGTACCTGAACGAAAATAGAATGAGTACGTAGACACATTAAATTATATAAAAAACAGAGAACTAAGCCAGATATTCAAAAAAATATTAACAAGATTCAAATTTTCTTCGTAAAAAATATATTATAATATTTAAACGCTAAGTTCATAGCTATTTACTATTAGATAGTTAGCTTGTATTACATAGTTGAGCAACAAACTATTAGTCAAAGGCAGCTACATCAATTGGTGAACTATAAACTAGATCGCGAACTTCGTTACTGTTGAGCTGTAAACTAATAGTTCGGGATCAATTAGCTTGGATTTTTATAGTCGAAAATATGATAGGCACCATATTTAAAAAAAAAAGACATACACGCTATGTCACTCTTGTCAGAGCAGTGATAACCTAATGGTTAAACTCGCCTTCTCAATCAGGAGGTTCGAGGTGCTTATGTGCGTATTAGAAATTAATTATCATTGCTTTTCGGTGAAGAAACCTACACAATCGAGAGTACTTTAAAGAAAAGTTCTCGGAGTGTGTGAAGCTCACCAATTCGCACTTGGCCAGCTCGGTGGACTATGGCCTAAAACTCTCTCATTCTGAGAGAAGATCCGTGCCCAGCAGGGGGACAATAATGGGTTGTACCCCCCATGTCACTCTTAAAATTAAGCCCTTTCAAATGATATGACATACGTTTCAATCCGTGAAGCTGTTTCGGCTGTAGCGCGTGCCAAATAAATGTACATACATACAAACATATATACATACATACGCTTAAAAAACTTTACACTCTTTCTGAGGCAGTTGCGTAACGTAGCAAACGAGCATGCAGTCCACCTGATGGTAAGTGGCCACTGCTGCCCATGAACATCTGGAATCATCTTCATACAGAACATAGGTTCCATCTAAAAGTCAATTACAGATGCGTTGCTACTCCCGAGGTCTATGATGATCACCTCATATAAAAGTGTGCCGGCAACCAAGGCACGTCAAAAATGCTTCACGCTAGAATTAGGTGTGGCGGTAGTACTTCCCCCGTCGAACTAAACTGGTTCTATCAATTTGAAAAAAGTGTATCGACATAGTTCTCAAAAATATCAGGTTGCCCCACAACCAGGTGGATCGATGATTTGATGATTTAAAGATCTGAAGCGGAGAAACTGTAGGTTTCATTAGAGTGTCGTCATTTAAGGGAGGCCTATGTAGCCAGCAGTGGACTTCAAAAGGCTGATATCCATCACGGATGTCAGCCGTTTGAACAGGACGGATAAATGGAATACGATCCAAAACATGTTTTTTTTTGTTTTATATTGAACCTGGCGATAAAGTAGACGGGCTACCCGATGGAAAGTAGTCACCGTCGCCTATGGACATTTGCATCACCAGAAGAGTTACATCGCCGGCTTTGAAGGAGAGCTCTTTTCGCACCTTTTTTTGAAGAGGCCCATAACATAACGCACTGGGAATACCTCAGGAGGAAACTGATTACACATCTTGTATGTCCGTGGCAAAAACGAGCGTGCAAACCGAACTGAACTAGTTTATCCATATTTTTTCTTTCTTTGAAGATAAAATTAATTAGTTCTGTTTAAACTAAATAGCTTCTAGCTTCTAGTTGATAGCTTCGTAATGGAACCGCGACTTCAGTGACTTCTACACGTGTTCACGACATATCGTCTAATTATATATTCTCAAGGCTTCTGAGGTATGTTAATTACACTCGAGTGTAGTCAAAGCATAGATGAACATTCACTGTAAAATACTAAGACAGGTTCGACATGGAACTTAAATGATTTCAAGTAACATAGTTTAAAGGACTTGAAATATTGTATTCATGTCAAATATCAAATGGTGAAGTAGGTAAAACTAATTAAATGTAATTAAGCATCGCTTAACAAATAGTTTCGTTAATGGCACAGGGGCAGTTTTTGAAAGTTCTAAGACAAGTCTTATAGAAAAAAATATCCGGCTAAGTGCAAGTTGGACTCGCGCGCGACGGGTTCTGTAGCATTATCGTAAATATTTATTTTATTCTGTTAGTCAAAAAAAATTTGTTTTTGTTATAGCGGCAACACACATACATCATTTATTAGAAAAAATTTTAAGTGTCTAGCTATCACAGTTAATGAGATATAGCTTGGTGGCAAACATACCAACGGAAAGTGGAGTCCTAATAATTGGGCTCTTTTTTTCCTTTAGGTACGGAATACTAAAAAATGATAATTTCAAAGAGTGTGTTACTATGATGTTCAGTGGGTTTTCAACGAAGATGTCGTTCAAACTAATGTGGGTTGACCAGTTTACCTGAGGTCCTTTTATGCAATTGAACTAACAACAAACAAGTATTTCATTTGATGGTAAGTGATCACTGCTGCCCATGGGTATCTGTTATTAACATCACAGGGGTTGTTTGACGACCCACGTGGCGTAGCGGTTACCATACCGTACCATACCATTCGAAGGTAGTAGAACCAGTGTAGTTCGACCGGGGAAGTACCACCTATTTCTAGCGTGAAGCATTTCTTGCGTTTCGATAGAAGGGTGTGGTTGCCGGCACACTTTTACATGAGGCGACCATCATAGTCCTCGGGAGTAGCAACGCATCTGTGTTTGACTTCAGATAGAACCCATGTTCTGTATGAAGGTGATTACAGATGTCCATGAGCGGCAGTGATCACCATCAGGTGGACTGCATGCTCGTTTGCTACTTCGGTCACATAAAAAAAAATACCGGGCTGACGCGCAATGGGCCCCGAGTTCGATTCCAGACCAGACACATATTGTTCGATTCCAGACCAGACATCTGAATGATGAGTTTAGATTCATGTTCTGGGTCTGAGTGTTTGTGTATTCGTCTTGTGTGTGTCCATGGTACCCACGACACAGAAGAAAATCCTAGTGCGGGGCTATGAGTGTAGAAAGCGTGTATGTAAAGTTAGTCGCAAATGCATTGCTATTTCTAAGATGATCGCCTTATATGAAAGAGAACCGAGATCAGTGATAGACTCATAAGTGTATATCATATTTATTGTATTACTCATCCTAAAAAGCACATTAAAACTGCAGTTATAAGACAAAAGTTGGTGTGAAACATTTTGCATAATCAAAGCACAAAGATCTCTAAATTATTTACTAATTGCTCAAAAGCTACTGTCGCACACTGTTTATCAGTGTCTTATTAATTTTCAGTTGCTATAACAGCGCAGGTTACTTTGAACAGTCTCAAACGGGTGGAACACAATTACAGTACGCGAGAGCAACGTCAAAACATCAGATAACTTTCTGAGAATATTCCTCGGAAACGGTGAATAACTTGTAGAAACTTTCTCAACATAGTTCTTTGTGCAGTGGATTCAACAAACGAACTTGCAGCTGAATGATAAACGGTCACTAGCACGTAAGGAATATAAACATTTTTATTTATAACTAGCTGTGCCCGCAACTTCGTCCGCGTATTTAAAAATTATTATTACACGACGATATAACGACGCAAAAACGAATAACGCTGCATACAACCATCGTCCCTCCTCCTTGCAGCGTCATGTTTTGCACATCATGCGGCGCGGCTGAATTTTATATCGGTGTTATTTTAAAATTGTCATGTCTTCTAAGATGTTCATTGAAACTAAGTGAAGTCAAAGACAATTTTGTTCACAATTAAATACTCTTAATCAACAACACATTTATTTGGACAAAGATTAATATTATTACGTTGATACAACACTTAACTAATTTCGACCGAATTTGATTACCATGAAAACGGTTCTAGTGAGTTAATCTTAAAAGATAGACATTACTGTCGCGGACATTTTTTTAGATAATTTTAAGAGAAATAATTCTTTCATACATATATTTTTGGTATCTTGTACCGTTTTCGCAGCGCACGCAACGGAAGCCCTCAAGGATGACTAATTTTCCCCGTTTTTTTCACATTTTCCATTATTTCTTCGCTCCTAATAGTTGCAGCGTGATGTTATATAGCCTAAAGCCTTCCTCGATAAATGGTCTATTCAATATAAAAAAAAAAAAAAAAAATTCGAACAGTAGTTCCTGAGATAAGCGCGTTTAAACAAACAAACAAACAAACTCTTCAGCTTTATATATTAAAAAGTATAGATAATAAATTGATATGACGACTAGCGTGGCGGAGCGGTCACTACACCGGTCTGATGTAGTAGGTACCAGGTGCGATTCCCTGCCAGGCAGGCATGAATATAGAGTTCTATTCTGATATTATGTAATTGTCTTTGTATGTCCATGAAATGAAATGAAATATCTTTATTTTGTGTAGGCCTACGGAGCACTTGTAAATTGTCAGTTACACATTTTGTTTTACACTACCACCGGATCGAAACACGACTTCAACTGAGACCATGACACCCAATACATAGAAAAAATCGTATTGTGGGGTTATGAGTGTGGAAGGTGTGTTTATAAGTGTTCGTAAAATGCACCTATTTTTGCCTGAGTAAAACAGTTTTAAGAGCTTGTGAGTGTTTTGTAAGGGAGACATACTTAAAATGGCGTCCTTAGACATTTGTGATCAACCTCAGTGTCTTGAGTATGAGTTTATTACGTTCAATCAAAATGACGTTGGTTTTTTGCACATTGTTTCATCGGCAACCCATTATTGTCCCACTACTGGGTACGAGTCTTCTCTCGGAATGAGAGAATTTAGGCCATTGTCCACCGCGCCGGCCAAGTGGACTTCACACACCTTCGAGAACTTATGTTTTTTTAAAGAACTCTCGGGTGTGTAGGTTTACTCATGATGTTTTCCGAAAAGCAGTGATAATTAATTTCTAGTACGCACATAATTCAGTGGTGCGTGCCTGGGTTTGAACCTCGGACCTTCCGATTGAGAGGGCAAGTTTCAACCATCAGGCTATCACTGCTTACTGTCTACGATTTACCGAAACATTACATTATACATTGCATGTTAACGTTTGATTTTTTTATACTTTGCTTTACTTTGCAATGATGGGCGAACAGTTGAAGGTCTACCAGATCGTCAACTAAGATAGAATGCTTTGCGTCTCTCTCTCGAAAATGATAGGTATTTTTTTAATAAATAATTACTGATATTAAGGACTAATTTGGTACGCCTTGAGTAAGCAAGTTTTTTTGGTCATTCGATAACCACATAATGTAAGAAAATAAGCAAGTTTTTTTGGTCATTCGAGAAGTATATAACCGCATAGTGTAAAAAAAACTTATTTGTGGTCAAATGAACCTCTTTTATTTTAGTAGGCGTAAATTTCATGTAAAAACCAACCAGTTTTTCAGTTTAGGGTTAATATTTAAGCAAATATTTGTTTGAATGCCCTGCGGTTATGTGTCGCGACTCAAAGAGTTTACATTTGTTTAGAATTTGATACTACGCAGAACTAAAAAAAGTTTTATGTAAAAATGTTATTTTTTTTATATGAGCAAATTTAATTACTCAGGGGTATTGTAGGTTTTGCTTTGTGAAATAACATTTAATATTGCCCTATTAGACCCAAAGAATGAAATTAAAACGTTAATAGAAGGACTGTAAAGTCTAATTCATTACTTCGTGCATAAGTTTAGAGTAGTAATTACTGCTTAATGGAACAATTTGCAGAGTTGTTTCATTTTAATATGTAATGAGTGCCTAACGTGCTATGGATAAGCGGTGTTTTATTTCTTTCTAGTCGATATTTCGACCGCGTTGCATGGATCGTGGTCACGGAGAGACTTAATTTTCTTCGTAGCATTTATATCATATAATTTAAGACTAATATTATCGCGAAATTGACACATTTTAATACTTAACAGGTACTCAGGATATGCGTTTTTCGAATTCTTTTTGTCGACATTTCGACCCAGTTGCATGGATTTTGGTCAAGGCGAAGCTGTGATGGCGGAGAGAAACCGTTGACAAGCACTAGTGATAGATTAACCTATCTACCCTACGTCTAGTTCGTTTTTCTTTTGTATGTTCCATATCACGACACAATACACTAACTGTGTCCTTACGCACCGAACTTTGAATTATGTGATTTACATAAACTAAAAACTGGATTCCACATTTACGCTAACTTAAAACCGTCGTCCCTATTAAAGTTCTAAGGATGTTTTTTGATTTCGATTGCTTCTTTTACTAAACGTGAAAAGTAATGACGCTCCGCGGAGATCACTTGAGGTTTATGTAATTCAATCCAGTGGTTAGAGCCGGAATTAAGTATGTGTTCAGCTACCGCAGATTTCTTCGGGTCATTGTTTTTGACTGCGCTGATATATTGAAGAGTATAGATATTAAAGAGTAATACGCTGTGAAATGGCTCGTTTCGTCTGCCCGTTGTAACAGCTGCAGTCACCTTTATAGACTCCGGGGCACTGGTATGCTTCCCTTGGATGTACGAAGTACGAAATTTGGGTGTAAAAAAGTGTGTTTGTGTCAACGTTCTCATTGGTTAAATCACTATAAGCTATTTGGATGTATATTGGTATAATATGGGTTTGACGCATTTTGCCACATCTCATACTCAGACAAAAGGAACCGTACTCAATATGATTCGACTTGGGAGGTCCCAAAGATATGCCTATTTGTAACTTGAACTTCTTGCGTGCTCCAAGGGTGTGGTTGCCGGCACACTTTCACATGAGGAGAAATCATCCACCAACCATCATAGTTCTTAGAAGTAGCAAGGCATCTGTAATTAATTTTACATAAAACCCATGTTCTATATGAACTTGATTACACATGTCCATAGGCGGCAGTGACTATTTACCATTTCCATGCTGTTTGCTACTTCAGTCGTACAAAAAATAAAGCACGGACATTTCACGTCAATAATTTTGGTGAAAACATACATCAAAGAGACTAGCGAATACTTAGGGACGCAGAGCAACTATTTAGGTTGTATGACACGTTGCGGTGGTTTACTCAAAGAGACCATTCCCACAGTATTTGGTATTGCGTGAAAGATAAACAAATGTTTTCTTTGATAGTTGAGGGAAATCATTGAGCGTAGTAAAAAATATTGCTATGTTAGTACCTTTCTTATACGTACATGTAATTATATTATTAAATGAAACTTTTCCTATCTGATGCATGTCGCATTTCATTCAGCTGCAGGGCAGAGGATTGTGTAATCTAAAATTTACGATTAATTCAAAGAGACTAGAGATTTATTGGCGAGCGAACGGAACTATTGTCCGTAAAGCCCTAGTTCGACACCCGGCTACGCTATTTTTTTGATATTTATATTAAGTTAAAAAACAAAAAATAATTTAAATTGTATAAATTGACTTTCACATTTTTTAGAAAAAGGGCTATGAGGTGAAAAACATATGCTTTCACATATTTTTGTATTAGTAACCTTTTCCCATGTTGCGGTTTTAAATGACACCACTCCGTCTTTCTGTGTAGTAGAAGGCTACAGATAGGCTGCATTTTCCTGTGTAACGCCAACACGTACTGCGGTCAGCACTCATGTCAAACGTGGTTAGTATTGCCAAAAGAGCACATTAGGGAAGCCTATATCCATTAGTGGACCTCAAAAGGCTGATGGATGGATTAGTGACTTGCAGTGTGTGGTAAAGGCCGACATTTACAGAAGTCGTTTGAACTTTTGCTTCGGGGAGCCTGGAATTGCTTCAAGTAGGATCCGAAGCCTATTAAGAGTTGATTACAGATTTTCGCTACGCTCTTTGCTTGTCCGCTACTTTAGTTTCGTATAAAATATGTTTAAAAATGTTTTTAAAAAAAGAGCTTTTAGCTAATATATATATATATATATATATATATATATACATACATACTTAAAAAAACATTTTATTTCATATCCATGTTTGACATGGGTGATGACATAAGCTGCTTGAAAAATAATTGATTTAAGATCTCGGGGTTTCCACGCTACTAATTTTAGAATTTTGAAACTAAGCTAATAATTTATTTCCATTTAAAAACAAAATAACGTACTATTTAAGCTTAATCGGTTATGACTATCAGGTTTAAAATTCAGTTCCGATTTGAACCTCACGGGCATGTTCAATAAGGGCTTATAATTACGACTAAGATTTTCGTGTCCTCTAGATTATTTTAGGATTAAACATTAATTTATATTATACTCATTTTACCATTATAGAGAAATAAATTATGCGGTTTTAATTTAAACGGTTCCTAAATAAATTGTCAAAAGAGGGGAAAACAACAATTTTCTAAGTATTTTATTACTACGACAAGTGTCTGAAAATTTCTTCAATCAATTAACCAAATCTTTGAAAGTACGTCGCAGTATTTATTTGTTTGTTGTTTGGTCCTAATTGAATAATTGGTCCGAATGAATGGTTTGGAAAAACGTCTTTGAACATTTCTAACATAACTTCCTTTGAAAGTTGTTCAGCCGTTTACTCCTTGGCTGTGATGAATGAAAGGTAAAGAACTGATGAATTAAGAAAATATTTTCTTTACGTATCTAAAAGAATTTAAATTATAAGAAGATTTTACCAGATGACAAAATCTCATGGACGTTCGACCGAGTAAGTACGTAAGAGCTGCTTCCCGCTAGATATAAGTGTCGTTCGTGGTTAACCTATTACTGTCCCACTGCGGGGCAAGAGTCTTCTATTTATTTATTTATTTAATTACATGCCTACAGCAGTACACACAATACATTTTATAGTATAACTATTATAAATACAAGTCTGGTGTGAGAGCGAATTATAGGCATGAACAGCATTAATGTGACTATTTCATATTATTACTAGAGGCTGACAAATCCAAGCTGTCCGCGATCGTTACAGACTGCAATTGCAATTGAATTGAGGACTGCATGTATTGAGTTGTCTGTAATTGTCGCATGCATGTCTTCTCTCGGAATGAGAGAGTTTCAGGCCATAGTCCACCGCGCCGGCCAAGAGCGAATTGGTGGACCCGAATGCGAATTGGTGGAAATAAGTGTGATGACACTTATTTGTAGCGTGACGCAGTTCTTGGGTTCTAATCTAAGAGTGTGGTTGCCCGTACACTTTTTTATGAGGCGACCATATTAGTAGACCTCGGGAGTAGCAACTCATCCGTGGTTTACTTCAAGTAGAATCCATATTCTATATGAAGTTACTTGCAGATGACAGGCGGCCGTGATCACTTACCATCAGGAGGACTGCATGCTCGTTTGCTATTTCAGTCTTATAACAAGTAAATCATGTAAATAGCTGAGAATGCAATTTACTTGATGGCAAGTAATCATTGCGATAATAAAAAACTAGTCTTGGGTATTGATTTATCGCATTCTTTGCAAAGAAAATAGTTTGAACTGAATAATAATAGACGTCTCTATTTTCAATTTTCGTGTTTTATAGACCACTTTATGATCAAACATTAATTTAGATTAAAGCCACTTTATTATTATGGAGACAAATTATGCCATTTAAAACCAAATGGTAACTAAACTTAATATGAATTGCTACAGTAAAACAAGCACTACTACTTCAAGATTTTATTATTAAGAAGGCAGATAAAATTATAATTAAGACGGTAAACCAAATTTTGGAGTGAAATTTGTATGTTTATTCAACTCAGATATTTTCTCTCCGTGTTTTAAATTGCTTTAAACTAAACTACGACTTTAAAGTAATATCGTTCAGATTAAAATTTAGTCTTTAATTCATTAAAATCTATCTAGAGTAGATAGATTTTAATCGAAGTTTTAACCGGTAGGAGTCCGATATACTCCTCCTGATTTTCGCGTTTAAAAAAGGACCGTTAAAGCGAAAAACAGTACGCAGTAATATCCACTGTATTTTTAATTGTTTATAAGCATAAATATATTCTAAAGCTTTTTGTCGCTAACCCAAGGCACGGGTCTTCTCTCAGGAATGAGAGAGCCATAGGCCGTAGTACACCGCGCTGGCCAAGTATGGCCAAGTTTAAAGCATTATTCTTATTTGTTTGGCATTCACTACCATCATGTTGCTATGAACTTTACATTTTTTTATTATATCCATCTTACATCTCGTAAGAAACGGACTTACGTCCACCTGATGGTAAGTGGTTTCTGTCGTCACGGATATTTGTCTTTAAACAAATATATTTTTTAATTTATTTTTTAAGCATCTGTCCAAACGTTTGATAGAGTCAACGAATGATCAGAAAGCTGGCACATACCTCGGCCAGCATTCTGGGAACTCATCCTATGGACAGTAATTTGGATGCAGATTTTTATTTTTAATTTGGCATTTTGTTTCTTTTTAAATTTAAGTTATTATTTTGTATGTACATATAATTATGTTAATTTATATTATATTAATTTTATTTTAATTATTTTGTGATATTCAAATTAATAAATTATAAAATAACAAATATACGTGACAAATAGATAACCTCATTCCTTTGGTAAGTCGGTTATTAAAACAGAAGTTCTATTTACAGTCAGATACATATTTGCTTTCTGATCTGAGAATTGTTGCTTCAAATGTAAGGAAGTCGTGAATTATGTACTATACAATAGTAAATTCAGGTAACAATACCCATATATAGAACTCGAATCCCTCGTGAAGCTGTAAAGATCTCTGTGGGAAAGATCTTGTGGCTTCATTCCATTAAAATACAATAGAACTGGATACGCGACAGGTGTAGACTGGCGCGAATAAGGCAATTGTTCCAATAACAACGTTGTAATACAATTCAATATTTGAGGAAATTGATATGAAACGTACATTCTGTTTCTCAGAAGACTAGCTGACCCGGCGAACATAGTTTCGCCTAAAAGTAAAAAATCGAAAACTATCAGAGTTCCTCCTCTATATTATGCATGTGTTTTGCATAAAAACCTGCCTTTTGAATCGCTCTATCTATTAAAACTACATTAAAATCCGTAGCGTAGTTTTAAAGATCTAAGCATACATAGGGACAGACAGCGAGAAGCGACTTTGTCTCACACCATGTAGTGATAAAATTATCAGTGTTTCTCCGCTATATTATGCATGTATTATACGTAAAAACCTTTCGCTTGAATCATTATATCTATTAAAACTGCATTGAAATCCGAAGCGTAGTTTTAAAGATCTAAGCATACATAGGGACAGACAGCGAGAAATGACTTTATTTTATACTATGTAGTGAAAAAATAACAGTCTTCCTTCACTATATTATGCATGTATTATACGTTAAAACCTTTCTCTTGGATCTCTCTATCCAAAAAACTGCATTAAAATTCGTAATGTAGTTATAAAGATCTAAGTATAAATAGGGACAAACAGCGGGAAGCGACTTTGTTTTATACTATGTAGTGAAGTAATGCATCTGTAGCTGACTTCAGACAGATTCTAGCTCCGTATGAAGTTGCTTTAAGAGCAGTGATAGCCTAATGGTTGAAACTTGCTTTCTCGAACGGGAGGTCCGAGGTTCAAACCCAGGCACGCACCACTGATTCATGTGCGTATTATAAATTAATTATCACTGCTTTTCGGTGAAGGAAAACATCGTGAGGAAACCTACACACGAGAGTTCTTTAAAAAAAAAAAGTTCTCGGAGGTGTGTGAAGTCCACCAATTCGCACTTGGCCAGCGCGGTGAACTATGGCCTAAACTCTCTCATACTGAGAGAAGACCCGTGCCCAGCAGTGGGACAATAATAGGTTGACGACGATGAAGTTGCTTACAGATGTCTGATGGCAATGATCACTTACTATTCAGGGGAATGCATGCTCGTTGCTACTACGTTGCTAATACAGTTTATAAAAAGAAAATCTAAAGAGAAGCTTTAACGTTACTCTCTCGTACTTTCGTACCAATTTTAAAAAACCCTTCCATACCCATATCACCTTGATGTGGAGCGATAGGTCTATAAAAATAATAGGCCCGTCATCTTGAGCCGTCTGCCGTGTTGGATTTAGGATGACGTCTGTAAACTAATCATGTGTTATAATCCAAATTTAACGTGAAGAATTGAAGTCAATCGATTGGGGTAAACTCGCTGAGAATTCAGTCAGTATTTTACCATAACATAGACGAACTAACAGGGTATATTTTTTTAATATATGACTAAAGTAGCAAACGAGCATGCAGTCCACCTGATGGTAAGTGAACTGCCGCCCATGGACATCTGTAAGCCATTTTTAACCGACTTCCCAAAGGAAAGAGGTTATCTATTCGTCACGTATATTTTTTTTTTTTTTTTTTTTTTTTTTTTTTTTTTTTTTTTTTTTTTTTTTTATGTATGTTCGGGCGAAATGGCTAGATATCGTCGACCTACCGACACGATTCATACGACATTGTATGCGACTAGTTTCACAGGCAGTCCCATATTAAGGAAAATGAAAACCTTCCGGCGGTTTTCCCGGAAAATTGGAAAATGTCGGTTTCTTAAAATCTTGAATAACTTGGGTGTTTATAAACCGATTTCCATTTTCTTTCTTTTATTTGATAGGAAATTTCGTCACGCAACTTTTTCTCTTGGACATGGGTATGCTGTGATGCTTAACTCTTTGAGTTATGGGGTGGAAACCACCACCACTCCTCAAGTTTTTTAGATAATTTGAGATAACTCGGCTTCTGCCGAACCGATTCTTATGAAACTTGGAATATGTATTATATATCTATGCTTATATAGGTTGACGAAAAATTTGACCTTCAACTCTTCGATCCTGATGATGCAGGGTTACAGCTATCCTAAACTATAACATTAGCTATTTGGTGCCTACATATATGTAACAAGACTACTAAGCAGAGACATGTGATGAAAATTTGACCTTCAACTCCTCAATCCTGATGATGCAGGGGTGCCTCAAGCCTAAACCATAGGGGTTGACCATTTGGTGCTTATGGGTATGTTATAACAATACTAAGCAAAGACATATTATAAAAAAATGACCTTCAACTCCTCAACCCTGATGATGCAGGGTGCTGTAAGCCCAAGCCGTACGTGATGGCCATTTAGTGCTTACGGATATATAATAAGATAGCAAGGCAAAGATGTACGATGACAAATTTGACCTTCAACTCCTCAACCCTGATGATGCAGGGGTACTGCAGGCTTAAACCATAAACGTTAGACATTTGTTGCTCACGGATTTGTAATAACATTGCTAAGCAAAGGTATATGACGAAAAATTGGACCTTCAACTCCTCAATCCTGATGATGCAGGGGTATTGAATGCCTAAGCCATAAAACTTAGCTATTTCAATCTTACGCATTCAAAATGATATTTAAAAAAATGTAAGGTAGAACATTAGAAAAATGGTTGTATACGGTGGAAAATTGGACCTTCAACTCCTCAATCCTGATGATGCTGGGGTGCTTCAAGCTTAAACTATAGGCGTTAGCTACATGATCGCTACGTATATCTGATAAGATTACTAAGCAAAGATATAAGATGAAAAATTTGACATTCAACTCCTCAATTCTGATGATGCAGGGGTACTTCAGGCTTAAACTATAGGCGTTGGCCATTTGATGCTTATGGGTATGTAATATATTTACAAAGCGAAGACGTATGATAAAAAAGTTGACCTTCAACTCCTCAACCCTGATGATGCAGGGTACTGTAAGCCCAAGCCATAGAAGTTGGGGATCTGTTGCTTACGTGCATGCGATGAGATTACATAGAAAAAATATGACATGATAATTTTGACCTTCAACTCTTCGGCCCTGATGATGCAGGGGTACTTCAGGCTTAAACCATAGGCGTTGGCCATTTGATACTTATGGATATGTAATATATTTACAAAGCAAAGACGTATGATAAGAAAATTGACCTTCAACTCCTCAACCCTGATGATGCAGGGTACTGCAAGTTTAAACCATAAGCATCGGCCATATGGTGCTTACGTATATGTAATGAGATTACTAAGCAAAGATATGACATGATAATTTTGACCTTCAACTCCTCAACCCTGATAATGCTGGGGTCCTTCAAGTTTAAACCGTAGGCATCGGCCATATTGTGCTTACGTATACATAATGTTGTTGTTCACAATACCAACAATGAGTTTCGGAGAGGATATAATTATGATCAAAAATTCCACTTTGAATACAATTACCTGAAAGATGCAAGAGTACTACCAACCTTTTAAAATTGGATGGGTTATTTTTATCAGTATCAGTTGAATTATACTCTTAGTTATAAGGTTTATATTACTTTTTCTACTTTAAATATTGATAATTATAGGTCTATTCTTTAAATAAATGTTTACTCAGAAAAAGTCGTTTTATTCGGTTAGGTTAGGTTCGAACAGATTTTTCCAATTCAGAATCTAAGGGAGGGGGCGCGGTAGCGCCTCCTACCGGTTGTGTCAAAGAAGTCTATTTTTATATGATGACTTCAGCACATAATTTAATTCATCCGAAAATCGGACGAATAATTTATTTTATTCATCCGGTTAGCGGACGACTAGCAACAGCCATAACTGATTTTATCGTGACTGAAAAGCGTGAAAAAAAAAATTTTAAACAAAAAATACAACCGACTTCCATGCCACATAAAAGTAAAAAATAATTTAAATACATGTTGGTTTAGAGCAAACACAGTTCTTAGTACATAGTCCCGAAGTCGGCGCTCATATAAGATACATGTAGTTTCGTCATGATCCAGCAAAATATGGTAAGCGCCGACTTCGGGACTATGTACTAAGAACTGTGTTTGCTCTAAACCAACATGTATTTAAATTATTTTTTACTTTTATGTGGCATGGAAGTCGGTTGTATTTTTTGTTTAAAATTTTTTTATATAGAATATTGGTTCTATCTGAAGTCAATCACAGACGCGTCGCTACTCCCGAGGCCTATGATGGTCGCCTCATATAAAAGTGTGCCGGCAACCACATCCTTCCATCTAAACGCTTTATTGCGTTAGACACCCTATACACATACACATTAAGTACCCGCCCTATACACATTAAGTGTTTCCGTGTACTGAAATCACAAATGGATTGTTTGTATTAAGCAGGGTTTTTTTATTTGACTAAAGTAGCAAACGAGCATGCAGTCCACCTGGTGGTAAGTGGTCACTGACGCTTATGGACATCTGTAGTCAACTTCATACAGGACGTGGGTTCCATCTGAAGTCAATCACAGATGCGTTGCCACTCCCAAGGACTATGATGGTCGCCTCATGTAAATGTGTGCCGGCACACCCTTCTATCGAAACGCAAGAAATGCTTCACGCTAGAAATAGGTGTGGCGGTGGTACTTCCCCGGTCGAACTACACTGGTTCTACTACCTACAGGTTTTTAATATAATAAAAGCTTGTAGGGGATATAAAGTAACCGTAGATATAACTGTACTCCTATGTAAAACATTCATTTAGATATTATTCCACCATTTCGTGCTATGTAGTGGCTGTCTTAGTTAACATCACTTACTCCCTTCCCGTGAATACATGTGAGGCTACTACAGGACAAAATCTAAAAGATGGATAGCTTCATGTATTTATGTGACATTGATACCAACTGCAAATATAAATGGGCATGTCTGGCGCTGTGACTGTTAGTAAAATCCTTCCTTCAGACCAAACTGATGGGGGGATTTTACTAACAGTTTAAAGGCCTCCTCAAGCAGTGGGCCATAAAGGGCTGATGGATAGATTTGTCTACCTGATGGCAAGTGGTTTATGTCGTCACGGAAATTTGTCTTTAAAAAAAATACACGTGACGAATTGATAACCTCTTTCCTTTGGTAAGTCGGTTAATAAAACAGAAGTTCTATTTACAGTCAGATACATATTTGCTTTCTGATCTGAGAATTGTTGCTTCAAATGTAAGGAAGTAGTGAATTATGTATTAGACAATAGTAAATTCTTGTAACAATACCCATATATAGAACTCGAATCCCTCGTGAAGCTGTAAAGATCTCTGTGGGAAAGATCTTGTGGCTTCATTCCATTAAAATACAATAGAACTAGATACGCGACAGGTGTAGACTGGCGCGAATAAGGCAATTGTTCCAATAACAACGGTGTAATACAATTCTATATTTGAGGAAATTGATATGAAACGTACATTTTTTTCTCAGGCTGACCCGGCGAACATAGTTCCGCCTAAAAGTAAAAAATCTAAAACTATCAGAGTTCCTACACTATATTATGCATGTGTTTTGCATAAAAACCTGCCTATTGAATCGCTCTACCTATTAAAACTTCATTAAAATCCGTAGCGCAGTTTTAAAGATCTAAGCACACATAGGGACAGACAGCGAGAAGCAACTTTGTCTTATACTATGTAGTGACAAAATTATCAGTGTTCCTCCACTATATTATGCATGTTTTATATATAAAAACCTTCGTTTTAAATCACTCTATCTAATAAAAAAACTGCATTAAAATTCATAATGTAGTTATAAAGATCTAAGTATAAATAGGGACAGACAACGACAAGCTACTTTGTTTTATACTATGTAGTGAGGTAATGCATCTGTCGTTGACTTCAGACAGATTCTAGCTCCGTATGAAGTTGCTTTAAGAGCAGTGATAGCCTAATGGTTGAAACTTGCTCTCTCGAACGGGAGGTCCGAGGTTCAAACCCAGGCACGCACCACTGATTCATGTGCGTATTATAAATTAATTATCACTGCTTTTCGGTGAAGGAAAACATCGTGAGGAAACCTACATACCCGAGAGTTCTTTAAAAAAAAAAAAGTTCTCGGAGGTGTGTGAAGTCCACCAATTCGCACTTGGCCAGCGCGGTGAACTATGGCCTAAACTCTCTCATACTGAGAGAAGACCCGTGCCCAGCAGTGGGACAATAATAGGTTGACGACGATGAAGTTGCTTACAGATGTCTGATGGAAATGATCACTTACCATTTGGTGGAATGCATGCTCGTTGCTACTACATTGCTAATACAGTTTATAAAAAGAAAATCTAAAGAGAAGCTTTAACGTTACTCTCATAAAATTTTCGTACCAATTCTAAAAAACCCTTCCATACCCATATCACCTTGATATGGAGCAATAGGTCTATAAAAATAATAGGCCTGTCATCTTGAGTCGTCTGCCGTGTTGGATTTAGGATGACGTCTGTAAACTAATCATGCGTTATAATCCAAACCTAACGTGAAGATTTGAAGTCAATCGATTGGGGTAAACTCGCTTAGTATTCAGTTGCCGTATATTACCTTTACCTAGACGAACTAACAAGGCATTTTTTATAAATGACTAAAGTAGCAAACGAGCATGCAGTCCACCTGATGGTAAGTGATACTGCCGCCCATGGACATCTGTAAGCCATTTTATATAGAATATTGGTTCTATCTGAAGTCAATCACAGACGCGTCGCTACTCCCGAGGACTATGATGGTCGCCTCATCAAGTGTGCCGGCAACCACATCCTTCCATCTAAACGCAATAAAAGCTTCACGCTAGAAATAGGTGTGGCGGTGGTACTTCCTCGGTCAAACTACATTGGTTCTACCACCTACAGGTTTTATTTTTTTAAATTAATAAAAGCTTGTAGGGGATATAAAGTAACCGTAGATATAACTGTACTTCTATGTAAAATACTTCATTTAGGTATTATTCCACCATTTCGTGCTATGTAGTGGCTGTCTTAGTTAACATCACTTACTCCCTTCCCGTGAATACATGTGAGGCTACTACAGGACAAAATCTAAAAGATGGGCAGCTTCGTCTATTTATGTGACATTGATACCAACTGCAAATACAAATGCGCATGTCTGGCGCTGTGACTATTAGTAAAAACCTTCCTTCAGACCAAACTGATGGGGGGATTTTACTAATACTTTAAAGGCCTCCGCCTTCTCGAGCAGTGGGCTATAAAGGGCTGATGGATAGAAATATTTTTAGCATATACACCTTTTTTTTTTGTTTTCGAGGGGGAAACCTTCCAAAGGTACCCGACGCCGTGGGAGCGACGTAGGGTTATGTGGGATTTTTACCGCACTAAAACCCCCCCGGTGGCCGTCCTCGGCGCTGAAAAGGAGGACTCCGGGATCTCGAAACGACTTCAACCGGAATCCTCACCGCTCCGTCTAGTCTTTACGACGGTATGCGACCACACATACCGCCGCCCTTCCCGGGATTGCCTGACCGAACGGTTCGAGCTCCCACTCTAGCCGTCTGCAACCCCGGAAGCCCCTTTTAGTCGCCTCTTACGACAGGCAGGGGATACCGTAGCCCTATTCTGACCCCGAGGCTACAGGGACATAGCATATACACCCTACTTATTCTTTTAACGATACAATAGTTGATCGCTGCCATTTCCTCTGTTCTAATAAGACACATCCCTTAACAATGTCTTGTATTTTTTCGTTGGCGAGAGTACTTGAGCCGTCTCCGTATTTTGTCAGAGCGTGTTTTTATTAGTAGAATAGTACTCGCGGCTCCGTCTACGAATTTCTTTTATTTTTGGAGACGCTTGTTTTTGGAGCTTCCAAAGCCTGGATTTACAATTGTATTGTTTGCGAGCTGCCACGGTTTTTTGATTTTCAGGCAAGATCCCAATTTTTTGCGACGGCAGCATCCAGTAAAGTTCTGTGTCTTAAATAAGTAGTATTTTAGCCCGTACCATTTCATTCATTATCTTTAGAGTTTCTCGTCAAATCATGGATGCATGAAGACGTCTACGTAAATACCAGGTGGAAGAACCATTGTAGTTTGACTGAGGAGAGATCACAGTGTGCGATGTCGTTCATCATTGTAAATAATTTCAAGCAGGCATAGGTAGCTGAAAATATTGTGGTTTGCCCAAAATAATGTGTCGCGTGCCATCAATGATACTTTTGCCTATGTCAAAGTTATATACACGCTTTTTGTGTCCATAATAACCAGAACACCTGTTTTGGATCGTATTTTTCATCCGAATGGAATAGGAGACGAGCGTACAGTCCCCTGGAGATGCAGTGGTTAATGCCGCCCATGTAAGCAACTTAATATATTACAGGGGTTCTAACTAAAGTCAATCACAGATACCTTGTTCCTTACTTAGGAGGACTAAGGTTTTCGCCTCATTGGAAAGCAAGCGCCATCACGCTTCCACCAAAATGCAAGAACTGCTTCATTCTAGAAATAAATTTGACAATGGTATCTTCCCGGTCAAACCATTTTTTTTGCTATCACAGCCACCGTGTGGGTTTTAGGGTGGTAAAAATCCCATATAACTCTGCGTCGCTCCCACGGCGTCGGGTACCTTTTGAAGGTTCCCCCTCCCCCAGAGCACAAAAAAGCTGGCTTAGATAATGACGTAACCCTAAATTAAAGTTTAAGATGACATAATTACGAGAGTACCCTATTTAAAATAAACAACGCTTCACGAAGCACTTAAAAAGTATGACTTTGCGACTTGGCTTCGCTCACGTAATTTCGTTCCTTTGTTCCAGCTTTATTTGTTGACAAGCATTAAGGATTCATTTCAGACTTTATTTTATTTTAGTTTCTCTGCAGGTCTTTTTAATGCATTTTAGTATCAACTTTGGCCCATAACATAAAGAATAAAAAGCAAGTGACATAGTTATATTATAAAAGGCTGATTTATTAATGGATTGAAGGAACAATAATTTTCATAAGAATTTAAGGTGGTAAAACCAGAGAAAGTTCGATCGGGGAAGTACCACCACACCCATTTCTAGTGTGTAGCAGTTTTAGCGTTTTGATGGAATTATCTGAGATTGACTTCAGATACAACCCATGTTCTATATGAAGTTGATTACAGATTTCCATAGGCGGCTGTGACCACTTACCAACAGGCAGACTGCATGCTTGTTTGCTACTTCAATCTTATAAAAAAAAACTCATATGAGGCGACCATCATAGTACTCAGAAGTAGCAACGCATCTGAGATTAACTTCAGATACAACGCATGTTCTGTATGAAGTTGATTACAGATGTCCATGGACGGCTGTGACCACTTACCATCAGGTGGACAGAATGCTCGTTTGCTGCGTCAATCTAATAAAAAAAAGAGTATGAATGTCCTAGACTTTATTGATAAAAGTTCCTCGCAAATTGAGGTCTTCCACAAGCTGGCAAGACGATGCCTGCGATGTAGTAACTTTCAGCTAGATCAAAGCTTATATTAATGTGAGATGATTAGAAAACTTTGGTAGCGTGAAACAAGATCGTGTGATATAAGAGAAGCTTTCTTAGCAAATAATGGGAGATCGTCACAAGTTCATGAATAAATTCTTATTATTAAAACTTTACACAGACAATAGATGGACATTAAAACCACAGGATAGAAAGGACCGGTGGAAGAAAAGAGGTCATCCAAAGAATAGGTGGATCGACGAAATTATACAAGTAGCAGGAAAAAATTGGAGAATAAGCAAAGAATAAAAAATTGTGGAGTAAGTAAACGTTGTGTTCCAATAATAGAGTAGAAACATAATAGTTATCATTTTTCATACTAATATCATAAAGGCGAAAGTTTGTGAGTGTGTATGTTTGTTACTTCTTAACGTGGAAGCTGCTGGAGTGATTTTCATAAAATTTGGTAGGGAGTTAGCTGATACTTTGGATTAACATATAGGCTACTTTTTACTGTTGGAAAATATCTTGATCCTACGGGACAATCGATTTTTAATAACGCGGGCGAAGCTGCAAGATTCAACCAGTTTAGTAATAAGAGAAAATGTTATTTAACGTTGTTTGAAATTAATAGGTTTTATGATTATTAAAACTTTAGAAATGTCATGATATTTTATATTTTGAAGTAGAAAACGAGCGAGCAGTACATCTGAGAATGAGTAGTCAGTCACTGCCGTCCATAGGCAACTGCAATTAAACCTGGATAAGATTAGACCCCTACTCTAAATCGACCACAGATGCGTTCGTCTATAACTATAGAACTATTTTTATCTAATTGAAGTAGCAAACGAGCATGCAGTCCACCTGATGGTAATTCGTCACTGCCGCCCATGGACTTCTGTAAACAACTTTATATAGAACATGGGTTCTATTTGAAGTCAATCATAGATATATCTATAGACGGCAGTGAGCACTCTCCATCATGTGGACTACATGCTCGTTTGCTATATCTTATAAAAAAATGTACGAAACAAGAATAATGCTCGTTTCGAGGAAAGTTTACAAACTCGTACTGAGGTACTGGAATCTCGTGTTACATACGTCGACATACATTCCCGTCACATATCGAGGCATGCGCTGCATTCTAAGGAATTGCCATTTGGAATGCATGGGATGTCGCAAGCTGCATTGCTTTAATACTAGTGTTCTTATTGTATAAGACGACCCACTTGGCGCAGAGCTCAACATCGCGGATTGGTTTCACATTCGATTCCCGGTCAGATAGATATCAGATTTTTTATGTGGTATGTGTGATGGTCATTAGCCACTACACATAGACTGCTGTAAGGAACTTCATACAAAACAAGGGTTCTATGTGAACTTAATCACCGATTTGATTGACTTCAGATAGAACCAAGATCGATATATAATAGTCTTCCCCGAAACGAAACAATTGCTTTACGCTAGAAATACGTATGGCTGTAGCACCAATTCTAACCACTCGTTCTATCAACGTGCTACATAAGAATTTACCTTTGATTTTTTTTGTTCTCGACAGAGAAACCTTCAAAAGGTACCTGTCGCCGTGAAGAGACGCAGGGTTATGTAGGATTATTACCGCGCTTAATGCCCCCGATGGCCATCCTCGGCGCTACAAAGAAGACCCCGGGCTCCTTCCAGATGGGCGGCTGGGCCCATCGCTCCATCTAGTTCTTACGACGATATGAGACCACACATACCACCGTCTTTCCCGGGATCGCCTGGCTGGACGGTTTAAACTCCCACTCTAGCCGGCCGCAACACCGGAAGCCTCTTTTAATCGCCTCCTACGACAGGCAGGGGATACCGTAGCCCTATTCTGATCCCGGAACTACAGGGACGACATAAGAAAATACCTACATGTGATGACAATTCTGTGTCATATTTAATATTGGTTCTCATTTTAATTCCACGACCACAAAATGCTACACATATTTCATTAGGATCAAAATAAAATTATTGTGCCTAATGGAACTGCGTTACTGAATCCGATTCTAGGTAACTGCATAATATATGCTAAAACCACATCAATCGAAATGGAATCGACATGTTAAAACTCATTGGAACGTGACCTTTATTTTCGGCTTAAAATTCCGTCGACTGCAATAAATTTCCAATAGAAAATTAATTCTACCGCGCATTTCGGAACAAAACGCGTGGGGAATCCAACCCCCTGTGACGGGAGAAATGTCTAATTGGGTCAGATGGACCCTTTAACCCTTTGGCTAGGGGACAATGGGGATGTCGGTAATTTTAAGCGTGAAGCGATCAGATTCCTACGGATCACTATTGACACTTGGTAAATCTATCGCATTCAGACTTGATTTATTCAATTCGGATCTGACGTGTCAAATTACGAAGGAGCGATTGGACACGATTGGCTTTTGAGGCCTTATCGAACCTCAATTTCGATCTAAGAGCCCCGCTTCAGATAACGTTGTAAAGAAACTTTTGCTTTGGGAAGGCTTAATGGGTATTTCTAATTTCCTAAGGATTCTGTTTGAATGGCATATCTTAGATAACGCTTGTTTCTTCAGCTTGATGTCTTAGAATTACGAAAATTAAACATTACCATAATTTGTTTTAAGATTTTTTTATCTGACTGAAGTAGCAAACGAATTATGCAGTCCACCTGATGGTAAATGGTCACTGCCGCCATGGACACCTGTAATTAACTACATATGGAACATGGGCTCCATCTGAAGTCAACCACAGATGCGTTGCTACTCCCGAGAACTATGATGGTCGCCTCATGTGAACGTGTGCCGGCAACCAGACTCTTCTATCAAAACGCAAGAAATGCTTTACGCTAGAAATAGGTGTGGCAGTGGTACTTCCCCGGTCCAACTACACTGGTTCTACCTCCTTGAGACTTTTCACTCTCGTCTTTTTATTTGTCGTTTTTGCAAATCTCAATCAGTTGTTGGGAAAATTCATCATAAAATCGACTTACAAAGTACCAAGTTTAGTACCAAGTGCATAGTAATATATCCAAGGCACGTTAAATTCTTTTATTTATTTCAAGTTTCAGTAATTTGTGTTAGCTAATCAAAATTTAATTAACATTACAATACGAGTTATTACGCTTGATTCAGAACGGATCTAAAACATTAATCGAAATGGAATAAATGACTCCTTAATTTTAATTTACCCTGACGTTGGAGGGTCGTTTTTGCTTTTACCTTATTAATTCCATCACCCTAATTTAGATTTAATACAATAATGGACGTATCTCGGTACATCTGTGACGCCTTCACCGTCTGTAATATTTTCAAAGAGTGTGAAATGTTATCTAAAAGCAAGTTTGATATATCTTACAAACCTCAAAGAAACGACCTTAGAGTTGACTGCGATAACCTCATTAAAAAAAACACGCTTTCTACACTCATAGCCCCACACTAAGATTTTCCCCTGTGTCGTGGGTACCATGGACACAGACAAGTAATACACAAACACCCAGACCCAGAACATGAATCTAAACTCATCATTCAGATACCTTTCTGGCCGGGAATCGAACCCGGGACCCATTGCGCGTCAGACCGGCGAGGTAACCGCTCCACCACGCGGGTCGTCAAAAGCGAATGTTTTCCATGCACATCTCATTTATCTATAAAATAAATGTTTAGAGGACTATGTTAGAAATAATAGAAATATCTATCTTCTAATATTCAGACTTTGTACTATCGCCTCTATATTTCAAAGTCACACACAAAGTCTGTGAATCTGAAGTTGCGTTAAATAAATAACTATTGATTTAAATTTCAAGTGTAGTAAATTTAATTCCATATTTTTTTACTTACTTTTGTTTTAATAAAATCTATCTTTATCAAAGATTTGCTCCTTTCTTATTTGGATATTAAAAATACCAACTTAGATAATTCAGCATTAAAAGGTTCGTATCACATGTTATAAAAATATACCTTACCTTACGGTCCTTTGAATAAATTTTACAGATTGCCCTAAAACTTTTGAAATAAAAAACTCAATTTAAAAGTATAACAATATTTTTTACGGTAACAAAATATTTCGTCTACTCTTTTGCGGTTTTGACCCGCGGCTACAACCGCCCTAAAAAGATCTGATAACATTGTACTTTGTTTCATCGACTCATACATGTACAAATGATTAATTAAAATTGACATACGTATAAGCAACTAAATATATTTTTTGTTCATGTATAAAATTTATGTTCATATATTTTACATACCAAGTCAAAATATATTTCAGATTTTAAAACTTGATTTACCTGATAACTGATTTGATGGTTCACTCATATATGAGGCAGCATATTGCTCTTTGGTACTGCAATGCTATATTGATTGAATTCAATATGCTTTGAGATTAAACCTCTATTATGAACGAATGTGTAGTCCACCTGATGGTAAGTGATTACTGCCGCCCTTGGACGTCTGTAACCAACTTCATATTGAACATGGATTCTATCTAAAGTCAATCACAGATGCGTTGCTACTTTCGAGGACTAGTGTGGTCGCCTCGTATAAAAAGTGTGCCGGCAGCCACACCCTTCCATCGAAACAAGAAATGCTTCACGCTAGAACTATGTAGGTTTGACGGAAATTCGGAAACTGAATTCGGTATTTTTTCTTTAATTTTTTCCACATTCTCTTCCTTTTCCAATGAGTTTCATTCTACTATTTTTTTCACTTTTTATCTATTTTAAAGCTATCGGCTCTGGTACATACAGGAGGAAGACAACCATCCTAGACTTCGAGAGTAGCGATATGCGGCAGTGACCACTAACAATTAAGTGAATTATATGCTCGTCTACCAATTCGCAATTGGCCAGCGCGGTGGACTATGGCCCAAAAATTCC
The DNA here is from genome assembly GCA_949699795.1 of Spicauda simplicius. Lineage (NCBI taxonomy): Eukaryota > Metazoa > Arthropoda > Insecta > Lepidoptera > Hesperiidae > Spicauda > Spicauda simplicius. Next base: position 2,857,756 of record OX453060.1, read on the forward strand.
CTCATTCCGAGAGAAGACCTGCGAAGAAAAATGTAGCGGTTTAGTCAATTAAGCCGACCAGCAAAGAATTTTACACGGTTCAAATTAAACCCTGTATTAGTTAAATGTAATACTCATAATATTTGTAAACACTTTAACAGGTATACAGCCATTTGCACAAAAGTTTTCCAATCTCGCAACACATTGAAACTAATAAACTTTTTCACTTACAAAGTGTTCCACGAATCACCTACATTAAAATCGCATTTACCGTTAGTTTAACGAATTGTTAGAAAAATGGAACGTACAATTACGTATAATACGTACTTTCCCTAAGCGCCTTGTAATCGGAAATGAGCGAGTTTGTTTGTTACTGATATTCAGCTTTGGCTTACTATAAGCTAGTAACGTTTTATTTTTAAGATTGAATAAGCAAACAAGCATGCAGGCCACCTGATAGTAAGTGGTCACTACCGTTCATGGACATCATTCAACTGCTTATCGCTAGAAATAGGTGTGGCAGTGATACTTACCCGGGCGAACTACACTGGGTGTACTAGTTGACGACGCGCGTGGCGAACCGGTTACCATACCGGTCTGACGCGCAATGGGTCCTGGGTTCGATTCCCGGCCAGACAGGTATTTGAATGATTCATGTTCTAGGTCTGGGTGTTTGTGTATTCGTCTTTTGTGTGTCCATGGTACCCACGACACAAGAGAAAATCCTAGTGGGGGGCTATGAGTATAGAAAACGTGTTTTTTAACCATTGTTTTGTTATTAACCTATGGAAACCGATGGTTGTTCGACCTTTATCTATCGTTAAGTCGTCCTTACTGCCTAATTAAAACCATCCGTGAGCAACGTCATATAGAACAAAAGTTATGTCTGAAAGCAATCACAGATTTGTTGCTACTTCTATTTATCAGTCTTTAGATAGATAGATAGATAGATAATAATTTAATCGTTCTGTTTACTTTACTGATATGGTCGCCTCATTTATAGTACGCCGGTACCCACACCATTTCATCGAAATGATTTGCGATAGAAATAGGTACGATGATGATACTTCTTCGGTCAAACCAAACTCGTTTCACCTTGCAAATCGTTCTTGCCTTTAGTCTAACCAGTCCCTTAAATAGGAAATGAGCAGTCCTAATAGCACGGGATTTAGTATCGTATGGCACGCATGCAGGTATCACGCACGCTACATTACCTGATAATATAAGGGTTGAATATTTATACGAAATTGCGTTGCTGTGTTTGTTGAACAAGGTGCCTATTTTCTTTTGACTGAGTTTAGCGTTTCGTTTAGCGGTTCGAACACTACCTACGAAATATTTGATTTGAAGGAAGAAACTTTGTGTTGTGAAATTGAAGTTGGAAAAGAGTTTGCAGCGTTTGTTTCGATAAATGCTTAATATGTTTTCCATATAGTTATTTCTATAATAATGATAAAATCTAACGATAAAGAGTTTTTGGAAATCGAATGCCAAACTTTGTTAAGAGATTCTAGCATTTAGATATTAGATAGTTATGATATTAGATAGTTTCAGGTTTAATAAATCGATAATACTTTGTAATTGTTTTGCAGATGGTATATTTTGCCATCAAAATTCGTGGTTGTATCTGTTGTATTATTAGTATTTATTAGTATTCGTAAATTTTGGTAAATTGAAATAAAATTTATATTACGTCTGTTTCTATGAAAACGAATTGTTACTTCTATGCTATTGTTATTGAACGAAATCAAGATGGCATCTGGGCGGCCGATATAGCGACTGTCATTTGCACCATTACAATATAACAAAGTACTCGATAATCAGAATTTTGCGAATATTATGGACTCAAAATCAATATTTTTTATGTTTTATTATTCAGGTAAGGTTCCAATCGAGTCTATCGTACTCCTTGATAGAATTATGTTCTGATTGAAGTAGCAAACGAGCATGCAGTCCACCTGATGATAAGTGGTCATTGCCGCCCATGGACATCTGTAATCAACTTCATACAGAACATGGGTTCTATCTGAAATCAATACAGATGCGTTGCTACTCCCGAGGACTACGATGGTCGCCTCATATAAAAGTATGCCGGCAACCACAACCATCCATCGAAACGCAAGAAATGCTTCACGCTAGAAATAGGTGTGGCGGTGGTACTTCCGCGGTCGAATTACACTGGTTCTACCACCTTCGAAACAATGTATATAGATTTACGGATAACAACATTCTCAACAAATCTTTATATCTGAGTTAAGTGACACGGAAAATCACGAGGTGGCAAAAAATAAGGAGAACAGGAAAAAGTGAAATAAAAACAGATTTCACTCACAAGGAGGATCTGTAACGACGTTCTACGTGAGCGTTTTCCGAGTAAACTATTTTTTGTTACCGTAAGATTAGGGACTGGTTTCAGAGCTAACTGGAAGAAGAGCTCAAGTGAATTATGAATTGATAATGCCACGGTTTTAGTATTGTCAACGTGAATTAGTAGAATTTTAAAGCCTTCTTTTCCTGCTATTCTTTTAGATAGGCAAACGATATTTCAATAAAATTAATTTTAAATTTCATCCATGATTTCTCATCTCAGCATTAGAGGTCCATCAATGAATATAAAGGTCCCTTATGGAGGTGTTGTCACTTATCGCTCCTGATATACGTAGTGGTGAACGCAATGGCTGGTGATGTTACACAGAAAGATTTTTTTTTCTTTTTATATACTGGTAACTGCCGCTCATGGACATCTGTAATCAACTTCATACAGAATATGGGTTCTATTTAAAGTCAATCGCAGATGCTTTGCCACTCTCGATGACTATGATGCTGATGATGAGTTTCAACTTAATTCTTAGTGGTAGCACCCTAAATGAAATAAAATGTCTTATTTTGTATACCTACAATTACAACTTTTTTTTCTTACACTACCACCGGATCGGAATACGAGGTCAACTGGGAAGATACGGCAAAAAACTCAGGGGCTTTATCTTATTTGTTGTTTTAAATATTTTTTTATTAAATTTACAATCATGTTTTTTACGTGGTAGTAAAAGTTAGCTCCACTATCTTGCCTTGATCTTTGATCAGATTTACTTAAAGATCTGGGCACAGCAGCGCATAGCATTGCTGTCATTAGGCAGGTAGTAACGAGTTGTACCGGGGATGTACCACCACAACACTTATTTCTAGTGGAGCATTTCATGCGTTTCGCTGGAAGGGTATGGTTGCCGGCATACTTTTGCATAAGGCGACCATCTCAGTCCTCGGAAGTAGCAACGCTTCTGTGATTGACTTCAGATAGAACCTATGTTCTATGTGAAGTTGCTTACAGATGTCCATGGGCGGCAGTGACCACTTACCATCAGGTAGACTGCATGCTTGTCTCATTGAAGTAGCAATGAGATAGGAAAATAAAAGGCAGACAAATGTGGTGGTGGTGCTTCCGGAGCCAAATCAAAAGAGTTGTATATCGTCGCCTCATTATTGTCTTAATCCTAGGCCCGGTGCTTCTTTTAGAATTGGCGAGACTTAGTCTTTAGTCATCGCGCTGGCCAAGTGGATTTCGTAGACTTCACACGTTTGATGTATTTTCTAATGTGTACGTTTTTCTACGATGTTTTTCTGCATTATAAAGCAATTTCAATTAATTTCTAATACGCACAAAATTGTATAAAAGCAAAAGTGCTCAAAAATTTTCCATCATCAAATCGCTATTACTACTAATACTATTTCAAAAAATACTAATATATTACTACTAATACTATTTCTAAATATACTTATTTTATAAAAAATATTAGACTTACTGTTCTGTAGTATAGTACAGATAACCGTACTATACTACAGAATAGTTTAGACAATTAAACTGGAACTCCGACGAAACGGGACAAAAGTATTTTTAGCATCAATGTTTACGTTATGCAAATTCGAGCCAATTTCAATACGAGTCCTCTAATTCAGATCAGTGAACTATGGGTATTAAAAGCTCCAATGTTTTGTACAGAAAGGCTTAAATGAATTTGATTTTAGCGCCGGAAATTTAAAGGGAGAATATATATATAAAATCTATTTAGCTCGGAAATACATTGTCCCTGCGATTAATTCGGATCGCCTCAAAACTAAACATTAGTTATTTTATATTTATATGCTATGTATTAATAGTAATGAACTCACTACTTTAAAAAGTACTATTTAGTCACATAAATGAGAGATATCTGGAAGTTGATATTACCGGTATTTCAGTCGTCACTAGACATATAACTATAAGGCCAAATATTTTGTGACAATGATTTTTCCATCAACTCAGAGGTTCTTAAACTTCTACCTTTTTTTAAAATGTTAAGAAGGAAAATAATAATAATAACACCTTCTACAATCATAGGCTCAAGAACACCGACTTAAAAACAATTGGAACACCCACAAGCGAATGAACACCCAGACCCAGAACAGAAACCCAAATCAACATTGACATATCTGTATATCCGGGGATCGAACCTTGACTCCTTCTTGAGTCTTTGATGACCTGCGTGGTGGAGCGGTTACCCTATCGGTATGACGCGCAATGGGATGAGTTTAGATTCATGTTTTGTGTCTGGGTGTTTGAGTATTCATCTAGTGTGTGTCCATGGTACCCACGACACAGAAAAAGATCCTGGTGTGGCTAGGGCTATGAGTGTAGAAAGCGTGTGTGTTTCTTTTTTGTGTTACACTGGTATAGTGGTCACTCCGCGGGTTGTCCATAACAGGATAACATGATTACAGTACAATTCTAAAACCAACTGGAACGATTCCAACGTTTTATCTCGCTAGATATCGCTGGGTAATACGTATTGAATATTTAAGCACTGAAATGCTCCGTTGCTTGAAACTTCTTGCTTACAACATGACAGATTGAGACTTATTAGTAAGCTTTGTTGTTTGTCACTGGACTTGGGACAAAGTTATTTACGATATAGGATAAGTTTGTATCGAAATAACCACTTAAATACATTTAGATACTTATTATTTTGCAGATGTTTCCATATATATAATTATTTTCAAATGATCAGATTGCTAAAAATCTGTCGTTCAATGTTCGAGATTTATATTTGCTCAAATTTAATTTACTCAAAAATGTTACGAGCACAGATTTTCTACACGTACGTATATACGTATACGCATGTGTATCTCTTATTGAATAGAAACATATTTTTAATTGCAACTATTATCTAAGATGCAGGACTATCAACTATGCAAATCTCTGCGTCAATACCTGAAGTCCATCCATCCATCCATCAGCCCTTTATACCTGAAGTAGATCAAAAATGCAAAATATTTTCGAGTTCGACCATGACCACGAAGATAAATCGAAACGATGCATCCTTTACCATCAAAACTCGAATATAAAAGCAATTGAGACGAAAAAAACGTTGTACGCTTCGATATTAAGTTTAGACGCAGCACTCGAGCGTTCGATCAACGGTTCCTGTGACAACACAAAGAAATATGAGAGAAAACTAATACGATTCCATCGAACCGTGAGTAATGATACATTTCTTCCCGAATTGATACTTCCCCGGCGTTTAGGATTACGGTACATTGAATACGAGCAGAGATTAAATTGTTGGGATGGAAAATGTATTTCCTCTATTTTTTGGAATAGCTGGCTCAAATTTCAAGCCAAAGAGGCGACAATTTGGAACTTAGTGCTATGGTTTTGTTTTTTAGCCAGACAAATCTAACGATAAATTTTCATTTCTCATCTACTTATTTTTAGATTCGGATGCTTGTACATTTTCAGTTTTTAGAATCCACGATGTGGGTTGTTTGAATGTTTTTTTATTCTCTTTATTTTTCATATCAACTTTATTCACATACAAAAAGATGTTCCAATCTGAAGTAGCTATGCAGCTGTAGTTGCCTTTGGAAAAAATCCAGCTCTATCTACTGATTACAGACAAAAGCCTGTTAGTAGCAGTTGCCACTTGCCACCAAATAGATTGCATGACCTCAGAGCCTGAAGACGAAGATGTTCGAGCAGTGTGTGTTGCCAGTGATGCCATATGGTGCCGAGACGTGGTCCCTTACTGTGAGCCTCGTGCGTAAGCTCAAGGTCGCTCAGCGAGCTATGGAGAGAGCTATGCTTGGTATTTCCCTGCGTGACAGAATTCGTAACGATGAAATCCGTAGGAGAACGAAAGTTACCGACATAGCTCTCAAAATTAGTAAGCTGAAGTGGCAATGGGCAGGCCACATCGTTCGTAGGACAGACAACCGATGGGGTAGAAGAGTCCTCGAATGGAGACCACGTCTGGGCAAAAGGAGTGCAGGCCGCCCCCCGACCAGGTGGACTGATGACCTTAAGAAGACGGCGGGTAACCGCTGGATTCAGATGGCCCAGGACCGGTCGAAGTGGCGCAGATTAGGGGAGGCCTATGTCCAGCAGTGGACTTTCAAAGGCTAATGGATGGATGGATGATTGGAAAATTATCGACCTCGTAGATACGACGAGATGATATATATCGAGACATAATGTCGATGTCGATTTTAAACCATTCACTTTAAGCGTTAATCGCATTGAGCTACAAGCGTCAACATCAAGAAAAGAATGGATATGTCTAATAAGGCCACATAATTCCGCACTATCTGTATTTGTGCGGCAGCTTGCAATGCCAATCGAATGTTTCGTAGCCATCGCATTAAGTCTATCTGCCTATAAGTCAAGTGGTACTGGCATCGGCATAGCTATCGGTCACTGCATTTCATTGACATGCGCAAACATCTTTAGCGACGCTGGTCTTTGAAGCCGATCGCATCTGCTCTCGAGAATGAATAAAATTTAAGTCTTAGAGAAAAATGTTCTACTTTTTTACTTTTTACTCCGCTTGAACTATGGTCCGTAGAGTACATAAGATAGAAAGTAGACCAGTGGACTGTATTTCTTTTTTAACTTTGTCAATGCAAACTAATTTGAACTCTGTTCTTGTCCCTTTGGGTAGCTTTTTCTGACTTATTTGTCTCCGTTATTATACATAAATCAGAATTAGGTTACTTTATCGTTACTCAAATAACAATGTTCGTCTTAGTACCGTTTGCCTCTTGATGTCTACCGTTGGACATAGGCCGAATAGAAACCAGGTCTGGGCAAAAGAAGTATAGGTGACCTATCTACCAGGTGGGTTGATAGCCTGAAGAAGATCAGGTAACCGCTGGCATCAGATGGCTTAAGACTAATCGCAGGTAGGGGATATTCATATTAAGCAGTGCACTTATGTCTGAAGAACACACACGCTTACGCCTAAAACTCGCTTTCTATTCTCATAGCCCCACACTAGGATATTCTCTTATGTCGTGGGTAGCATGGACATATACAAGACGAATACACAAACACCCAGACCCAGAACATGAATCTAAACTCATCATTCAGATACCTGTCTGGCCGGGAGTCGAACCCGGGGTCCATTGCGCGTCAGACCAGTATGGTAACCGCTCCGCTACGCGGGTCGTCGTTCTGTTGAAGGCTTATGGATAGATAGCTAATGGATAGCCAAATTTAGTCCTAATCTGATCAATCATTGTGGCTTGAAAAGTATGTATGTTCATATATTCTTACAAACTTTTACTTTTACCATGTTAGGTTATTCCCGTGACTTCGTTTGCTTCGGTAACGTTTACAACAGTTAAAGTATCCTATGTGTTAATCTAGGTCAGGGTTTCTCAAACTTTCGACTTCACGTTCCCCTGTTAAAGTTTCCAAGTGACAGCGAACCCCCTTAACTAAACTAATTAAGTCCCCTCCCCCCCAAAGTAAACAATAAAATATACTCTTGAGGAAAATAATGTTTTTATTTCAATAAAAGGTAACAATAAAGTGCCAAAAGACATATATATATATATATATATATATATAATTATTTTCTTTTTTATCTGACTGAAGTAGCAAACGAGCATGCAGTCCATCTGATGGTAAGTGGTCACTGCCGCCCATGGACATCTGTAATCAACTACACACAGAACATGAGTTCCATCCAAAGTCAAACACAGATCCGTTGCTACTTCCGAGGACTATGATGGTCGCCTCATGTTACTACTATTAATGCGATGGGTGTGCTTGTTTGTTGTCACAAATGCAGTCAGTTTTAGGAATTATTTTGTATTTTTATTATGTAAATCTTGTCGCGAACTCCCTGCCATCGAATGGCAAACCTCTAAGGGTTCTTGTGCCCCACTTTGCGAAACCCGATCTAGGTCATAAACTATGTGTGTTCAGCTTCAGCTAAATCCGACCACTTTTGCGTGAAAGAGCAAACACACATACGTCCTCAGGAACTTTCCATTTATAATATTAATAAGATTAATCAAATTTTCGAGGGTAGTCACTAGGAACGCTGTAATTTATTAAATGGAAAATTTATAAAGAAGGTCAAAACTTTGTAGCGGTATTAGAAACTAAGTAGATTAACTCCTTAAGCTGCACAGTGAAAAGAAGTATGACTTCGCACTAAGCGACAGAAATAACCGACATCAAAGACTTGACTCAAAGTCAGTATCATGGCTCCATACTAAATATACTTTAAGACTTCGTGGCATTTCAAAGACGAAAGCAGCTTATTAAAGGAATACATAGAAATGAATTATTATAGCATTTTTCTATACATATAAAATGCTTCGGCCTGTATGACTCAATGCACAGCCTAAACCGCTGATCGTCGAGACTTGAAACTTGGAGAGTATGTTCATTTGACGACCCGCGTGGCGCAGCGGTTACCATACCGGTCTGACGCGCAATGGGTCCCGGGTTCGATTCCTGGCCAGACAGGTATTTGAATGATGAGTTTAAATTCATGTTTTGGGTTTGGGTGTTTGTGTATTCGTCTTGTGTGTGTCCATGGTACCCACGACACAGGATGTGTGGGGCTATGAGTGTAGAAAGTGTGTTTCAAGCGTAAGCGTGAGGATCCAATAAGAAGGGATTTTCTGAAATTCTACCCATAAAGGGGTGAAAAATGGGGGCAAAGTTTGTATGGGACATTGTGGTTCTTTGGTCCAATCTACTTAAAATTTGGATAAAAATTCCTTAACGGAATGATGGAAGATGTGTTTCGTATTTTATTAAAACTCATCATCTAAAGGGGTGGAAATATTTTATGGTGTTTTTGATATCGATACTTCTTAATGCTTTAAAGTTAAATTACATTTCTTCTTTGACACATGTTTGATAACTAATTTGACTGACATATTAATGCACAGCCTTGTCATCGCTACATGGTATAAAACAAAGTCACTTCCCGCTGTCTGTCCCTATGTATGCTTAGATTTTTAAAACTACCCTACGGATTTTAATGCAGTTTTTTTAATAGATAGAATGATTCAAAAAGAAGGTTTTAATAACTGCATAATATAGTCGAGGAATATTCATCATTTTAGATTTTTGACTTTTAGGGCGATCGAAGTTCGTAGGGTCCACTACGGTTATATGACATTGAAGTGTCAAACGAGCATGCAGTCCATCTAATAGTATGTGGTCACTGTAGACAAATTCATACAGAACAAGAGTTCTATCTGAATTTAATTGCAGAAGCTTTGTTACTTACTACTGAGGCATAAAATGGTGGTTTTGTATGAATTAAGGTGAACCGGCAGCCATACTTTCCACCAAAATGCAAGGGCTGCTAGTGACAGCTGTGGCGATAATACCTCGTTAGCTATACTTATTCTGTCTCGCAAGTACTCACGCCAGAAATGTATGGCGATAGTACGTCCCGTTCAAACACGTCTACAAATGCGTATATCAGGGGGTACAGGTTTGATTCTTAGCAAGACAGGTATCGGAATGATGTTGTATTCCTCCTTGCATGTGTCCATGGCACTCACGACACAGGGGATAATCTTAATGCGTGGCTATTAGTGTAGAAATCATTTTAAACCGACTTTCAAAAAGGAGGAGGTTATCAATTCGTCTGTATTTTTTTAAATATATTTGTTACTTGATTACTTCGGACTGGGTGAACCGATTTCGATCATTTTTTTTTATTTGAAAGGTAGTGCGTGTCATTGGGTAGGACAAAGTTTCATCACCATCATGCAGAGAAATATGTTGAGCGCCGACTTCGGAACTATGTACTAAGTATCAGTACTTAGTACATAGTTCCGAACATACTCAGATGTTTTAAAGCAAAATTAATTGAAATTATTTTTTACGTTTTTGTGACTTGGAAGTCGGTAGATGTTTTTTGTTAAAAAGTTTTTATTATTTCAGCTCTTTAAAACATTATATCATCGTATAATTCGCAACCATAAGCTTATATAAAACCAATCTCAGTTTTAACCACAGGTTACCGTGTTGGCATTTAATAGATTCCCCGGATCACGTGCCGACATCAAAGTGTCGTGCGTCACGATATTTAATACTTCCACGGGAACGGTAAATTATTTTCGGAACCGGCACGGTATAACCTTAACATTCTTACCGCTAATTGCTGAACCATGGGGTAAATTGTTGATGAATTATGTTTGTTAAGTTAACAATGTGTTGTTAAGTTAATATTGAGCTTAAAATAGTACCATATCTTCTGGATTGTTTTGTGTAAGTTAGAATAGCTGAGTAGTGATATCCTAATGGTTGAAACTTACTTACATACATACTTGCTTGCTTGCTTACTTACTAACTTACTTACTTACTTACTTACTTACATACTTACTTACTTACTTACTTACATACTTACTTACTTACATACTTACTTACATACTTACTTACTTACTTACTTACCTACTTGTTTACTTATTAGCTGAGCACTGATAACCTAATGGTTGAAACTTGCTCTTTCAATCGGGAGGTCCGGTCGTCAAATGCGTTGATACTCCAGAGGACTTTGGTCACAGATGCGTTGTTACTCCAGAGGACTTTGATAATCGGTTCATATGAAAGTGAGTCGGCAGCTACACATTATACCGAACGTAATAACTGTTCTACGCTAGAAATCGGTTTTTTTATCTGACTGAAGTAGCAAAGGAGCATGCAGTCCACCTGATGGTAAATGGTCACTACCTCCCAATGGAAATCTGTAATCAACTACCTACAGAACATGGGTTCCATCTGAAGTCAATCATAGATGCGTTGCTACTCCCGAGGACTATCATGTTCACCTCATGTGAAAGTGTGGCAACCACACCCTCCTATCAAAACGCAAGAAATGCTTCACGCTAGAAATAGGTGTGGCGGTGGTACTTCCCCGGTCGAACTACACTGATTCTACCACCTCGAAGGTGTAGCGGTACTGCCTCCTTGGTCTAACCACACCTTGTCCTTGTAGCCTCAGGTCAGGCGATCCCGGGAAGGACGGCGGTATATGTGGTCGCATACCGTCGTAAAGACTAGACGGGGCGGTGGGTCCACCCGCACATCTGGGAGGAGCCCGATGTGGCAACGCGCTCAGAGGATTCCGGTTGCGGTCGGACGGAGTTCCCGGAGTCCTCTTAATAGCGCCGAGGACGGCCACCGGGGGGGTTTTAGTGCGGTAAAAATCCCACATAACCCTGCGTCGCTCCCACGGTGGGTACCTTTAGAAGGCTTCCCCGTCGTAAACAAAAAAATGGTCTAACCATACTTGTTGTACCTTGCACGTAAGTAATAGTTAATGAGATGCTATTTTCATGGTGAAATATACAGACCAGTGGCTAGAGCATACAACGTTAACTACGAAATTCACCTTTCTGTACTTTCATGTGTTTGCACAATTATTTGCACTATTTTTGATGATGAAACAGTGATGAAAATGATTTTTATCATCGAGCTTTTTCAACTCAATCATAAATTATTAAATTTTTCCTATTGTAACGAAATGTACACTAAAAGGTGGCAAGATAATATATATCCTAAGTTATAAAGAATTATGTATACCGGCATATTTTCTCTCAAATTCAAACGAACACAAACACTATGAGATATATTGCTTTGAAGCAGCTATAAAAGTAAAGAAAAAAGTCATCGTAAATGAATAGTCTTTTTTCATTAACTTGAAACAATTTTAATATTCTCGTTATTGTTTAACAAAAAATTATTAAGAAGCAAAACTACCTCAAAACCTAATAATACGCTTTAATTTTAATGACGTGTACCAACCGACAAGCGCCCATAATACACAAAACTTTTCCTTTGATCCTTGTCGCCGATGTTTTATTAAAGTCCCAAACGGAAATTACCAAGATTTTAATTAAACTTCGAACTTACGAAGTGTTTAACCACTATGTCACACTACGTGCATGTATGCGATGTGCGATAATAAGTTTGTAAAAGAAATTGGAGCGATGCGGACGTGCTCTCTTACATTGGAAATGAGAGTATTTTTACAGATTCTGAACAAAGTAAGAACACTGTGTGGTTAGTTTCCGAAAGCATTCATTGCATCCTTACTTCTGCCTACTAATAGATTCTGTTTTGAGATAAATGGTGTGTTAAACGCTTTCTACACTCATTGCTCATAGAAGGATTTTCTCCTGTATCGTGGATACCATAGACACACACAAAGACGAATACACAAACACCCAGACCCAAAACAAGAATAAACTCATCATTCAGATACTTGTCTGGCCGGGAATCGAACACGGTACCCGCTGCGTGTCAGACCGGTATAGTTACCGCTGCGCCACGCGGGTCGTCAAAGGAGACATACTTATCCAAAGGAGACATACATTTCGTTATAACTTGGTCCTTAGGATTTACACACGCTTTCTACACTCATAACACCACACTAGGATTTTCTTCTGTGTCATGGGTACCATGAACACACCCGAGACGAATACACAAACAACCAGACCCAGAAAATGAATCCAAACTGTCTGGCCGGGAATCGAACCCGGAAACCATTGCGCGTCAGACCGGTGTGGTAAAGGCCACGCGGGTCGTCAAAGGATTGTTGACGCATCTGCAACTAATCAGTAAGACTCTGATATTGTCTGAAGTTGATGACAGATGTTTATGGGCAGTCTTGGCAATTTACATCGAGTGGAATGCACAAATGCATGCAACTCTTTTATTATAAAATCGTCTAAAGAACTCGTCAAATTTTTCTCTAAAATCCATCTAAAAAAATCTTTTAAATATTCTCGAAAAGATTACTGTTATTTTTTTGAAATTGAAAGCACTGAAATTTCAATATTCCTTCAACGCATACTCGTCGGATATAAGACAGGTACACGCGAGAAGCGATAACATTTCACTTCACACAAGTATTTCGCTTAAGTGACAGACGCGACTTCACTGAAGATAACGTAATTATTGCGTCAGCTGTAATTAGACTACCTCAGGCGTTTACTAATACTGTCGTCAACTGTAGGTATCAAGCAATTCTAGCCTAAACTCTGTTGCTAACTTTGGGATTCTAAACAATTCTATATAATATAATTTCTCATCGTTTGTGAGTGTAATTGTTGATAAGGTTGATCTTTTGAACATAAGGTTTTATGTTTTCAATAAATGTATAATAATAAAAATAAGATAATAAGTATAAAAAAAGTAATGAGAATCATTTCACTTTCACATGATTTTTCAAATTCAATCAAGTTATTTAAAATGTAATCAAAGGCGATTGCATATTCGTCCCTGTAGTGCCGGGATCAGAATAGGGCTACGGCATCCCTTGCCTGTCGTAAGAGGCGACTAAAAGGGGCTTCCGGGGTTGCTGACGGCTAGAGTGGGAGCTCGAACCGTTTGGTCAGGCAATCCCGGGAAGGACGACGGTATGTGTGGTCGCATACCGTCGTAAAGACTAGACGGTGCGGTAAAAATCCCACATAACCCTGCGTCGCTCCCACGGCGTCAGGTACCTGTTGAAGGATTCCCCCTCGAAAACAAAAAAATAATCTAAATTCATCTTACAAAAGTTTAAAGTCAAAATGAAATAATAAAATTAGGACTTAACATATTTACGAAAGTTTCTAGTACTATCAGAGTTAGGTTATTTACTGCGTTTGACCATTTCCCGTTGATTACTGCAAAAAGTTCCATCCCACAAACGGTTACGGTTCATCGCTACCGAGTACCCTCACGTATTCTACGTCCAGAACATTCCATATTACGCAAACGCAATTAGGTCCCGGCCCTTTCTTCTCCATATGTTAAAAAGGCGGGACATAATCCGAACTTATTGGCTCTCCTCCAAAACAGATATCGAATTTCTTGCCCTTCATTACAATAAAAAAGTTTCGATGGCAGATAAGAGGAATTTCTTTCTTGCCTTATAAACGCTCGTTCGATTTATCGCGGGAATTTCACGGATTCGGGCCCGATCTCGTTCTTTGGCTTTATCTTCGAGAATTGAAGACATGACGGATGGGCGGCGGGTGAATAATGAATTGAATCTACATAGACTCGATTCAAGATATTACATAATATATTCACAAAGATGTATTCGTCAATTCCAAGATTAATTTGGAGTGACATATGGAAGCACTTTAGCGTTAAGATGAGATTGTTGCTAAAGTTGGTACTATTGATCAGCTGAAACTTATCGAATATTTTGATAGGCCCACAAGTAATTAATTTTCTCGTCGACTATTAATTGACTTTTGGATTCAAAAAGTAATTACTTGAAACAGCGAGGTTGTTACGAATGCTCTTGATTAATGTTCAAAAGAAATATTAAAGAAATTGAGGCATAATAGGCAATTTGAGTACCAAAAGATTTATAAGGTGATTAGATGTCTGTGGCGTTTGCTGATGTGTTTTGGTTGGACGAGCCTGCACAACATTACACAAACATGAGGTATTTCAATTTAATCCTCTGGGATTGAAATTCAAATATATCTGACCTCCGGCAGCACTCTGATAGGGTTAGTTTGAAATAGATGCATGTGCGGCAGTAACTTCTTATCATCAGATGCACTTTATAATGATATGCTCCTTCAATTTCTATAATTTGCATGCTTATAACTTTTTCTTTTAATGCATAAATTATATAACGAATTTTGTTTGGATCCAAATCGATTGTCTTTCTATATTAATACAATCAATTACTCTCATCTGTCTCTGGGGACTCATACTGATCTTTGGGTATTAAATCCCTTGACATATTACATAATAGAAAACCCACACTGCCTTCCTATGAACATTTCCTATGAATATTCATCTCTTATTTATTTGTTCTTGCACTTTCTTTTCAAATAGATTATTTAAGACTACTATTATTGCGTACACCCTGTAGTCGGGGAGTAGAATAAGGCTACGGTATCCTCAGCCTGTCGTAAGAGGCGACTATAGGGGCCTTTGGGGTTGCGGACGGGTAAAGTGGGAGCTCGAACCGTCTAACAAGCAACCCCGAGAAGGACGACGGGATGTGTGGCTGCATCTCGCCGTAAGCACCAGATGGTGAAGGGGGATGGTACACGTCCCCCAAGAGATGAGCCCGTGAGGGGCGCTGCGCTAGGGGACACCGGTTCGTTCCGTTGGAGTTTCCGAGTCCCCTACAAGCGTTGAGGAAGGCCACCGAGGAGGTTTTAGTGGGAAAAAATCCCACATAACCCAGAGTCTCTCTCAAGACTTCGGTGTACCTTTTGAAGGTTTCCTCCCCGTAACAAAAAAAAAGTATTATTGCGTAATTGTCACATTTTAATAGGTAAACTTACGATACAAGTTTATTAATTTCTTTATTGTCAATATTTCGATCCAATTGCATAGATCGTGGTCACAACGGAGCATTTCCTTCGAATGCTTAATCATTGCTGCCTTAACTCAATTACTTTAATCGACTTGCTTCTATTCGCCATTAAATTACTCCTGTTATAGACAGTTCTATATTTTATGAACCAAGAGCCGATAACTATATTTTTTGCGCTTCAACCTCAGCCTCAAATCCCAAGGAATTAATTATAGCATTTAGTGAAAATTGCCGATCATTTGGATAGAGATGGATTAGTGGAAATTGGTTTTCAGGCCTTCAAGATGAGATTAGTGGCGCTAACGTTGTCCAACACTAATCCCATGTAAGCTCATATGTAATTCGATAGCCTTGGATATTGTCGGATTCTGAACTTAATGTACATACATGAATTGTTATGTAAACTATTCGTGAATCGCTTATTACGGTTACATATTCATTTGTGTTGTAACGGATTCAATGTAACAATGGTATGGTAGTAACCGTATATAATTTAATTTCATAATTTATGTTTGTATATGTTTGTTTATTTTTTGTTGCATTTTTTTCTTGTACAATAATTTTCTCCTTTAAATTGGTAAAGTTGGTATTGATTGAACTTCTGATGTTTATTATTGGAACAGTTTTTTATTCTAACTTCATCTAAATAACATTACATGAATTTAATATGTCTATAACTTCATAGTGAGTTACGAGCACGAGTTACGACTTACAAGCAGACAACTGACAAAAAGCTATTAGTTCTTTATAGATAAGCAGATAGTCGGCATTCACTGAATGACTTCTTTAGTTTTATATTAATTGTGTTTTATGTATCAAAAGGTATTATGATACATATCGGTGGAAGTGTCTAAGAGCGATCATCACCACTATACGTATAGTTACTGTCCTTTAACAGCAGTATTAAAAGATCATTTATTCTACATTTTATTTTGGTGTGGCAACAATTGGAAAAAAAAACATTGAAATAATTTATTAATTCATACGAACGCACCCTAATTACTTTTTATCACTAATTACCTTGGGAGTGTGTAGAATTATTAATTAGTAGTAAGAAAAACTTCAACTACAGTACTACCAGTCGGATCCTAGTATACCATCACTCGACAAGCCTCGACAAAACTTGACTTTATAAATATTAGTCAGCTCATTTTAATATGTTACGGGTACTCACAAAACGCGGTTTATTCACGGTCACGACCAAAATGTTTCACGAAAGACTAAGACGTGATTAACGACACATGACGTGACTAACACGTGTATATATTGAATGTTCTTATTGCCAACATTTATATACAGTAGAGTGCACCTAAATTCGGATATTACACAATGGATCAATCGATGCAATTAGATTGAAATATTACATTATCCATTAATCGTGTGATATTTGAACCTAGTTGCACCCTCCATCCATCCATCAGCCCTTTGATGTCCACTGCTAGACATAGGCCTCCCCTAAATGGCGCCACTCCAACCGGTCGTGTGCCCTCTGAATCCAACGGTTTCCCGCTGTCTTCTTCAGGTCATCTGTCCACCTGGTATGGGGACGACCTGTACTCCTTTCGCCTAAACGTGGTCGCCACTCGAGAACCTTTCTTCCCCATCGGTTATCGGTTCTTCGAGCGATATGGCCGGTCCACTGCCACTTCAGCTTGCTGATTTTGAGACCTATGTCGGTAACCTTCGTTCGTCTACGGATTACATCGTTGCGAATCATGTCGTAGCGAAATCCCGAGCGTAGGTCTCTCCATAGCACGCCGCAGTTGCACCCTGCCGGACCCAAATATTGGCAATAAGAAAGTTGGAACTAAGCGTATCATAAGCACTCGTTACACAGAATAGATTAATTTCCTTTTTTACAAGATTTTTTTACGTTTTTTTTTCTAGTTTTTTACAAGATTGAAAAAGCAAACAAGCCCGCAATCCATTTGATTCTAAGCGGCTACTACATCTGTCAGCAACTTCATATATAACAAGGGTTCAATGTGAAGCCAATCAGATGCGTTGCTACTCCCGAGAAGTAAGACGGTCGCCTCATGTAAAAATGAGCCATGATTTGTTATAATAATACTCTCAAATCCTACTCAAATAGTACACTAAATATCTAATAAGAATCGGATAAGGAACAGTTCCATAACACACTTAATTAATAGGCCGATTAAATATGAAAACATAAATCAACATCAGAATTGGGCACAAAGCCGGCATAAGCCCGAAATAACTTACAATTTAACAAACTGAAAGTTAAATTACAAACATTCATATGAATCAGTACGTATTTATGTTTGCTTTTATGATATATAATGTAAAGAACAAGCTCACTAACTTGGGCATATAAATCAAAGCCTGACGAGGGTGGAACAACGCTATCTTAAGTGATTTATATTTAGTGTTCTGCTTGAAATTGTTTATTTTCGTGTATTTATCATTTTAATGGTGTCGGTGAGTTTTTTTTTTGTTCTATTTGACTAAAGTAGCAAACGAGCATGCAGTTCACCTGATGGTACTTACCATCAGGTGAACTGCATACTCGTTTGCTACTTGGTCGTGACCACTTGGTCACTGCCGCCCATGGAGATCTGTAAGCAACTTCATACTGAACATGGGTTCTATCTGAAGTCAATCACAGATGCGTCGCTACTCCCGAGGACTATGATGGTCGTCTCGTATAAAAGTGTACCGACAACACCCTTTCATCGAAACGCAAGAACTGCTTTACGCTAGAAATAAGTGTGGCGGTGATACTTCCCCGGTAAAACTACACTGGTTCCACCACCTTCCAATTCGATTCCTGATTAAGTACAATTGTAAATGATTGTTTAGGCGTCAGTTTTGAGTTTTGACACTGTGAGTTTATTTCTGTGTATTTTGCATATAAGCTCAATGTGAGTCTAGGAGTCATATTTCATTTATGTTTTAGTATTTTTATATCTAAGAAAAATGGACTGTATAAGTTATTTATCTGACTGAAGTAGCAAACGAGCATGCAGTCCACCTGATGGTAAGTGATCACTACCGCCCATGGATTATAGTTTTTCGGTTATTTTTTACAACATATACCTACTAGTATCCGCACATATACAGAGACACACCGACATCAAAAAAATAATCACTAGCGCTTAATATGTAATAAAAATGTTGCCATATGATAAATGCAAAGTCATATAAAAGTCGTGAAAGTGCATATAAATGCTTGACACTCACGAGACGAGAGTTCGACCGAGGAAATACCACCGCCACACTTATTATAGCGTGAAGCACTTCCTTTGTTTCGATAGAAGGGTGTGGTTGCCGGCACACTTTTATATTAGGCGACCACCATATTCCTCGAGAGTAGCAACGCATCTGTGATTGACTTCATATAGAACCCATATTCCGTATGAAGTTGATTACAGATGTCTATGAGCGGCAGTGACCACTTAACATCAGGTGCACTGCATGCTCGATTGCTACTTCAGTCAGATAAAAAACTACAATTTATTTTAACTTACAAAGACTAAATTAAGTACTTATAAACTTTAACTATTTATTTTCTTACCGATAAATCAGTTTTCGCTCGGTAAGCTTGAACTTATATTACATTGTTAACTCGATAATAATCTGGCTCCACGTTTTATGATTTCGGTGACCTTTTTAAATTTATTGCTGAATCTGAGCATTGATTTCTTTTATGTAATATTGACGGACACGTTACGGGTTTCTATTTAAGCCCTTAAATGATTGCAAAGTTACAAAATTAAAATCGTACGGGAAGCTTATGGTTGTAGGACGTTATTCGACACTGGCGACACAAATGCCACGTTTATTTCTGCCTAGCAGATGCAGTAAGCTCTGCTGTGCTCAGGTCAAACACACTTTTTCATATAATTGACTAAAAAACTAAAATTATTAGTGTTTCTCTACTATATTATACATGTGTTATACATAAAAACCTTCCTCTTGAATCACTCTATCTATTAAAAAACTGCATTAAAATCCGTAGCGTAATTTTAAAGATCTAAGTATACATAGGGACAGACAGAAGCGACATTGTTTTATATATAGTGAAGTAGCATCGAGCATTTGTAGTCCATCTGATGTTAAGTGCTAATTACCGGGCGTAGACACTTTAAAATCAATCACAGACGGGTTGCTTGTCACAAAGACTACACATGAGCCGGCAACAATAAATATCCTTCTACCAACCCGCAACAACTGCTTTACGCTAGAAACAGTTGTGGCGGTGGTACCTCGCCAGTCTAAACATACACGTTCTATTATCCTGCAAGATAACTTAACCAAGACCTCCCAACATATTCATCATGGGCAGCAACACATAAGTGGTCGACCTTAGTTCGAACTCTGATCCTTCCTGAAATTAATAAAAATATGCGCGAACGGCGGAGGATACCTTTCAACTCCCTGTGTGATGCATCTATTTATTATTTCTATTCAAATAATTTCACATCAGACCTTCTGTTTCCAATACGGCATTAAACTTTAATGTATACGTATTTGCACAAGTAATTAGCGCTGACGTGTGCTATATCAATGTATTAATATTAATATGTTAATTCGGCGAGCTTTAGGGATGATAAATCCTATTATACTCTAGCTATGTTATGTTCAACGATTTGCTCACAAACACATAAGGGCACAAATAGTTATAACATGAGACCTAATTTAATATAAGACCTAATTCCAGATCATCCAGGGATTGAACGTAATACCTTCTGCATATCGACCTAGTAAGGTGACCAGTCGACCAGACCAGATTGTTTCTAATACCTTATGGATGGTACATTGACTATACGTCCATATACTATAGTGGTCAATTCGCTACGCGGGTTGCGCGTGCTCGGTTTCACCTATCTTTAATATTTAGTACGTCGGCTGTCATCAAAAAACTACGGAAATAACGTTACTTAACGTTAAGTTTAAAGGTGGTAGAACCAGTGCAGTTCAACCGGGAAGGTACCACCGCCACACCTATTTCGAACGTGAAGCATTCCTTGCTTTTCGATGGAAATGTGTGGTTGCCGGCACACTTTTATATGAGGCGGCCATCATAGTCCTCGGGAATAGCAACGCATCTGTGACTGACTTCAGATGGACCCCATGTTCTGTATGAAGTTGATTACAGATGTTCAAGGGCGGCAGTGACCACTTACCATCAGGTGGACTGCATGCTCGTTTGCTACTTCATTATTATAAAAAGAAGTCAACAACAGATTCCAAGCTACCTCAGTGGACTAAGTTCAAACGCATGGTAATGTTTTTATATACACTCAAACACTTTCTAATCTTATAGCCCTTACTAAGAATTTTCTTGTTTCATGGATGACATGAAAACCAAACAACAGATAAACTTACTCAGGCCCTTAACCAAAATGTAATTTCAATCAGATATTTTCCTGGCCGGGAATCGAACTCAGAACTCATTGTGCCAATAAGGTAGTCGCTCCGGCGAGTCATCAGCCGTCATTATACATGTAACAGTTGCTAAAACAGTACATTAAAAGTTTCATCTATAACTAAAAGCGAAACTTTTCAGCTTCACTCCTAACGAAACAATTACGTACATTTGCCGCAAGGAGAGACGCACTTAAAAATTACCTCCACTCAGATACATTTATTATGGATTTGTGGGAGTTAACACCTGCTTCGGCGAAGTAAGTTTGTTTCGAAAAAGCGGAATTTGTTGTTTGTTTGTTCCGAGCGTTGTTCAGATAAATTTAGCCATAAATTAGCTGCCGCCGGGTCGGAGGTGGTTTTTCATTCAAAATTGCCGCTCTCGACTTTCGAGAGACGAGAAAATGGGGCCATATCGGCTTGGCCCTTACTATTGGTTGTTACTTACGAGTTCTTTCGTGTCAAAGGATTGCTTGATTCGAGTAAGCATCGAGCATGTCTCTATAACTAAAGAGAATATTCCTTTTTGGTAGTCTTAAATTATTTTGTAATCCGACGGTATTTGAATATTAAATATATGTTTTATATAGTTTTACTAATTTCGTAATAGTAATAGGTTGGAGAGGCGCCATTTAGGGAAGCCCTACGTCCAGCAGTGGACATTAAAGGGTGCGTGGATGGATGGATGAATGAATAGGTTGCATTTAAGACAACTGTAAAAATAATAAAAAAAGCACAAAATAAATGTATTCAGTATGATAAATAAGTTATGACATACTAATAACCTAACGAATTTTTTATGGAGTTACCGGTTAATCATCAAAAATTAAAGAACGTTCATTTTCTAGCTAAAAATGCTCAAAATTACACAATACAACACGATATTTGAAAAACATAAAAATAAAAATACACAGCCAAGCAACATTACGCGAAGAGGCTTTCGCTCTTAAACAGCATTATCGGGTAAGTGGACTCTGCGATGGATGGTCGTAAAGTGTCGCTCGAGGTACGTGCTGGGCCTTTTATACCTCTGATCCCCTCCTCCGCCACTCATCGCGATATGGCTCACAGGAACACTAACAATATTGCCACTATAGTAGTAAAGTTCCTTCTTTACACATTTACTTTGAAACCCTCAGGGATTTTCCGTAGTGAAACGGAGCTTACTTTGTCACTTTGTCTTTTTTGCGTTAACACGGCTTTTAACTAAAGTAAGTTTTATACGACACTCAATAACAAATTTATTTGAAACTAAACAGAGTGCCTACATTATTCAATGTTATGCTCATTTAAATTGAAAGCCTGTTGTACATATTTCTTTGAAAATTACGTCTCGTTACTCTTGTTTCTTAAAACTAATTGCACGTCTCTAACGCAAAGCGTTTGGTTGTTGACTATCGACGTATCAAGATCAAGCTCTGGACTTAAATTGTTTTAACACATATTTGTAGTATTTTCTGGGTAATTGAATATTATCTTATACATATCACCACTAAATTCTTCTTACAATGCTGAATCTACAGAAAGCTAACCTTAGGGAACTCCTATCATACATAGGAATATTCGAGTTTTTTGCGTATTTAAGTCGTTGGTTTTGGCGATATGTTGCCATGTTCTTGTCAATGATCAAAAGCGTAAGCAATGATTGTTTTGAACAATTGTACTAAAGCTACTATTTACAAAAAATCATCATCTTACGCTAAAACAGATGTGATAATTATGATATACTTTGGAATAAACGTAAATTGTCAGACATTTTAAATTGAAGGCATTTTAATTATTACGTAAAATATTAATTTTATTTCTTTTTATGTTTATTTTTTTCACATAGTTTTGTTGTTATTATTATTTTTTTAATTTGTTTTTCCTTTTGGTATGATTTAAAACGAGTAGCAGCAGGAGGGGACCCTTGACCAACAATTCCCGCTTAACATCTCAGGGAAATTGGGGTGATTGAAAATCAGCGCAGCTCAGGACTTAGATCCTGGTTCTGCATTAGCTGAGTCACTTCCTTTTGCTCTCAACAATGTTACTTAGCTTACCTAAATTAATTGTTACTTTTTATATGTAATGCATTTTGAGGCAATAAACCATTATTATTATTATTATTATTATTATTATTATTAATTTCTAGTTAATTAGTATGAGAATCACACGTTTAATCTCTTAAAAAACGCTCATCGTTCATGACCTACTATCAAACAAAGCCTTAATAGGTACATCATTAAAATAACTTCAAGAAACTTCCAACGTATAACGACCATACTTCTTGAGGCATCAAGTGATGCATTTTCAAGTTCGTTACGAACACATTAACGATACTTGTTCTTTGTTACGTGCCGTGGAATGTTTAATAGCTTACAATGTGTTCAAATATAATCTGGTTTTTATTATAAACTTCTGAAAGAGTTAGCAAAAGTTAAGATCACATTTCACCACGTACATACTTGGTAGATTTCAAACTTGTTTAAAAATTTTAGGTTTTGTAGGATTTTTCTGATGGTTTTTTTTCGTCTATCGTTTTTAAATTTATAATTGTTTAGCTAACAAGTATATAATATTACACCTCACTCCACAGTTGGAAAAATTGTAAATATGTAATTCATTTAAAAATAGATGATTCACTGTGAATAACTATTATTCACAGTGAATCATCTATTTTTAAAATCGATAAAGCACAATAACGAATACATATTAAAGAAATATCAGTGAATTTTCGTTCTCGTTAATCTAGTTCTGTTCCGATAGTTAGATCACAGAATATTATTATGTTAATAAGTATTATGTATATACATGAGTATAGTTACCGGCTTACTTTAATATGAGGCGACCATCTAGTCCCTCAGCACTAGCAAAACATCTATGCTTGATTTTGATATGTATTAATTTCTGAAGGTGGTAACAGATGTCCATGAGTTGCGGTGACCACATACCATCAGGAGATCTGCAAGCTTGTTTTCGATTATACGCTTTCTACACTCATAGTATACGCTTTCTACACTCATAGCCCCACAATAGGATTTTCTCCTGTGTCGTGGGTACCATGGACACACACACAAGACGAATACACAAACACCCAGACCCAGAACATGAATCTAAACTCATCATTCAGATACATGTCTGGCCGGGAATCGAACCCGGGACCCATTGCGCGTCAGACCGATATGGTAACCGCTCCGCCACGCGGGTCGTCAAATTATATGATACAATTTTTAAATATTGACCTTGATGCCACAAGAACAAAAACATAAAAGTGAGAAAAGAGCGAGTTTCGATGGTACTGCATATTTTATTACCACGTTGGGACCTAAAAAATATAAATGGGACACTTTCAGACGAGGCTTTTATAGGGAAATGATATGGAAGGTAAAACTACCTTTTCGTAGTAGGTAAAAAATGTTTTCCCTAAAATAACTTGTGAGTTTCAGCGTAATAATACCACAGCAATAAAAATAAATATTTTAAAAGTAACATTTTCTGTTTCTGTATTAAACAAAAGTGTAGTCATGCTGTATTTTGGCATGTACAAAATAGGTATGTAGTTTTGAAGGTGGTAGAACCAGAGTAGTTCGACCGGAGAAGTACCACCGCCACACCTATTTCTAGCGTGAAACATTTCTTGCGTTTCGATGGAAGAGTGTAGTTGCCGGCATAGTTTTTATTTGAGGCGACCATCTCAGTCCTCAAGAGTAGCAACACATCTGTGATTGCCTTCAGATAGAATATTCTATGTTCTATATGAACTTGCTTACAGATGTCCATGGGCGGCAGTGACCACTTACCATCAGGTGGTCTGCATGCTAGCTTACTACTTTAATCAAATAAAAAAAAACAAACACCCAGACCCAGAACAGAAATCTCAATTCATCATTCAAACATGTGTCTGGCCGGGAATGGAACCCAGAACCCACTGCGTGTCAGACTGGTATGGTAACCGCTCCGCCACTCGTGTCGTTAACTCGTCGTTATAATTAAGGGTTGTAACATAAACATATGATGTCACGCAAGTTGGTAGTTGGAAAAAACCGTCAACCAGCACTAGTTTAAATTAACCTATCTACCCTACGTCTTGTTCATTTTTTAAGGTCCATATCACACACTAAATTTTATCCTTAGGCTCGAACTGCGTCTGCGATTTGCATAAGATTTACCAGTCTAAACTCATATTTAGAGATTACGTATTTAGTAAAATCCATCTTTATAAATTCGTCTTAAGAATATTATCCCATATACTACGTGAGATGTTAATAAATATTCTCCCTACAGAAAAAAGCATTTGTCATATAAATGAACTATTACGTGTACATTGCACGTCGTGTTCATGAATTGAGCTGTTTCTTCATAATCTTGGGTATTCATATGAATTCATATGAGACAGGCGTCCGGTTTTATGTGGGAGTTCATGTTATTCATCTTCAATTGATGAAAAAATGTACCTAACTCTTGTAACATTATTGATGTGACAAAGTCATATAATTCGATGGAGCCGGCTGGTTCTACATTGAAAACACTGGTTCTACCACCTTGATTTTTACTCGTTTCTATGTAGAAAATCAACAATAGTGGACTACATGCTCGTTTGCTACTTCAGTCTGATAAAAGTTGTAAAGTGTAGTTCGACAGGGGAAGTACCACCGCCACACCTATTTCTATCGTGAAGCATTTCTTGCGTTTCGATAGAAGGGTGTGGTTGCGGCACACTTTTACATGAGGCGACCATCATAGTCCTCGGGAGTGGCAACGCATCTTTGATTGACTTCAGAGGGAACCCACGTTCTGTATGAAGTTGATTACAAATGTCCATGAGCGGCAGTGACCACTTACCACCAGGTGGACTGCATGCTCGTTTGCTACTTTAGTCAAATAAAAAAAAAACTTAATACAAACAATCCATTTGTGATTTCAGTACACGGAAACACTTAATGTGTATAGGGCGGTACAGGGAATGGTGGGCGGTGCCTTAAGACTTTTATGTCTGCGAACAGTTTTTACTGCGAAGATACGATCGAAGAATTGTTTCGGCCTTCGCAGAGTTTTACGACCGCACAGATAAGGCCCGATTCTCTAATGTTATGAAATTGTAACTGAAATGTCTTTGTAAGATTTCTTATCAAGGGAAATATATTTTCCTTATTTTTTATAGCTACGAGCATGCAGTCCACTTAAGTGGACACTGCTGCCCGTGGCCGTCTGTAGCCAACTTCATAGGAAGAGAGACTCTTGAGATGCGTTGTTTCTCCTGAAGACTAAGATAATTATCTCATTTCAAAGACAGCCAGCAACCGTTGTTCGGTTAAAAATAAATACCGGGGTCAATTAAATATCATGTTTAAATTAAATATTTAAATTACAATTGACTTTACGATAAGTAAGATTTTTGAAGAAAATACGTAATATTTATGAAAAATAAAGGGCATGTGGAGACTCATTGGTATGAATTTGGTGAGTTATTAACTATATACAATTATATAATATACATATATGAAGATTGTACACAATAAAGATAGATCTATTTAATTATATAACTTACTTTCAAATTAGCTTACCTCGTAGACAAGTCAGAACTCATACGCAAATCGCAAGCCAAAATTAGTCAAGATATTAACAAAAAGTTGAAATGATAAAGAAGATAACAGAGGGCGCCACTTGCCACCGAATTGAATACATGACGCGAATAGTAATACAATCCGTGAAAAAGTAACATTTAGAAGTTTGGAACAAGGATTTAATTTAGACATAACTTTCCTTCGAGTTGAGTTGTGCGTGAAAAGAATAATTTGGAGGGAAATCTTTAATGGATGAAGGATAAATTTATGGACGACTAGTTGAATCCCGCAGCTTCGCCCGAGTTAACGAAAATCGAGGTATCCATTGTCCCGTGGGAATAAGATATTTTCCCACGGTAAAAAGTAGCCAATATGTTAATCCAGAGAGTCAACTAACTCCTTACCAAATTTTATGAAAATCGCTTCAGCCGTTTATACGTGAAGAAGTAACAAACGTACACACTCACAAACTTTCGCCTTTATAATTAATATTATTATGTGGACGACTAGCTGAGTCCCGCAGCTTCGCCCGCGATAACAAAAATCGATGTATCGATTGTCCCGTGGGAATAAAACATTTTCCCACTGTGAAAAGTAGTCTATATGTTAATCCAGAGCGTCAGCTAACTCCCTAACAAATTTTAGTAAAATAGCTCCAGCTGCTTAAACGTGAAGAAGTAACAAACATACACACACACATTTTCGCCTTTATAATATTAGTATGATTAAAATTCTGTATTAAACCATGATTGATTTGGTAACCTTGATTGAACATCAATTTATTTGCAAATTTATATTTTATCACGGAAAATGCAACCTTACACTATAGTTAAAAAACTAAATAGCTTAAAAAGGCATAACTTTTAAAATAATAAGGTCCACGAGTTTCTTATTTAATCTTAAACTGAAAACAATTATATCTTGAAATGATTTCATATCATGTAAATATTAGTGTAATTAATTTAATGTATACAAATAAAATTCGTATTTTTTCGACAGACAAAAAGATCGCTTTTCCATTTCATTATGTTATCTTTCAATTGATGTTTAGCTATAAGCTCTCAATATGTGCAGTATGTATAAATCTCTCGTCATCCCATTATAGTCCCACTGCCGGGCTCGCGTCTTCATAGTCCACCGCGCTGGCCAAGTGCGAATTGGTGGACTTCAAACACCTCCGAATTTTTTTAAAGAACTCCTGGGTGTGTAGGTTTCCTCACGATGTTTTCCTTCACCGAAAAGCAGTGATACTAAAATAATAATAATACGCACATAATTTCAGAAAAATCTGTGATGCGTGCCTGGGTTTGAACCTCGGACATCCCGATCGAGAGGGCAAATTTCAACCATTAGGCTATCACTGCTCTATATATACAAATATGATCTAAATACTAATGGAAACATTATAAAAACTTTTTAAAATGTATGTAGTTGTCTAACTACATCAAAAATAATAAACGAAAATACTTACCACTTTGATACAGAGTCTCAACTAACTTCATCACTACAAAAACAATAAAAAAGTAATAACTAAAACTTCATACTATCACTGAAATAATTCCATTTACTCAGATTACATGAGTTGACCGCCTCCATTTCTTAAGAAATGAAGATACTTAATTAAAAATGTTGTGTACGAGGTTGCTATTATAAAACTCCTTTGTCTCTAATGACACTGTATCATGATATGTTTACAAAGACTTATATTACAGAACAATGTTCGCTAATATTATTTTTTCCCGACGGCGACATGATGGTAATGTGCTTCGAGCATTTGTATGAATACTTTTATTATAAAGCTATGTTGCACGTTTTTGCCACGGACGTGCAAGTTGTGAAATGAGCTTCCTCTTGAGGTATTCCCGGAGCGCTATGACATGGGGTTCTTCAAGAAAGGTGCGAAAAGAGCTCTCCTTCAAAGCCGGCGATGCATTGGCGACTCTTCTGGTGTTGCGAATGTCCATAGGTGACGGTGACTACTTTCCATCTGGTAGCCCGTCTGCCTTATATTAAAGTAAAAAAAGTATAAAAAAGTATAAAAAGTATAAAAAAGGTTATATTGATAAACACAGTTTTAACAAGTCTAATATGAAAGTATGAAATAACATACACACGCTTCCTAAACAAACATGCTTTCTTCACTCACAGCCTCACTAGGATTTTCTCCTGTGTTGTGGGTACCATGGACACACACAAGACGAATACACAAACACGCAGACCTAGGACAAGAACCTAAACTCATGATTCAGATACTTTTTTTTGATATCGAGGGGAAACCTTCGAAAGGTACCCGACGCCGTGGGAGCAACGCCGACTTATGTGGGATTTTTACCTCACTAAAACCCCCCCGGTGACCATCCTCGGCTCTATGTGGAGGATACCGGGATCTCCAACGGACCGCTGCTGGTGACCTCCGAGCGCGATGCCCTCTTCGGGCTTTTCCTAGTGAGCATTGTACTCAGTGCGCTTCCCTGGTGTTTACGATAGCATGTGGCCACACATGCCGTCATTCTACACGGGGTTGCTTGGCAGGACGGTTTGAGCTCCCATTCTTACCGCCCGTAACCCCGGAAGTCCCTTTTAGTCGCCTCTTACGACAGGCAGGGGATACTAGAGCCCTATTTACTTCGTTCCGCCTAAATGACAAAAATCTAAAATTGTCAGTTTTTCTCCACTATATCATCATTCGTATTTTATACATAAAAACCTTCCCCTTGAATAACTCTATCGATTAAAAAAACTGCATTAAAATCCGTAGCGTAGTTTTATATTATATGAAGTTGCTTACAGTTGTACATGGGCGGCAGTGGCCACTTACCCTTTGGACGCTCATTTGCTACTTTAGAATTCATAAAAAACGAGCATATCTTTATGTGCGTCCGTTTAGCCAGAAATTGTCACTTTTTAATTTGACAGTATCAAACCACTAGATAGGGGTACATAATTATCATAATTGATTAAAATCTTAAACTCACTCAGTCCCTTTCATTCTGCGAATTATAAGCTTGGCCTATAATGAATCTAGTTAGATACAACTCGTTAAAATAAAAATCCTCAAAAATAATTACAGCAACAACGAGAAGATTTAACTCGTTAAAATTTAAAATCTTTTAATAGGTAAAACGTGACGTTAACTTTTGAATAAAATACTGACACGTATTTTTTCCCCACGGCTCCGCCTCGAGATACGTCCATTTAAAATGTATCGGACGTACGTTTCCGTGCATACGAAGTGGGATCGTACTATTCGAAAAGTAGTTTAGTGATTTAAAATTAAGTAGGTTACACGAAGTAAGTACTGAATTATTTGAACAAATCCTGCCCTTTGCAAAAAACACTCGAAGTAAATACTAACGAAGTTTAACTAATTCAACCTTTTATATGCATCAACAGTGGTGGTCAGAGCAGTGATAGCCTAATGGTTGAAACTTGCCCTCTCAATCGGGAGGTCCGAGGTTCAAAACCAGGCACGCACCACTGATTTATGTGCGTATTATACATTAATTATAACTGCTTTTCGGTGAAGGAAAACATCGTGAGAAACCTACATACCTATAGTAGATAGTTCTTTAAAAAAAAAAGTTCTCGGAGGTGTGTGAAGTCCACCAATTCGCACTTGGCCAGCACGGTGGACTATGGCCTAAACTCTCTCCTTCCGACAGAAGACCCGTGCCCAGCAGTGGGACAGTAATGGGTTGACAACGATATGGATCAACAATCACAGTAGACATATACATATTTGAACTGTGTATAGATGGTATCAATACACACGCACACGCTTTCTACACTCATAGCCCCACACTAGGATTTTCTCCTGTGTCGTGGGTACCATGGACACACACAAGACGAATACACAAACACCCAGACCCAGAACATGCATCTAAACTCATCATTCTGATACCTGTCTGGCCGGGAATCGAACCCGGGACCCATTGCGCGTCAGACCGGTGTGATAACCACTCCGCCACGCGTGTCGTCAAACTATATCAATAGTATTAAGTATTTTACTAACGTAATCCTTTCTTAGCGAACAATGGATCTATTGTTAGAATTGCATGATGCAATCATCAGGTATACATTAAATTAAATGATCATAGTCGCCTTATTAAGACTGAGTTTACTGAATGTGACGTAAAGTTCAAAATAAGTATGATAATAAGAAAGTGAATTAGCTTTTTTATTATTTTTTTATTCATATATTTAATATTTTTGAGGGGGAAATCTTAACCTCACCACTCCGAAATGGCCTATTCAGTGTCTTTTTTTTTCTAATTCCGACTCTATAGGTTCAAGGTTATCATAAAATAACCTTTAATTTTTTTTATTTTTTATTTGTTTTCAATGGAGAAAACCATCATCATTTTTCATAAGACTATTCTCGCAGGCTTTCTTTTAAATCAACTCCTATGACAAGCAGGGGATATACCATAGCCTTATTCTAGTAACGAAACTACAGGGTCTAGGTTAATGACCTAAGGACGACAAAATAAGTCATCACTTCATAATAATCTCATATTACATATTCCGAACGAACTAAACATACTCATAAATTACCCTTTATGACTTTCTGTCAACAGTCCCAATACCCGTAACTTGAGACTCGACATTCCGGATGTCATATCGGCACGGTTACGGCCGTTCACGTCCGTCCGGTGTGGGAATGAGTCCTTTAAGTGTTCGATTTAGGGCTGAGAGGACAACACTAGAAAAAATATTGAATTCAATAGTATTGAATATTTAACCTACCGCGATTTTTTCTTAGTGGACAAAGGAACGATTGCTAGAATTTCATTATGCAATCATCTGATATACAGTCTTATTAAATCATTGAAAAAAAATTATAATTAATTCATAGTCGCCTTGATAAAACTCATTTTAGCAAAAATGTTATATCAGGTCATCTTAAGTGCATCATAACATAGTAAATAACTTTTTTTGTTATGTTTTCGAGAAAGAAACCTTCAATCCGCAATCTTGGAAGCCTCCTTTTAATCGGCTCTGAAAACAGACAGGGGATGATATATTATAGTATTGCCTTTGCTATATTCTAATTCCCGATCTACAGGGTCAAGGTCAACAACCTAAGGATAGCAAAATAAGCCATCACTTCATAATAACCACAGATAACATTACATATTCCGAACAAACTAAACATACTCATAAATTACCCTTTATGACTTTCTGTCAACAGTCCCAATACCCGTAACTTGAACCTCGACGTTCCGGATGTCATATCGGCACGTTACGGCCGTTCACGTCCGGTGTAGGGTTGAGTCCTTAAAGTGTCTCCGATCTAGGGTTGAGAGTATAACACACGACGAGTATAATTATAGAGACGATGAAGACGTCATGCTGAATTGTAAAATGACTTGAAGAAGTAGCAAATGAGCATGCAGTCCACCTGATGATGATGATAACTGATCTCTACCATGGACTTGTGTAATCAACGCCAGGTTAAATAAGTCTTATCTGAGGTTAGCCACATATGTGTTGTCACCCTTTTTTTACACCCTTCCCACCCTCCACACCATAACTAAGCAAGCACATAACACTGTCGTCATGAGGTTGGAATCGGCATAGCAGTGATGCTCCGGAGTCGAACCACAAAGAGTTCTAAGTTATAAGTTATGTACCTACAGATCAAACCTCGGACAACATGCGCCTATTAACAGAATCATTACTGAATGCAACAATATCTCCAAGTCCTTAAATTTCGATATCTTTCATACAAACATAGGTAAAATCAAGTGTATTGCATTGCGCAACGATTGCAAACTTTGATATTGCACACGTGTATTTTTTTTTAATTTTTATTCTTACTTTTACTTTTTCAACCTCTTTTTATGTTTTTAAGGTTTTAAATTCAACTTGCAAGCAGTCTACACCTGTAATTGTAATGACATTAAGCTTACCCTTTATATATATTGCTTTGTTTCTACTTTAAAATGTGATAATGCATATTATGTTGGTGTTCATTAAATAAATAAATAAATAAATAAGTTATAGTACTTCTTCTACCTTTAAATATCTTGATACGGAAAATATTAATATATATGTAAATGATAACTGAAAGTTCGGTGTGTCTGTAGATCGCTTACATGCATATTATGTTGAAAAAAGTTTCGATGACTGATAATAAGTAATGATTACATTTCGGTCTGTCTGTTGATCTTTTTATAAAATTCGCAGCAAAACAATTGAAAAAAAACATGCGTGCGTACAAAGTACACATGTCAGAAGTGAAACTTCTTTGGCGAACTAATTTATAAATCTTGTTTATATTTATACAAATCTAAAACTTTAAATTTCCAGGATTAAGAGGAAGGGAAAAAGGCGTGATACGACGTTCGCTCTGTCTCACTTTTTCTCACAATCTTTCTCACTCGCTTGCTCCCTACTCTCACTCCACGGCTAGTTGCTCATGCTACGTTCGCCCTGTCTTACTCTCTCTCAATCGGTCTCGATCACTCTCTCTCTCTTTTCCGACACTTCCGTTGCATACCGGCGTGACGTTTCATCTGTAAAAATTTTACCCTCATGCGCCTAAAGAAGTTTCACTTCAAAAATTGAATTTGGTTTTAATGAACATAATATCTGTAACCAATATGTTGAGGTAAAACTTAGTCTTTTTCTAAATAAGATGCATCATACACTATTGAAATTTATGTTACATTTTTTATACGCGGGTAAAATGTTTATATAAAAATTAATGAAATTTTGGGTACGTACGCGTCTTTTTCTTCCAGGCCAATAGACGTCGTCTTTGCCTACCCCATTAACGTGAAAGTAGTAAATCATTTCAAATAAGACTTGACAAGGCTGTAATAGTCTAAGATTGTACTGGATAATTTCTGCGTTCATCTGTTTTTAATGGAAAATACATTTTCTGTTCTACATATATAAGTTTCTTACATTCAAAGCTTAAAATATATTCCTGTGTGGCCATTGGCACACAAAGACGAACTTACAAATACCTAAACCCAGAACGGAAATCTAAATTCATCTGTTAGATATCAGTATCTGTTAAATCAGTGTCTGGCCAGGGATCTAACGCAGGACTCTCTTTATGACCCACTCCAGCACACGGCTGTTTGGGTAAAAAACACATTAAAATTTAGCTCATAAAATATAATTCTTCGCAATAAGTCTAAAAATCCACAATTTCAAAACTTCAAACACCCAAAAAAACAAAACCTCTATATTTGAAACCCACATTTCCAGTTTTCAACACCAGTTCAGTGTTTAAGTGCCGCCCCTGGTAATTGTGTGACCTGTTTGCTCAGGGCGCATTATGGCTTTACTGCTCGCGAGCCATGAAGGGACGGTTTTTCATCTGGAATATCATAAAACTAACACTGCTTTGGTTACATTTTAAAGACCTGATGGCTCTGTGCTGACCTAGAAATGTTGCAAGTTGAATTCCAAAGCATGAAATATTCAAAGATAACATTTTTGACATTCATCATTTAGATTCATGTCCGGCCGGGGCTTGAATCCGGAACCCTCTTTGTGCCCTCTCCATTACATACATCCTCAAGGTCATAAGGTAGATATATGATTAAAGTCTGTGTGTATTTGCGTAGCCTATAATACCGCATTCTTATCAATGAGTCTGAAAATCTACAATGTCAAAACTTCAAGCACCCAAAAAAACAAAACGTCTATATTTAAAACCCATATTTTGCAGTTTCAACACCATTTCAGTGTTTAAGTGCCGCCCCTGGTACTTGTGTTGACCTGTTTGCTGAGGGCGCATTATGGCTTTACTGCCCGCGAGCCGTGAAAGGACGGTTTTTCATGTGGAATATCATGAAACTAACTCTGCTTTGGTCATATTTTAACGAACTGATGGCCCTGTGCTAACCTAAAAATGCTTAAAGTCAAATTCCAAAGCATGAAATATTCAAAGATAACATTTTTGGCATTCACCATTTAGATACCTGTCCGGCCGGGGCTTGAATCCGGAATCCTCTTTGTGACATCTCCATTACACAGATCGTCTGGTAAATATGTGATTAAAGTCTGTGTGTATTTATTTGCTTATCCTATAATACGGCATTCTTATCAATGAGTCTGAAAATCCACAATGTCAAAACTTCAAGCACCCAAAAAAACAAAACGTCTATATTTAAAACCCATATTTTCCAGTTTCAACACCATTTCAGTGTTTAAGTGCCGCCCCTGGTACTTGTGTTGACCTGTTTGCTGAGGGCGCATTATGGCTTTACTGCCCGCGAGCCGTGAAAGGACGGTTTTTCATCTGGAATATCATGAAACTAACTCTGCTTTGGTTACATTTTAAAGGTTAATTGATGGCTCTGTGCTGACCTAGAAATGTTTCAAGTTAGGTTCAAGGCACGAAATGTTCTAAGAACGTTTTTTTAGTGATTTTACTCGAATGCGTCAGAAGAAGGGTAATGTTTATCGAACTTATATGTTTGTATGTATGCTAAACTTTCTTCTTCTTGGTCGTTACGCTCTTAACAGAGCGGTCGTGGTCGTCAAGTAGTCCTTTGGATGGCTGATGTATCTTGCCTTACGACATCTCGATGTATGCTAAACAGCTTGATGGATCAACATATAAAATATTACTCAATCGACTCAGTTTGAAAAGTGACGTAGACTTTATAATATAATAATACATTTAATATGGCGCCTGCGATTAAAGAAAAAAATACTTATTTATGTAATAGTATAATAATTTTGACACATTTTTTAATAATACTTTTAAAATTTGTAGGCAGGGTGGCGTGGCCTATAAGTCATTATAGCGTTCACTAGTGGGCGTAGGAATTGTGTGGACTTCTCGTCATTCACCGACGAATTAATACCTGATTTATATTAAAACTAATTTAGTTATAATAGAAAAAAAAATGAAATCAGGAAAAAAATAGTAGCAACCTAAAACTTGAGCAGCTTGAAATTAAACAAAAATAACTTAAGATATGTGACCTACAAAATCTTAAATATAGTGTCTTTATTTTGTATAGGCCTCCGGGGGCACTTAAAAATTGACAGTTACATTTTTTCTTACACTACCACCGGATCGAAATACGACCTCAACTGAGAAGATAAGTATAATATATATAACGAAATAGATGTGACGTCAGGAAGGTCGAGGTCTGTACTGTCCATTCTTGAAGTATTCAAGAAAAACACAGGAGTAAAATTCTTCGATTTATTCACACTTGAGAGGTCCGATCGCTTCGACGGTTAAACAAGAATCTTTTATAACAGTGTTTGGCCTTTTTATAACAGTGTTTGGTGAGGTGACAATAACAAATTTATCGGGTAAACTAAATTACAATTCTAAAAATCACTAAATATTTCTAATTTAATAAACAAACAATTTTAAACTAACTAAAATAATTATTATCGGCGACGTGTTTTTCACAAATACGCGATGTCGCGCCGACATATACAATATTTCCGACGTTAATTATATTTCAAGCAACATACTTCACAGTATAACGTATACGAGCAAATAAATTACAACAGACATTATAAATCTGAAAACTCATTTTCTTTAAGCACGTATTCGCTATAAACTAGATCTTCGGACATCATAAACGGTTGATTGCAATTTTTGCTCCGATTCCTTAAAACAATGAAGTGCATTGTTTTATTGTTATGTTCTGTGTCCATGCCAAATGTAATTGTACTGTGGTAGGCTTTTTTGGCTCCACGCCTAACGTCCTAGTGTGAATTCGCGGGGAACTGGCCTGTGAATCTGTTTTTGAGACATATTTATGTACGCAAAGAAAGGAAATTGGAGATTTTTATGTAGCACGTTGTATGACTGCATGTTGTCAATGTTGTGTGTATGATGCATGGACACGCATTTAACGTTCTTTTAACTGTAAGTTAGTAACAGTTTATTTATTTTCCTTGTTGCAATGTACGTGGCACGTTCACGTTATATACCGAGGAACTGCGTGGCGGTGCGGTTACCATACCGGTCTGCCACGCAATTGGTCCCGGGTTCGATTTCCGGCCAGACAGGTATCTGAATAATGTTTAGATTCTTGTTTTGGGGGTGGATGTTTGTGTATTCGTCTTTGTGTGTGCCCATGGCACTCGAGACACAGAAAAATCCTACTGTGGGGCTATGAGTGTAGAAAGTGTTTAAAGTGTTTCATTTCGCGGCACCAATAAATAAGATTATTTTCTATGAATATATTTCATAAAACACCCAAGTTCCAGACTCTTTTAATCCACGCAACATAACACTGATAAAGTCCAACTTTAAGAGCTAAATCGGGTAATTTGTTCTAATTTTTCGGCTCTTAATTGCCTATCAGGCATTTACAGGCATTTAACCGAGATCGCCTATAAAGTGAGTTAACTGCCGTAAAAGTATCGGCGATTTGGGCTAAAGCTGAAGATAAATCTTTTATTTGCTCTTAGATTTTCTATTCAAAATGAGAGATTTATTTCGAATAAAAAGAAAACAATTAAGAATTGTTTTAGGAATCACAATCATACTTGATTTGTACTTTCAACAATGAATGTTTCAGTGTTTTGGTTTGATGGACATGATAGAGCATGCAAAATCATTATTATGCATTCAAAATCAGCTATACTTAAAAATGTCTTAGAAAGGTTCTTTGTAGGTTGTTTTTGTATAACTTTTTTTTTTATCTGACCGAAGTAGCAAACGAGCATGCAGTCTACCTGATGGTAAGTGGTCACTGCCGCTCATGGACATCTGTAATCAACTTCATACAGAACATGGATTTCATCTGAAGTCAATCACAGATGCGTTGCTACTCCCGAGGACTATGATGGTCGCCTCATGTAAAAGTGTGCCGGCATCCACACCCTTCTATCAAAACGCAAGAAATGCTTCGCGCTAGAAATAGGTGTGGCGGTGGTACTTCCCCGGTCGAACTACACTGGTTTTACCACCTTCATTGTACCACCTTTTAGAAAAATCTTGAAGTAGTATAAATAGTCTGATTGCCCCATTGTTGTAGTGAACACGAATACATTTATTTATTCACCTATATGATATTATTTTCTCGAATACAAAAAAACAGATAAAATTGTTCTGAAGATAATACCAGTGACCTGACTTTATGATTTTAATTTATAAAATGCTGCATATTTGCCATTTGAATTTCATTAAACTCTATGTTAAAAAACTATCCAATCAATGTAAAGATCACTTGTAATATTGAAACTTAGTAGTTACAACGTAGACATAGCTAAGGCAAAGTATGCTTTCAGCGTTCTGAAATAGGTCATTCTGTTATGGAGCAGTGAAAGAAGTTCTTGTTCAGTGGTCTCGCCTGGTTTTTTCATTACACTGCCTAAGATGAAAGCGACTAAGGTTTAGTAATACTACGATAGTGTTTATTTGTTGCGATGTAGGCGTGAGGGTGGCCTGAATGTAGCATATTGAAAGAGTAATATATAAAATTGGAACGGACTGTAGGTACTGTGATTAAAGTGATTAAACAGTATTAATTTTAATGTTATTGTAGTTATATTGAGCATTCATGTATATTGTTTTTGTTTTATTAGAAGAAAACGAGGATATAGACACCGTAGTGATAAAAGATGAATCATTTCATATCGTACGTAATTCATATTATTACCAAAAAAATACACCGAACAATGTACATATATATATATATATATATATGTCGGAGGAAGGGATGAATACAACTTAGAAGTTACTGAAGATGACTAGGCTTACATTAACATTCATAGTTTATAGAATATTTTAAATGATTATAGATTAGAATAAGTAACCATTGTTTTATATTGTGTTTGAGTTATATTGTCATGGTGTATGATTTACAATCAGAGCAGAGACTTTTAAGAAGTCTCTAGTGGAGTCGAGGTATGTGGCCGCAAGGTGGGGAAACTTTGATAAATTCTGATGTGAGCGATCGAGGTGGATCATAATTTCGTTGTGTGTTGAAGTGTGCGGTCACTGCCTTGAACCCGCTGCTCAAATAGCTTAATTGTATTAGATTATAACCTACGTGTATTTGAAATCATTATTTTGTGGAACTCTGAATATAAAGTGTCAAGAACAATTAATGCTGTATTTGTGCGCGCATTTACCCTTCAATGACGCCCACAAAACCCACTGATTACTAAAGATGTCGATAAGAATGGAATAATCTCCGACATCAGAAGTGGGATCAGTGCAGGCACAAATAGATTTACGTGAATTAAATGCAAAAATTTGCGGAGAAGAATTAAGAATTATAAAACTACTAGTGGTGCGTGGCTGCTCAATTTGACGCAAATTAAGGACTTCATCTGAATTCCATCCTGATGACGCTGAGAAGAATACCCAAGTTGTGAGATATCTTATTTGGTGCAGAGTAAAAGCCAGGGGAGTATTTTTTTTTATTCTACCTAAAGTTGTAAAAGGTTTTGCTGTAAACATTTTTTTTATTTAGATATTTTTTTTGACCTGTTATTGGATATAATCTAAAGATTTTTCTTTTTTCCTGTTGGTTGGGAATATTTGCAATATTGTTGCTAATTTATTATTCCTGCATAATGAATGAATGAAAGAATGAGTAATGTTACTTACTACATGTTTCTAATTAACAACACAATAGATCAGTTATCCAAATCAAAACTTACGATCCTTGTATATTTAGTATTGACTATAAATTATAATGTTTGTAGCGTATTCTTTTTGTTTAGAGAATTTAGTACGGTTATGGAGAGTAAAATTTAATTTGAAAGATCTCACTATCACATGTTTTACAACGTATTACGCTTGTGGAGAATTTGGTCATAGCTTTTGTAACTTTTTTTCAGCCAAGCCAATGAATAGCTGTTAAGAAGTCAAACTTTTGATACCGCCCCTATACTACAATGACTGCCGACGCCTCAAACGACATGATAAAACGTGGAACTTGAGATTTACGTGGCTACGTGCTCGAGAATGCGGACCTGTTAAAAAAAATACTTACTTAAACTACAATTGTTGGTGTACAAACGAGTGGACGTATGTATTATAAGATCTGTCTTTGGGATCATCGCACAATCTGGTGAGCAGTATTTATTATGTTTTGATTTGATAATTTGATTTTAAAACGTTATACTCGAAAACAGTTCTATGCTATAGTGAAGAGTTGTAGATACTGTAGACAAATGCTAGTATGTTAAATCTTTTTTCTTCCTCTTTACAAAACATCATGATTGTGACGTAGAATAATATTTTAATCAAAGTGGAAGCAATGGTATATAAAACCATCTAGTTCTGTCATAGTTTCAATAATCAATTGGCAAAAAATATATAACCAAGACTCGGAATGTTGGTATTATTAGCAAAATTTTGGGACTACACATAATTCAGCCATTGATATCTTGAAGTTTCAAACCAATATTAAATATAAATACTTCATGGTACAATTATGAATTACAATTTGATTATATTCCGATAAGTAGGGATAAATAGGTGTACTAAATTTCGGACTGCTAAACTCTAGTAAAACTGTACAAATGTGGGTTTATAAAAAAACGAGGATTATATAGGAGTAGTAGTAAGTAAAACGAGTAACTAGGTAGACATTGCGGCTCACATACAATTGAGAAATTTGACGAGACTGATAAATTTTTTGTAGTAGAGAATTCAAATAGTTAAATTTCTCGTTCGTTTTTGCATTTAGGGTAAAGTTTAAAGTTAAATACTGTTTCTATTTACACTAAAATCTGGTACATTTGGTTATACGCCTGAAAATTGAGGGTAAAAAGTAACTAGAAATTAAAATTTAAAACAAAACTTTATGCTCTTCGTGAATTAAGCGACATTTCTGTTGATTTGAAGAGACCCTTCAATATGATTTTGTTGAAGTACATACTTATGATGTTATTTACCTATATATTGACTAACTAGCTTTTACCAATCCCGTCTGTATAGACCTCGTTTACCACAATAGTGTCTTATGTGTCAATTATTATCATAAACTGTATAAATCTAACTTAATTCAAATAGATAACCAGTGTACGCGTGAAAGAGAAATAATTTTTTTTTTTTCTGAGACGCCAATACAGATTAATAAGTACGGTTTTATGAATAGAAGCGTTATTACGATTACAGACAGTTTGTTTATAAAATTAATCCATCCAGATATGTTACACCGCTATTTAGTTTACTACCATGAGTAATTACAACAGATAATAAGTAAAATAACAAGTGAATAGGATGTGGACCTTCATCTCTAGTTTTTCTTCACGTCGTTACGAGAACAAACAAAAAAAATAATTATATGAAATTAGGGCGATGATCACTAACTTAAGCGCTTCCTCATTACTAGTACATTAATTTGCGGCATGTACTTATAATTATATTACGACTTATATTATTGACGACTGGCGTGGCCGGTCTGACGCGCAGTAGGTTCCGGGTTCGATTCCCTGCCAGACGGGCGTCTAAATGATGAGTTTAGATTCTTGTTCTGGGTTTGGATGTTTGTACATTCCTCTTTGGGTGTGTTCATGCCACTCACAGCACAGGAGAAAATCTTACTGTGGGGCTATGAGTGTAGAAAGCGTTTTAAGTTTTAATTATGTTATATGCAATGTACCTACCTATAACTTATTTCACTTTGTATTAAATAAAGTTTGCAGTTCGTATTTGTGAACGAAACTGAGACATTAAAAGAATTTAAGAATGGGATTAGCTTATTAGTTTAGAGGAAACATACAAAATAGTAGTTTTACTTTTATAACATTATTATATTTTCTTTGTAGCCATAGTTACTCTCCTGTAGTCCCTGACGTTATTAATGTCATTAAAAGGGTTGTATAGTATAGTTAGTATATACCAGTCATATTACTATATTTGTACGTGGACCATTCAAGACAGGGCTTTTCTCCGTGCAGATTTTTGAGATATATTTTTTTTTATTTCATGTGTTCGGCTTCAAATAACGTAAAGAGTAAACATTTACATCGGTTTTGATGAACAAGTTTTTGATCATCTATTTTTTTAAACTAATGACTATTATTGACTTGAAAAATTAACTCTTACGAGTTTAAATAATTGTTACGAAACTTTCCAAGTACTTTTTGTAATAATGCAAACTCATGCATGTTTTTCAGCGTTGTTATGGGATAAAAACACCGTTTGATTTGACTGGGGGTGCGGTTATAGTAGGTTAAAGTATAGAAATATTAACATACAAAAATATTCAATCACAGTTAATGTAAAAAAAATGACAGAATTTAGGGTAAGAAAAAAAGAGTTTATTTTAAATAAATGTTTTCTATGGTTAATAAAGTAGATAATTAAATCAGTAATAATTTAATCAGTTTCTTCCTAGAGAATAAGATTTAAGTAATATCTGTGAACGAAATAACAACAGGACTAGTCTTAACTACGTCATGTCTCCATTATCTTTTCAGTTCGATGGTAAGTAAGTTTTGCGCGATTAGTATAGGCAAATTAAATTTTGTTACGTATAAGTGATTTAGTATTGTAATTGTTTCAGCTGTAGTTGTGGTTAGGTTAGTGGTAGAGATAGCTTATTCGACGAAGAAAATGTGTAAGCCCCGTGATGCTTTCTAACGGCAAATGACCGTTCAGTTAGCTTGAAGGTAGTTTGTGCTGCGTGGAGTTGATGTAAGTAAAGTCAAGGTTTTCCCACAGTGACATGACCATTCAGATAGTTTGAAGGTAGTTTGTGCTACGTTTAGGCTATGTGAGTGAAGTTTAAGGTTTTCTAGCGGCGATGTGACCGTTCAGATAGCTTGAAGGTGGTTTAAGTTATGTTTAGGCTATGTAAGTGGAGCTAAGGTTTTCTAACGGCGACATGACCATTCAGATAGTTTGAATTTAGTTTACGCTATGTTTAGACTATGTGAGTGAAGTTAAGGTTTTCTAACGGCGATATGACCGTTCAGACAGCTCGAAGATGGTTTATGCTATGTGGAATTTATGTTGGAGGCTATGTTGAGTGAGGGTTCTAACGGCAATATGATCGTTCAGACAGCGTGACAGTGCCTTATATGACATGGTGACTATGGAACCAGTGCATGCGTTATTTAATTATTTGCCGGCGATGCACTGGCGACTCATCTGGTTTTGCCTATGTTCATAGGCGACGGTGACTACTTTCCATCAGGTAGCATGTATGCTTTATCGTTAGGTTAAATTATAAATAAATGATGAGGAGTTCGACTAAATATTATGGAATTTAATACCCATTAAAAATTGTTGTGTATTAAGATATTAATATTGATTTACTATAATTATATTGACTAAGTTCTGTTAAATGTATTGGAAATGCGGATAATATATATTAATACATGAGGCGAAAAACTAGGGTAACTTTTTACGCATAGCGCGCTTATAGAAGAGCATGCGATTATACATAGTTAAAATTTATGTAGTACAGGAGCCCTTAAGTAAAATGTAGTAACATTTATTGCTTACGTTAACGAAAACAAAAAAAAAAAAAAAAATAAAATAACGTGACGAATAGATAACCTCTTTCTTTTGGGAAGTCGGTTGAAAATCTATGATGTCAAATGTCTAAAATCTACAATGTCAAATACCTATGATAAACAACAAGCAATCGCTCTTAAATGCAGCATAAGCAGCTCAATCAAACCTCATTTTTCCTATACCGAGTGTTAGTCATAAAACGAAATAACGTACATATATCGTACACAAAAAAAAATATAATCTATAGTAACTAGAATTATTTATGAAACAGTTCTGTGAATAGCAAGAATAGTATTTATTTGTCGAATTTCGACCACTGCAAGAGCAACTAAGTAGGATAGTTTTGGATTTGCTACATATACTTAATCGTTTGTACAAAATTATGATAGCTGGATACTGAGTAAATACAAGGCATATCATTTTAAATTACGAAACAGTTTAATCACTTTAATCAGTTTGCTAAGATTTGTGAAAACCACACTTAAGCAATCATACTCTAAAACGAAAGAATGCCAATAAATCAACAACGGAATAGTGTAACAAATACTTCATAGCACAAAGAAACTATTTATGACTAAATTTATTATGGTATTTCTTAGTTTTGGTTATTGTAAGTGTTGACTAATCTCAAGTGAAGTATCGCGTTGAGCGATATCGCTTAAGGATTTGGTTACGATTTACAAAAACAAATTTAAGATCCCACTTAAGAATACACTCGATCTTTGTTCGAAATCGAATCGAAGTTGGTTTTAAGTGTAAGTGGCC
This sequence comes from Spicauda simplicius, assembly GCA_949699795.1. Taxonomy (NCBI): domain Eukaryota; kingdom Metazoa; phylum Arthropoda; class Insecta; order Lepidoptera; family Hesperiidae; genus Spicauda; species Spicauda simplicius. The sequence goes on from OX453060.1 coordinate 2,901,486, forward strand.
ATAAATCGACAAAGGTTAAAAACAATGTGAAACAGAACAATACTTATAATGACTGAGTGCCGTGAGACTCGTATTTTAATATTGTATATACAGTTTTACCAAAAGTAAAGTGTTTCATTCCAGACACCAACTGCTAATATCTTGAGGTCACACGAGGACGTGTGAAGTGTCAGGATGGCCGTGTCGGAGGAAGGGATGAATACAACTTAGAAGTTACTGAAGATGACTAGGCTTACATTAACATTCATAGTTTATAGAATATTTTAAATGATTATAGATTAGAATAAGTAACCATTGTTTTATATTGTGTTTGAGTTATATTGTCATGGTGTATGATTTACAATCAGAGCAGAGACTTTTAAGAAGTCTCTAGTGGAGTCGAGGTATGTGGCCGCAAGGTGGGGAAACTTTGATAAATTCTGATGTGAGCGATCGAGGTGGATCATAATTTCGTTGTGTGTTGAAGTGTGCGGTCACTGCCTTGAACCCGCTGCTCAAATAGCTTAATTGTATTAGATTATAACCTACGTGTATTTGAAATCATTATTTTGTGGAACTCTGAATATAAAGTGTCAAGAACAATTAATGCTGTATTTGTGCCCGCATTTACCCTTCAATGACGCCCACAAAACCCACTGATTACTAAAGATGTCGATAAGAATGGAATAATCTCCGACATATATATATATATATATATATATATATATCTGATTGAAACAGCAAATGAGCGTGCAGTCCACTTGATGGTAAGTGGTCATTGCCACCCGTGGACGTGTGTAGATAACTTCATATATGTTCTATCTGAAGTCAACCCGCATATTATTAGGGTATTGCGCGTCAGAGCGGTGTGGTCACCGTGTGGTCCCGGGTTCGATTCCCTGCCAGACAGGTATCTGGATGATGAATTTAGATTCGCGTTCTTGGTCTAGGTGTTTGTATATTCTTCTTGTGTGTGTCCATGTTACCCACGACATAGGAGAAAATCCTAGAGTGGGGCTATTAGTGTAGAAAGCGTGTTTTCTATCAGAAGTCAATCAAAGATACGTTGCTAATCCCGAGGACTTTGATGGTCACCTCATATAAAAGTATGTCAACCACACGCTTCCAGCGAAACGCTAGAAATATTTCACGTTACATATAGGTGCGGTGGTACTTTCCCGGTCAAACTACAATGGTTCTACCACATGTCAGAAATAGGTGTGGCGGTAAACACATAATAAACATATAATATAAATCAAAAGTGTATACAATAAATACGTAACTCTAAATAAATTGTTCAACAATTTTAATTTAATGCTTTGATAAAAGCAGCATTGCCTTTCCATAAATAATGTGATGACCAATTCACGCTAATGTTCGGAGCGATGTCAACTATTGTTCTACAAAATTATCAGCAAATTTACGTTTATAATAAACTAGTTAACGGCAAACTTCGTACCGCCTAAAAGTCAAAAATCTAAAATGATCAGTGTTTGCATGCATGTATTATACATAAAAACCTTCCTTTTAAATCGCTCTATTAATTAACAAAAACTGCATTAAAATCCGTAGCGTAGTTTTAAAGATCTAAGCATACATAGGGACAGACAGCGGGAAGAGACTTTGTTTTATACTATGTAGTGAAGGGCATATTGATTTAGCTATTGGCCAATAGTGTGCCAATGGAAAAGCTTGAAGGCAAATAGAATTGCGCACACTTATATCGTCGACAACCCACTGTTGTCGCACTGCTGGGCAAGGGTCTTCTCTGATAAATGAGAGAGTTTTAGGCCATAGTCGGCCGCATTGCGCAAGTGAAAATTGGTAGACTCCGCACACCTCTGAGAACCTTTTTTAAGAACTCTCTGGTGTGTATGTTTCCACACGATGTTTTCCTTCACTGTAAAGTAGTAACAATTAATTTCTAATACGCAGATAATTGTAAACAATCGGTGATACGTGCCTGGGGTTTAAACCATGGACCCCACAGTCAAAAATTCAAGTTTCAATTATTATGCAATGCACTGTTTCGCAAACTTGTATATGTCGGCGTTACAGGGTTACGGGTCCATCACAATATTTGTTTAAACAACAATTATAAATATTCCCAAAACATTTTTAATAACATAATAATGAGATAGTAATTTGCGACCATATGTACTTCCTCCTATTTTATTAATTCTACCGTCATACTAATTAAAGGCCCAAAATGTGTCCCGAGAAAAGTCTAGTATGCGAAGGTTCTTGCGTTTACTACAAAATTAGACATAATCCTAGCTTAGCTTGAAATATAATTAATTTATGTTGTGTTGTACAAAGTTTAAGGCGCATCAATCAAAATTAATAAAACTAAAAATACGTACAAAAAGACGTCCGAAGCTCTACAAAGATTAACGCTGCCATTAATCTTCTAAGCTGCAGAATGCTTTATTGTAGTTTTTGTTTAATGTTTGCGTCAAGCGCAATACTTAATATTACTTAAATTTATAAATATTTAATGTTTGTATTACATTGGAACATCGTTGTTTTCGTATACGCCCGGTCATAGCCCCTCACTAGGATTTTCTTCAGTGTCGTGGGTACCATGGACATACAGAAGACGAATACACAAACACCCAGACCCAGAACAAGAATCTAAACTCATCATTTAGATACCTGTCTGGCCGGGAATCGAACCCGGGACCCATTGGGCGTCAGACCGGCATGGTAACCGCTTCGCCACGCGGGTCGTCATTATACTAGAGAACCTATTATACTGGAAGAACCAGTGTACTTCGACCGGGGGGGTACCACCACCACACTTATATTTTGCGTTTGGATGTAAGGGGTGGTTGCCGGTACAATTTTATATGGGACCCTTTTTCTACCCCGACCCCTTTTCTTTTCTAACCAAAGTTGCTGACTTGGTGAGTTGCATGCTTAGCAAAGGCCGTAGCTGTAGCCAACGAGCGAGCAGTTCACTTGATATTAAATGACCGCAAATGCATTGCCCTGACAATTAAATTGATACGCCTGTTACGTGTGTCAACCTTACCATACCCTTAAGACCAGAATACAGTAAGGCTCTTAACTTTTATGTCAAGACTATTAGACTATGATACTGCTATCAGTCTGCACTGACGATACTGGACCACGCTTTTTTTTGTTGTCGAGGAGCAATCCTTCAAAACGTACCCGACGTCGTAGGAGCGACGTAGGGTTATGTGGGATTTTTACCGCACTAAAACCCCCCCGGTGGCCGTCCTCAACGCTTCAAAGAGGACTCCGGGATCTTCAAAGGAACGCAATCTTCTGAGCACGTTGCCCCATCGGGCTCCTCCCAGATGGGCAGCTGGGTCCACCGGTTCAAGCTCACACTCTAGCCGCCCGTAATTCCGGAAGCCGGGATCGCCTGGCTGGATGATTCAAGCTCCCACTCTAGCCGCCTGCAATCCCGGAAGCCCCTCTTAGTCGCCTCTTACGACAGGCAGGGGATACCGTAGCCCTATTCTGATCCCGGAACTACAGGGACGACTGAACCACACTGGTTCTAACATCATGATTAGCAAAAGATTTACCTTCGCTACGTCTAGTCAGCGTTGAATACCATCAGATTTTTCTATTACAAACTAATATATTTGTTACTGATTACAAAACATGTAACAAATCCAGCAGCAACTTTCAATCAAATCCCAGGTCATAAGTCATAGCCAGGATCAGCCATCAGCCTCTTAAATGACGTCATCTTACAAGCCAAGCTATTACTCAGCTGGTGACACGCGTGAAGCAGTTATACGGAATGAGCCATACATCATGTGGACATAGATTCAATTACAGAAATCGTTCCCGACACTCGATATTGCTGGGTAGTGCATTTTTATTTTTTATAAGAATAATGTAAGCGAACATGCAGTCGATGTGATAGTAAATTCATCTGGATATCTGTAAGCAATTAGGTATGCGGCTTAAGATGATGGAAAAAGAATTAAAAAAAAACGCATGTCAAAGGTAAGTAAGCACCCGTTTCATATTAAAATGAATTAACTTCGCGATTATATTTGACTTACATTATATATTGCAACTATATTTTTTTACAGATGCTGATTATACACATATAGAAACAGCTTCTGTATGCGAAGTCAATCACAGATGCGCGACTACCACAAAAGATTAAGATAGTCGCCTCAAACGAAAGGGTGTCATCACCACACCCTTCAAACGAATTGCGTAAACCATTCCGTACTATATTTTTTTTGAGGCAACCTAATAAATTCACACTAAGATTACAGCTGTATCGTCTTAATAATAAAATAATAATCAATAATAAAGCCTTTATTAGCTAACTAGCAGACACTTATAACATACTTTTTAAAATAATTGTAGCGACCTCATTTTGTACATACTCGTATTTTTTACTCTTAAACAAAACTATTTTGATTTCATAATTTTATATACGAATTTAGAATTCTATTATATAGACATGTAAAAAGAAAATTGTTTTTTTATTGTTATTGAGAGGATAGAACGCTTTGAGTTTAGTTTATTATTTCTTTTAAATAAATTTATAATTGTAAATATATAGAATAGGTATGAAATTGGAACAAACGTTTCCTTTCTCCCTATATACTCAAACAAAAACTTAGAAACTACACTGCAAAATATCTCTTGTTTCGGTGTGCCTTACTTTAAAGACCTCTCACTCTTTTCCTTGTTTTCGGTCTACCACCAGCCTTATCTAAAGTGTTCCTGCGATCACATATATGAATAGAATAATAAACGTGACATCATATTTTGTTCTCGGCATTTTGTTTTATTAGTAGTTAAGCCACTACGAAATACTGAACGAGGCTCTCAAATGACGTCATCTCAAGCTATTTCTCAGCGTGACATGCAGCAGTTACACGGAATGAGCCATACATCATGCGCAGAGGAACATCGATTCAATTACACATTTATCTTACCCGACAGCCGGGAAGGGTAGTTACGATTTCAAACGATTCAGCATCGTATTTCCGATATGTTTCCGATTTATTTTCCGCTGTCTGTAGGGAGTTTTGGAGTTTTAGGTAATTATGCGAGAGAGCAGTGACAGCCTTATGGTTGAAACATGCCCTCTCAATCGGGAGGTCTGAGGTTTAAACCCAGGTATGCCACTGATTTATGGGCGTATTAAAAAATAATTATCATTATTTTTCGGTGAAGGAAAACATCGTGAGGGAGCCTACACACCTGAGAGCTCTTTAGAAAAAAAAGTTCTCGGAGGTGTGTGAAGTCCACCAATTCGTTCTTGGCCAGCGCGGTGGACGATGGCCAAAAATTCTCATTCCGAGAGAAGAGCCGTGCCCAGCAGTGAGACAATAATGGGTTGACGATATTAAATTAAAGTACGTATTACGATTGTAAAGCAAAGTACGGATGTAGGATTTTCATATAACATTGATTATCGGTATGTAGTTGTTTTAAGTGAGCAATTCGTTTCCTTACATGCATGTAATGATAAATTATTAGTTTTAAATGCATCTATTTGTCTCGGGACTATTTTATGTGCTATAAGGTTAATGATATATTTTTACCAATAAAATTTAAAGTGAAATCGTTGTAGGTTTGTCAGTTTAGTTATACTTCCTTGTGATTTGATTTTCTACCATTTTAATTTAAACTCTTTTTCAGTATGCAAAGATTTAAATAGAAAAACAAAATTCATACAACATTTAAAAAATGCGAACATTTTGTACAAAATTTGTAAGCATCACGCGAGTGTTACTTTTGTTTTATGGTAGTCCAGTTTTCCTTCCAAAAATAGAAATTCCCCAATCCCGTCCAAATTGGATTAAATTGCAATCCATTAATTCTAGAACTCCAAATCCAAAACAAATTGAATCAACAAAAATTCCAAACATTCAACTCCGAACAAACAAACAGAATTCATTCCGACGAACTCATTTTTTCCTCCATCGGAGCGAGCGGAACCGCAGGCGAATTCCAGTTAATTACAAAGTTACACAGCCGTTCAGTTTTCTAATTAGAGACGAAACGACGAATTTTAGAACACGACAAATTCAGCTGAGACAGTTTACGAATCAGCGACGGAAACGATCCCGGCGTTAATCGACTACGACTACGACGTTTTGATGGCGGTCGTAAAGTGTAAATGAGGTTGAACAGGAATTATTTGCTCGTTGAAAGCGATTGTTGTTTTTATTTGTTTTCTTGTAATGAGACGGAATCGAGATGAGTATGCAAATATTGTAAAGATAGTAAAACTATACTTCTAATAGCCGTTTTATGATAATGTAATGATGAATGATAGAATGACACTCAAAAAATATAATAATATGTACCTAAAGTAAGACTTTATGATGCTACTATAAAAGTAACTTATGTAGAAAAAACCTTATCTTCAACTACCTAATTAAAATCAATAAATAATGTCAATATGAGAACATTTTTTTAATCAAAAATATCTTTTTTATCCGATTTAAATGGCAAACGAGCGTACAGTTCTTCTGATGGTAAGTAGTTAATGCAGGTCATGAACATCTTATATATAACATACATATGGAATTTTGTACAGAAGAGTTGCTATTCCCGACGACTAAGGCGCGTCATAAGCAAATGAGCCGGCAACCACACCATTTCAAACACTTATTCTCTAAGAGTTTACTTGTTAACATTTATTTTCATTAAATGAATCCCAAAAACAACACGAATATGGACAAATTAAAATCTTGCATAGTACATACTATAATGTACCGACGTATAGCACGCCGCACGCCGTGGTGACGCGTCGCCACGCCAACAGTCGGTTTCACGTCAAAAATATTTATATCCACCAACTCGCACTTGACCAGTGCGGTGGACTATGGCCTAGAACTCTCATTCCGAGAGAAGATTCGTGCCCAGCAGTGCAGATAATACTATGTTTTTTACTGTAATAATGATTAGTGAGGGTAGATTTGAAAAAAAAAATACTTAAATGCTTAATCCCAAAACGAGCATTTTTTTAATGCTTTCGTCACGAAAGTATTGCAATTTAAACGGGAACATCTGCTGTAAAAATAAAACCAGTTCAGAACAAAGCTATATTTAGACGATGTCAATAGAATTAAACAAATGACATATTGGTATTTGTTTTAGAATCGCATTTCAACAGTGTCCCATGTAACTGGTATTTATTTTCAATCGGCGTTATCACCGTTCATATTATTCGTTATTGGACGCTGGCGGCCGATCTGATAAATATTATCGTAAATATTCAGCAGCCACGCGATGTAGGTTTGTATTTTAAATAAATAATGGAATGGAATTTCGCGCGGACACCGTGTCAGTTTTTTGTTCATCCGCATGGTTACTTCGCAGATATAACTGGCAGATGTAAAATACATTAAATATACGTGCCGCTTTTTTATAACATTGAAGTAGCAATATGCATACGACAGCTTTAACATAAGGCCAAGAATTTCGTTCCTCGAGAGGATACCTCTTTACCCGGGCATATTCGGACGTCGAATGATTGGGATAAGATGGTAAACCTTCAATCTTCAATTTTATATATAAAAATTAATGTTTGTGTGTATGTAGTCTTTAAAATCGTAAACTATTCATTTGATCATGTGATGAACTTTAGTAAATTTGTTAGTCTTGAGCTCGCGAAGGTATTTTTTTTGTGTATTTTTTTTTGTGATGGCATAGCAACGCGCGCAGTAAACAGCTAGTAATATTAAAAAGGTGAAATTTCTAAGAATGTGTTCGTGTGTGTTTGTATGCGCGCGTGTGTGTGTGTGCGCATCACATTCTGCTGATTTGACACAACGTTTGTGACTTGTATAAATTGGATTGGGCATTGGATACTCATTATCATGATCAAAGTGGGTGAAGCCGCGGGAATTCGCTAGCGTTATAGCCATTTATACCTTCTATAATGTATACATAAGTTGTAAAAAGAGTCATTACAGATACCTACGCGCAAGTAACAGTTGTTTATAAGCACATAAACTTAATTACATCAACGACTTATCGTAGTCGCATCGTCACGCCCTCGTCAAATTTAAATATCTTACAAATGAAATTATGTTACGCTCAAGTCTTAACGTTAGCAATTTTAAGTTTATTACGAATCTGTCTTATCGTGTTCTTTAGTGAAACTGAAATGTATTTTAGTGTCTTCCTAATTTTATGAAGCGAGACGCTTGCTCAGCTGTAGGATAGAAAAATACTTCATTCACCCATGTCTCCTATAGAGTATTCGTAATGCAGGTATAACTAAATATCGTTTATTTGTAAGTTGTTCATCAATCAATCAACAGTTTTGACGTTTATTGCTTTAATCGATCCAGTACCTTTTGAATCAAGTGGTTTTCTGCAATCTTCTTTAGGTCATCAGTCCACCTCATGTTCAAGAGCTCAAAGTAGTAGAACCAGGTGTACACACCTATTTCTAGCGTGAAGCCTTTCTTGCGTTTCGATAGGTTTGGTTGCCGGCACACTTTCACATGAGGCGACCATCAGTCCTGCGGGAATAGAAACGCCTCTGTGATTGACTTCAGATGGAACCCATGTTTTGTATGTAGTTGATTACAGATGTCCATGGGCGTCAGTGACCACTTAACATCAGGTGGACTGCATGCTCGTTTGCTACTTCAGTCATATAAAAAAAACCTGATTTATGAACGACGAGTGCTCCTATTATTAATAAGCATATTATTAACTAAAAAAATAAATCTAAGACTACCAGCAAATCGCATCGTCCCAGCCTCATCTAATTTAAATCTCTTACAATTGAAATTGTCTTACGCCCAAGTCTTTACGTTAGCAATATTAAGTTTATTACGAATCTGTCCTACCGTGTTCTTCAATAAAACTGGGATTAAATTTAATGGTAGAATTTGACTTTGTGACGTCATAAGGGAATTATTTTCTTACGTTACTCGAAGGCAAAGTTTAAATTGGGCAGTAACAGAGTAAACGCGGGTCTTGGTTTATTAAAGCTGCTTATAAACTCTCATTAGGCGTATTACAGATGATAATTACTCGTACAGCGAAGATTTTATTAAATCAAAACGTAGAAACAGAACTTAGGGAGAATTATAATCTTGCTGATACTTAATTAAGTAATTATTGAAGGAATCATTATAAATTAAGATTCCTAATTAAGTTTTAGAACGATTTTACGTTACATAGATTTGCTTTTGAATATTATCGATTCTGCTAATTGAGAGCTCAGTGCTCGTTGTACGTGTTTATTACATTTATTTATTTACTAGCTGTACCCGCGGCTTTGCCCGCGTGCAAATCAAAGTTTTTCTCGCGCAAATCTGGATACCGTGGGAATTATATGATAAAAAGTAGTAACATTAAAATCGGTTTGGCCGCTCAAGGATTACCTGGTCAAACACAGAGTGAAAAAACGAATTTAAAGTGTGTATTTGTGGGTAGGAACGTATTGTTACGTATATTTTTTTAATTAGACGAATTCTAATATTGTAAATCGCTTTTTTGAACCAATTTACATTCTTAGTGATCTAATTCACAATATCGGGATACTTTTTTCAATCAACTATTCCACATTTGAACCAAAACGTATCGATTATAAAGATTGATTTGAACTTTTCCGAATTGGAAACTATTTGAAGTAATTTTGGCGGATTCAAATTTCTAAGTTAGATTATAGGTAAACCTACTTTTAATATTAATTTGTGTTCAGGAGTTCCGAAAGGCATTAAGGAATTCAAAAATTCTGTTGGATAATGTACTGCTTCCTCCATCTCAATGACTGTGTCTACCGAACAGTAGATCTGTGACGCTGCTTTAAATTTTGAAAAAAAAATCATTTATTTTATCGATACGTTCATTGGTGGGTATATAGCCGTCTTGTGGAACCAATTTATAGTGTTATTGGTTGTATTAACAATATCGGGATATACTTTTTCAACCAACTCCTCCACATTTAAACGAAGACGTATCGATATAAAGATTGATTTTAACTTTTCCGGATAATAGTGCTTTGTAGCACTATTATCTACTTGAAGTAAATCATTAGAAAATTGGAATATCACTGAACAGCGACATATATTCTAAGTTAATATTTTGTTTCATGTGGCCAAATATAAGATCTTTTAAGAGGTGCATCGGGCTATTTTTGTGCGTAAATCCCGCATTGTTCTTTGTAAAGCAGAAGACATAATCAAAACACTTTTACAATTCATACGAACAGGGCGCACCCTGCTCGATTATTTTTTATGTTTTCTTTTATGCTCCAACCTAACCTAACCCATCCTGTTTAAAAAGCTACAGCTAAATCCAACTCATAACAATAACATGACAATACTCCTGCATTTTCAGGATTTAGGTATTCAAAGTGTCAATTTTCATCATAATGTTCTCTAAGGAACGGGTTGTAATGTATTGTAATCAATAAGTACCAAACTCATACGGTTTAAGTAGGTTGTGTACTTAGATTATCAGGGTTGATGAATTGAAGTTAATTTATTAATCACATTTCAGTTTAATGAGCTGTCTTGAAACTTATAATATATACTAAAAACAACCGTAAGCATTATGTGACTACCTTTTATAATTTAGGCTTGCACTATCCGGCATCATCAGGGAGGAGTTGAAGGTAAAAAAAATATCCCGTGTTTTTGCTTAGTATTCTTATTACTTGTACGTAAGCACTGGCGAGCCAACTTCTATAGCTTGGGCTTGCAGTACCCTGCATCATCAGGGTTGAGGAGATGATGGTCAAAATTTTCATCTTGTGTCTTTGCTTAGTAATTATATTACACACCCGAAAGCATTAAATGGCCAACTCCTATGGCTTAGGCTTGAAGTACCCCTGCATCATCAGGGTTGAGGAGTTAAAGGTCAAAATTTTCATCATGTGTCTTTGCTTAGTAATTATATTACATACCCGAAAGCACTAAATAGCTAACTTATATGGCTTAGGCTTGAAGTACCTCTGCATCATCAGGGTTGAAGAGTTAAAGGTCAAAATTTTCATCATGTGTATTTGCTTAGTGATATATTACATACCTGAAAGCACTAAATAGCTAACTTCTATGGCTTAGGCTTAAAGTACCCCTGCATCATCAGGGTTGAGGAGTTAAAGGTCAAAATTTTCATCATGTGTCTTTGCTTAGTAATTATATTAAATACCTGAAAGCACCAAATGCCAATCTCGTATAGTTTAGGCTAGCAGTATCCTGCATCATCAGGGGTGAGGAGTTGAAGGTCGAAATTTTCATTTTGTGTCTTTGCTTAGGTAATTATATTACATACCCGAAAGCACTAAATAGCTAATTTCTATGGCTTAGGCTTGAAGTACCCCTGCATCATCAGGGTTGAAGAGTTAAAGGTCAAAATTTTCATCATGTGTCTTTGCTTAGTAATTATATTACATACCCGAAAGCACTAAATAGCTAACTTATATGGCTTAGGCTTGAAGTACCTCTGCATCATCAGGGTTGAAGAGTTAAAGGTCAAAATTTTCATCATGTGTCTTTGCTTAGTGATATATTACATACCTGAAAGCACTAAATAGCTAACTTCTATGGCTTAGGCTTAAAGTACCCCTGCATCATCAGGGTTGAGGAGTTAAAGGTCAAAATTTTCATCATGTGTCTTTGCTTAGTAATTATATTAAATACCTGAAAGCACCAAATGCCAATCTCGTATAGTTTAGGCTAGCAGTATCCTGCATCATCAGGGGTGAGGAGTTGAAGGTCGAAATTTTCATTTTGTGTCTTTGCTTAGTAATCATATTACATACCCGAAAGCACCAAATGGCCAACTCCTATGGCTTAGGCTTGAAGTAACCCTGCATCATCAGGGTTAAGGAGTTGAAGGTCAACATTTTTACCGTGTATCTTTGCTTGTTATTTTTATTACATAACCGTAAGTAGCAAATAGCCAACTCTTACGGTTTAGTCTTGAAATACCCTTACATCATCAGGGTTGAGGAGTTGAAGATCAAATTTTTGTCCCATGAATTTGTTTAACGATCTTATTATTTATCCATAAAAACAAATTGACTTACTTCTACAGTTCAGGCTAGCAGTAGTACCCCTGCATCATCAGGATTGAAGAGTTGAAGGTCAATTTTTTTAGGAAATATCTGCTTAGTAATCTCATTCTACATTCAACCCAATTGGACTCCTACAGCTTAGGTTTGGCCGAGTATCGCTAATTTCGTTAATTTGCTTCAAAGAAATGGATCCTGTGATCAGAACCGTATCAAACTCATCAAACTCATCAGAGTACCCTTGAAGTACATTCTTTCAAAAAAAAAATCATCAAAATCGGTTGGCGGGAAATTTAGTTATTCATCTATTTATCGCGCACATCGTAAATGCAAATATCAGACTTATGCGCTTTTCTTATGGATGCCATTGTCAAAAGTGAACTAAAAATAAATGGAACCCGATGACACGCACTACCTTTCAAATGAAAAAAAAAACATCCAAATCCGTTCACCCAGTGCGGAGAAATCGAGTAACAAATATAAAATAAAAAAAAAATACAGACGAATTTTTAATATTTGGGTCAAATTGGGGGGGGGGGGGATCAGAAAATTCATTCTTAACTGACGTCTACGTCACAAAAGGAACCCCTATTAAAAATCATATTCGTATCTTTAGCAGTTCAGGCTCTACGATGTTTATTCAATAGATGAGTGAGAGAGCATCCTTTCGTTTTTATATAAGTATATATAGATATAGAGATATAGATGTGTATAGTATCAAATAACATAGGTACACATAACCAATAAAAAATACATAACAAAGGAATACATTTTACAGACCATAACATGTTTAGTTCCAACCAATTCAACTATGCAGTTACTTAACTTATTAACACTTATCGAACACAGAATATATACTGCGTAGTTTTATATTGACATAACTTTTTTATTCGTAAACCGATTTACATAAAATAAACACTAAATGTTAAGTGAAGTTTCCCACAACATATGGGTGAAAATTATATTCAAATTGGATAAGCCGTTTCTGAGATTAGCGTTTTCAAACACACAGACAAACAGACAAACAGACAAACAGACAAACAGACAAACAGACAAACAGACAAACAGATAAACAGACAAACAGACAAACAGACAAACAGAAAAGATTTCTAAAAACCATTATTTTGGGTTCTATATCGTATTAAAGACCTCTAGAAATGGTTTTCACCTAAATTTATTCCATGTACAGACAGCGACCTCTTACAGATTTATTATAGTATAGATATTACATTCTTTCAAAGCAAAGCAAAGTATCATCAGCACTGCAAAGTACATTGCAAGTTGAGACCGGACACGACAACGTTCATAATGCAATGTATGTGCCAAAATGTAAACGATTGCTTTGAGGTTACTCTTAATAAGGGTAATGGCAAACAGAAACGTCAGATAGGCTTGATAGCTGTCCCTTTAGTTCCGGGGCCAGAATAGGGCTACGGTATCCCCTGCCCGAGATAAGAGGCGAGTAAAGGGGGCTTCCGAGGTTGCAGACGGCTAGAGTGGAAGCTCGAACCGTTCGGTCAGGCAATCCCGGGAAGGACAGCGGTATGTATGGCCGCATACCGTCGTAAAGACTAGACGGAGCGGTGGGCCCAGCCGCCCATCTGGGAGGAGCCCGATGGGGCAACGCGTTCGGAGGATTCTGGTTGAGGTCATTTCGAGATCCCGGAGTCCTCCTTTTAGCGCTAAGGACGGCCATTGGAAGAGTCTTAGTGCGGAAAAATCCCACATAACCCGGCGTTGCTCCCATGGCGTCTGATACCTTTTGAGGTTCCCCCTCGATATCCAAAAAGGCGTCTGATATTATGTTGTAATTAATTATATAATTTAGTAAAAATATCAATTTGTCTATGTGAATATCTACATCACTAAAAAAATAAGATTGGGAGTACTATTTATTGAAAATTTTCCTTATAAATTAAACCAACAAAAAACTAATTGTGATGCACGAGATTCTCGACAACACAATGTAATTAAGCTAAAAACATTTCTTATAACACCAACTAGAAAAAGATGGAGTCGCTTAAAGTTAAATATTGTGGTATTAAAATGAAATTAGGGTCTGGCGAAATTATTTTGCTGTGGATTAATGGGCGAAATGCGGTGGGTTTGTTAGTCGTTTGGAATATAATCGTTAATTTGCTAAAGTGCTTTTGTTTTTAAATATAAATTATTAGTGAAAAATGTTTTTTATCTGACTAAAGTAGCAAACGAGCTTGCAGTCCACCTGTTAGTAAGTGGTCACTGCTGCTCGTGGACATCTGTAATCAACTTCATACAGAAGATGGGTTCTGTCTGAAGCCGATCACAGATGCGTTACTACTCCCGCAGGACTATGATGGTCGCCTCATATAAAGTGTGTAAGTGTAAGTGTGCCGGCAACCACACCCTTCCATCGAAACGTAAGAAATGCTTTACGCTAGAAAAAGGTGTGGCGGTGGTACTTCCCCGGTCGAACTACACTGGTTCTTCCACCTTCAAAAGTGTATGAAGATATTATGAAAATTAAAAGTGCGTTAGGATCGTCAAAACACTACCTATTATAATAAATTAAGCATGAGCATGCATACTTGCGTTTTAGTTGAAGGGTGAAGATGCGAGACTATATTATGAGGCGATCATCCTCATGTCCAAAAGTGGCAACACACCTGTGATCGGCTTGAAGTAGATCCAATATTCAATATGATATTAGGTATAGATTTTATAATGAAGACGAAATAGGTTCAGGCAGCGTTAATGACAACTTATAAGTCTCAAATAAAGATTTCTCACATTCATTCACACACAAAGATAAAGAGAGAGAAGCGAGAGACATACACGGTCATTTAGAAAGAGAAGTCGAGTGAGATAATCAGAGAAGTAGATAGGTACAAAAAAATATCCAAATATCCAGTCATCCAAAATGTTTTATGAAGAACTTTTAATGACAATTTATAAGCCTTAAATAAAGATTCATTAACACACACAGATAAAGAGAGAGAGAGAAGTGAGAGACATACATGGTCGTTTAGGAAGAGGAGTCGAGTGAGATAAAGAGAAGGAGATATATACAAAAATTCACCTTAATATCCGCTCATCTAAATTTTTTTCATTAATAACTTTACATTAAACAAACTTACTGCCTTAAATAAATACCAGAAAGAATTTGGCAACGCACTACGGTTCTTTTCGATAAAGGTCCACTCCAAATTATTTGCATCATAATTAAATCATATATTCTCTTTGTAAGGAAAATCTTGAAATCGTAGACCTCATTAAAACAGTCGGGCTGTAATAATATTCATTTTACACGTATTTTGCACATGTAGCCGTCTTAATTATAATTTAATTTCGCTATAATAAGAGAATTTCGCCCAAATGAAAGCTCTTGAGCGCCGCTTTTTGCAATTTAAATTTAGATGAACATTTCTATTTCCCTGTACAATTTTAATATGAGCTAACGGATATAGAGACTATGTTATGCTAAGTGTGATATGCAGATTATCTTAAAAGTAATAGAACTTTTTACATTTCTACTTATAGGAAATAACGTCACATATTTTTTGAGTAATTACAACCGTGTGGAAATTTGTGTTCTGGTTTGAATTATGGGGTAAAGGAAGTTATTTGAGGTGATCAAACTTAGGCCTCAAGAGTATCCCTCGGAAAACGTAGTCACCCGTTGCAACGATCGAAAATCGACCGCACTTCAACTCAAAAACTTACGTGATATTGTCCACAGTAGCAAGAATACATCAGTGTATTTCATGCAACGCGTGAAGTAAGAGTCCGTACCCTCAGTTCGAGTTCTTACGTTTCCTAAAAACAATCATGATTTACGTCCTTGACCATACATTGCATGTTTATGTTTTGGTTTTCAACCATACCTACCAAGCTATGATTGAAAACTAAAGTGCAATCAAGCAACCAAGTTCTAAGGACTTTGATGGTTGCTCGACTGCACTCACATCTACTTCTCCAATCCTACCTGGATTTATAAAACATGTTAATAAAAGGCAGTAATTTCTTATCCTCAGGACTACAGCTGTTTGATATCTGTTTTCATCGAATTGTAACTCAAAGATTTAAAACAATGCCAAAGCCAATATTGTACTTACCGCTTTTGCTATTACTGTCTAAACTTTAGATAGAGTACTTTAGACTTGAAAGTAAATAGAGTAATTGTAATTAAATACCATTAAGTTCGGAGATCCGAAACTTCGTAAAACATTCCGAATCCGCACAATTAGCTCTTGAAAGTTAAAACTAACTCGAACAAAGACAACGATATTCATCATCTTACACCCGAAAGTTGAAGTGTAATGACAGGCCCCAAACAGGAAAGTTGCTCAGTTGGCCTTTAGACAAAAAGGGAAGTGAATAAAATAAGCCTTCGCTCAACCCAATTTTACCATAAAAACTTAGTCAATTTGCATCGAAGTGTGGGAGGCGTGTTTGAGTGTTTGCTAGTATTAGTACAAGTACTGATAAGTATCTTTAAATATTCATGTTTTTAAAATATGGAAGGAGCAAACGAGCAATCCATGGATGGATGGATGGTGCGTAGATGTCTGTAAATTATTGAAATGTTCTGTACTTTAAGAGTAGATGGAATCGCAATGGTTCCATGAATTTTGACTTGCCGTGACCACGATCGATCACTTAGATCAAAATATCGCCAATGAAAACAAATAAAAAACGGTAATTGTGGGTACCCGTTAAAAAAATAATTATTAGAGATATTGTAAATTAATAAAAATGGGTAATGTAACGTAATAGATAAGCGATATTATTATTGTGGCACTACTGGCCACGGGTCTTCTGGGTTGACAAGATTAGTCTAATATGTGATAAAAGCAGTTTAAGTCAAGCAAATTGCTTGAAACGCTACAAGAACACTCCCAATCGCTCGGCGTTCGAGACTTGCAAAGCCACGTGAAATGTTTCAAGCAACTCGACTCATGTAAACGCGCCCAAATCGTACCTTAAACGTGATATTATGTTCCGCGGCTAGATTTACGCGTCGCGCGTGACGTCGTTCGGTCCCCGGGTACGTTAATATTATATGAAATAGGAACCTTGAGGTTGGTCTGTCATTTTAGCTGAGAAATTGAGGACGCATATATTTTTATCGGAGCCCTTCACTATTTTTCATACTTATCGGTATTCAGATTTGGTTTAAGGAAACTGTTTTATAAATTGGACGGCAGAAGTGACGTGCTCTTTCGTTTTAGGAATTTTCGGCTTCATAAAGTTTTTATTCATTGAGGTGAGTTGAGAGTCATTTGTGGAAATTTGGTACTTTTCATACCTAGGACTTGAAATTGTGACCTTTATCTGCAATATGTTTTGAAGTCAAAATTGCGCGCCATTATACGACTTTGGCACTTTTACACAAGCATTAATTTGCTTAATAAAAGGCGATCGTTGACTGATTGACACTAATCTTACATTTTATTAATCCATACATAGACAGTAACTCTTGGGTCACGAAACACTTCCAAAAAACTGTTACAGTCGCTTATTTCTAGTATGCAGCAGTTCTTGCGTTTCGGTGGAAGGGCGTGGTTCCCGGTTCACAGACATTTTAATCTTTCGAGTGGCAACTATGATTGACTTCAGATAGAGAAATTATTCTTAACAAGTAGATTGCAAATATCCATGGGCGGCAGTAACCGCTTTCCATCAGGTGAACTCCATGCTCGTTTGCTAAGTTAAAAGAAGCATTTGTTTTTAGTGTCAGTCTCTCTACACTACAAGCGGCAGTGGAGCGTCAAAAACAAATAAATGTGTCCGATCTTATAAGGCCATGAAATTTAGCTGGAAATTGTAACTAAATTTGGAAAAAACTCGCTCAACACTTGCAGCACTAAACCCATGTTTTAGATAGAGCTATTATTTAAAAAGGCTTTTGATATGGTGTAAATATACTTCTAAGGTTTAAACAGAAAAAAATATGTTAAATCAATAAAAACGTTTCTTAGAATCGAAATTGAAGTTTTGAACCTCATTATTTTTAAAAGAAAAAACAGTTTATAAAATAAGGTAAATCACATTCTTTCTACGCTCATAGTCTCACACTAGGAGTTTCTCCTGTATCGTGGGTACCATGGATACACACAAGACAAATACACAAACACCCAGACCCAGAACATGACTCTAAACTCATCATTCTGATACCTGTCTGGCCGGAAATCGATCCCAGGACTGCGCGTCAGATCGGTATGGTAACCGCTTCGCCACGCGGGTCGTCGAATCTTTTCTTTTAATTGAATTTAAAATACTGAACTCACGCCACAGCTGTCATTGCTACTGTATCAGAATATTTGTCAAGTTATAAATAAATAACGCTTATCATGATTTTATGGTCACGTTAATCATAAACTCAAACGAACAGAAACGAAACAAATTCATTAACAATGGCGAAATTTTGTTCAGTATTTATAAATATGGTTTAAAATTAATCATTTCATATTGCATTTAATCGGTTCGTTAAGCTTATTCTTTTGGAAAACACGAAAATGGAAAATGGATTGAATTTATCACTTCAATATTTACTTAACTATCGATTAAACCTGGTTTGAGTCCGCAAGTAGCACTGTTATATTCTGATACAAATTTTATATATTATATCTTTAATGTTTCGACATAGAATCACTATTTAATAGTGCAAGATCACAAGTAAAACTACATTTTTTTCTTTTTATCTAACTGAAGTAGGAAACGAGCATGCAGGCCACCTGATGGTAAGTGGTTACTGCCGCCCATGGACATTTGTAAGCAACTTCATATGAAACATGGGTTCTATCTGAAATCAATCACAGATGCGTCGCTACTCCTGAGGACTAAGATGGTCGCCTCATATAAAAAAAATTTTAAACAAAAAATACAACCGACTTCCATGTCACATAAAAGTAAAAAATAATTTAAATACATGTTGGTTTAGAGCAAACACAGTACTTGGTACATAGTCCCGAAGTCGGCGCTCATATAAGATACATGTAGTTTCGTCATGATCCAGCAAAATATGGTGAGCGCCGACTTCGGAACTATGTACCAAGTACTGTGTTTGCTCTAAACCAACATGTATTTAAATTATTTTTTACTTTTATGTGGCATGGAAGTCGGTTGTATTTTTTGTTTAAAAATTTTTTTTTCACGCTTTTCAGTCACGATAAAATCAGTTATGGCTATTGCTAGTCGTCCGCTAACCGGATGAATAAAATTAATTATTCGTCCGATTTTCGGATGAATAAAATTATGTGCTGGCGTCATCATCTAAAAATAGACTTCTTTGACATAACCGGTCGGGGGCGCTACCGCGCCCCCTCCCTTAGATTCTGAATTAGAAAAATCTGTTCGAATCTAACCTAACCGAATAAAACAACTTTTTCTGAGTAAACATTTATTTAAAGAATAGGCCTATAATTATCAATATTTAAAGTAGAAAAAGTAATATAAACCTTATAACTAAGAGTATAATTAAACTGATACTGATAAAAATAATTTTGACTACCTATCCTTAGTTGGAAAACCAATACCATCAACACCAATTTAAGTTCGGGCAGCATGGTCGTTATTTAGCATCAGGTGTACCCATAGCTTTACACAATTTATTAATCTCAGTAATATGATTTAACTCACCAGTTTCAATACGTTTTTTATTACGAGGATAATAAGTATGTTTAATATACAGACCATTTTTATTACGAATTTACCGTTTAGCGGACGATTAATTTATTTTATTCATCCGATTACGGGACGACTAGACACTTCGATCAGTTATACGAGACCGTGTAATACATAGTATCCATAAGACTGCATAGTGCATACATAAATGGAAACGGTAATTTAAAATCAACCTTAAATGACAAGTCAAACAAAAGCCTAAGCGATATCTTACATTACTGTCACAGTGCATGTGAACTGAGCGCAACCGCTCGCAGGGCGCTGCCGCGCCCTGCTCGCTTAGTTTCTATATTTTCTTTTAAGTTCCAACTTAACCTAACCCATCCTATGTAAAAAGGTTGGCAGTACTCCTGCATCGTCCAGGTAATTGTATTCAAAGTGGAATTTGTGATCATAATTATGTCCTTTCCGGAACTCATTGTTTGTATTGCGAACAATAATTACCAAACACACATACTTTAGGCAGGCTGTATACCTATATTATTAGGGTTAAAGAGGTGAAGGTAACTTTATTAATCGTTGCCTCTGTTTATGTAACTCCTAATATATTCATAAGGGCCATATTACTATCACCTGTGGGTTAGATAGGCAGTACCACTGAATAAAAGCCCAGTTAAAGATAACGGTTTTCATAAGTCATCTCTTCTTAGCATTTCTTCAATAAATCCTTAAACACTAAATAGCCAACTTCTATGGCTTGGGCTTACAGTACCCTGCATCATAAGGGTCGAGGAGTTAAAGGTCAATTTTTTTATCATACGTCTTTGCTTTGTTAATATATTACAATTCCATAAGTATCAAATGGCCAACGCCTATGCTTTAAGCCTGAAGTACCCGTGCATCATCAAGGCTGAAGAGTTGAAGGTCAAAACTATCATGTTATATCTTTGCCTAGTAATCTCATTACATATACGTAAGCACCATATGGCTAACGCCTATGGTTTAGGCTTGAAGGACCCCAGCATTATCAGGGTTGAGGAGTTGAAGGTCAAATTTTTCATGCCATATCTTTTCGTAGTAATCTCATTACATACACGTAAGTAACAGACAGACAGATAACACGTAAGTAAGTGTCCACCAATTCGCACTTGGCCAGCGCGGTGGACTATGGCCTAAACTCTCTCATTCCGAGAGAAGACCCGTGCCCAGCAGTGGGATAGTAATGGGTTGACGACGAAGTAACAGATGGCCAACTTCTATGGCTTGGGCTTGCAGTACCCTGCATCATGAGGGTTGAGGAGTTGAAGGTCGATTTTAATATTATACGTCTTTACTTTGTAAATATATTACATACCCATAAGCATCAAATGGCCAATACCTATGGTTTAAGCTTGAAGTACCCCTGCATCATCAGAGTTGAGGAGTTGAAGGTCAAATTTTTCATTTTTTATCTTTGCTTAGTAATCTTATCAGATATACGTAGCGATCATGTAGCTAACGCCTATAGTTTAAGCTTGAAGCACCCCAGCCTGCAGTACCCCTGCATCATCAGGGTTGAGGAGTTGAAGGTCAAATTTGTTATCGTACATCTTTGCCTTGCTATCTTATTATATATCTGTAAGCACCAAATGGCTATCACCTACGGCTTGGGCTTACAGCACCCTGCATCATCAGGGTTGAGGAGTTGAAGGTCAATTTTTTTGTCATATGTCTATGCTTAGTATTGTTATTACACATCCATAAGCACCAAATGGTCAACCCCTATGGTTTAGGCTTGAGGCACCCCTGCATCATCAGGATTGAGGAGTTGAAGGTCAAATTTTTCATCACATGTCTTTGCTTAGTAGTCTTGTTACATATATGTAAGCACCAAATAGCTAATGTTATAGATTAGGATAGCTGTAACCCTGCATCATCAGGATCGAAGAGTTGAAGGTCAAATTTTTTGTCAACCTATATAAGCATAGATATATAATACATATTCCAAGTTTCATAAGAATCGATTCGGCAGAAGCCGAGTTATCTCAAATTATCGAACTACACTGGTTCTACCACCTATAAAAACTAATTTTCTATATTATATCTTTAATGTTTCAACATAGAATCACTATTTGATAGTGCAAGATCACAAGTAAATCTACATTCGTACAAATGTAGTTTAATTGTCATCTTGCACTACATGAGATATGCAGAGTAAAAATAAAATTCTAATATTCCTGCTATATTTGTAAAGAAGAATACTTGTCAATGCACTTAATATGATAGTAGGTTATCAACCCATTCGTCCCTGTAGTTCCGGGATCAGAATAGGGCTACGATATCTCCTGCCTGTCGTAAGAGGCGACTAAAAGGTGCTTCCGGGATCGCGGGCGGCAGGACTTGAGCTTGAACCGTCCAACCAGGCGATCCCGGGAAGGACGGCGGTACGTGGGGTCGCATGCCGTCGTACTCAGAGGATTCCGATTGCCCCTTCCGGAAGGCTTCCCCCTCGAGAACAATAAAAAATCCAGCAGTGGACTTCATAAGACTGATGGATGGAGGTTACTACTATATAATCATCATCTTATAAGAAACAAACGTTATTATCGCATGCATTTACATAACTTAGTTATGTATACCATTGAAAACACAAAAAATCTAAGTGTTTAAAATAAATTTTCCACCAAAATTTTTATTCAAATTTACGTTCCGAATACATTCAGTATTTTCCACACATGCCCTCTAGTAATAATTTTGCCCTATTTACAATTGCTCTCATTATCAAAATTCTCGCACAAAATATAACATTGTATAAAAAAGGAAAAAAGACGTAACGCGTACAACATAGGAGTAAAATAATTCTAGATGCAGATATTGCTTTTAATGAAGTTTAGTGAGATTTAATGAGGTCTATGAAGTCTATGAGGTCTCAGGTGGACTAATGAGGTTTATAGTTTATTACTTTTATTACTGCAAAAGGTTAAAAACTTTTAAAATGTGTTATTAGTGACCAAATTGCGACCTCAAGAACGTAAAATTCTAATTACCTTAATTAATCTTAATTGAACAAGAATCCTCTTACAAAATTTGTTTGAATTTGCTGTCATTGAAATAATAATTAACTTCAAGGTTTTCAGAGTTAAATCGGATTCTAAGTTAAAATACGTAAGTATATAATTATGAAGTCAGTATGGTAAAAGCGACAAAAATGACTTTAATCGCGCTAGGGATTGGTTATAATAAGCGGCATTCAATAAAATTTTCAAATATTCTACTCAGAGACATTCGTTGGTACTCGTTGGTACGGCTGGTAGTTCAGGGTCAGGTGGAGGGAAAGAGGTCACGCGGTAGATCTCAAACACGCTGGACAGACCTTCTAAAAACTACCACACAGTGCTCGATTGTCCGTTGTGTAGTGTGTGTGTGATCGCTCGTTGTGTAGCCGCAATGCCCGTAGTAGAAGTCAGTGGCGAAGAATTGCAAGAGCTGTTGGCAAAGAGCTGTGACAACTGACCAGTCGTCATCATTATGCCACGATTACACTGCCAAGAGTGTACGACTAAAGAGAGACTTAGAGACATTGACGAATTTGTAACATTCAATAAAACTTTGAAACATAGCCAGCATGGTTCTACTAGAGAGGTAGTTAACAGTTTTTGAGTTTCGGAGAGTAAAGTATGAATTACGAGAAACTTATAAATATATGAAATGAAATGTCTTTATTTTGCATAGGACTTTTTTATTGTTTTCGAGAAGTTCGGAATCCTCTCAGCGCGTTGCCCCATCGGGCTCCTCTCAGGTGGGCGGTTGGGCCAAAACGAACGGTTCGAGCTCCCACTCTAGCCGCCTGCAACCGGCCGGAAGCCTCAATTAGTCGTCTCTTATGACAGGCAGGGGATGCCGTAGCCTTATTCTGATCCCGGAACTACAGGGCGCATTTTGCATAGGCTTACCGAGGCACTTACAAATTGTCAGTTACATATATTTTTTTTACACTACCACCGGATCAGAACACGACCTGAGAAGATCCGGCAAGAAACTCAGTGGGTTTTTCTTTTTTCTTTGTATATCTTTTTTATTGCCATATTATTATTACATAGGTAACTTACATGCATAAATATGTCTTAGTCCCAGTAGCATGCATATCTCTCCTATACTTCAAGTGGAATCCTTGTTCAATATGAAGTTATTTATGCAGCAGGTCGTATAGAATATTCCGGTTGAAGTCGTTTCGAGATCCCGGAGTCCTCCTTTTCAGCGCCGAGGACGGCCACCGGGGGGGTTTTAGTGCGGTAAATCTCACATAACCCTGCGTCGCTCCCACGGCGTCGGGTACCTTTTGAAGGTTTCCCCTCGATTAAAAAAAAAAAAGGTCGTATAGAATAGAATGAGAATAGTTCGAGCGTGGAGGCAGTAGTAGAGTGGGATGTCGTTGCGTTTCGCTGGAAAGGTGTGATTTTTTTTATAATAATGAAGTTGCAAACGAGCATGCAGTCCACCTGATGGTAAGTGGTCACCGCTGCCCATGGAAATCTGTAAGCAACTTCATAAAGAACATAGGTTCTAAAGTCAATCACAGATGTGTTGCTACTCCCGAGGACTGTGATGGTCGCCTCATATAAAAGTGTGCTGGCAACCACACCCTTCCATCGAAACGCAAGGAATGCTTCACGCTAGGAATAGGTGTGTGTGTGTGTGTGTGTGATTACCAGCTTAGTTTTATATGAGCTAACCATCTTAGCTTAGCTTAGCTCGGGAGTCTCAACAGATCTGTGATTAACTTCAGATAAAATGTTTTATATATATAAAGTTCAATATAGGTGAAAGTTCATATTCGGCAGTAACCACTTACCATCAGATGTATGCTCTTTCACTACTTCAATCAATATAAAACAGTTGTTACCAGTTACAACATAAAGTACCCTCGTTGATGACTCATTGATATAAAATCGCATTCATAATTATCGTTATAATTTATTATACCGTCTGTTTATTAATTTACCAACATACTTAACCCAGATAAAAATAAATACCATTAAAATGTATTACTCCATTTTTAATTACACTCAAAACAAAGAGGATATTTAATATTCGGGAAGCGTTACGTTTTTTACAATGAGCGCGATTGTTTGTTTTTAAATCAACCACTGAGGTTTTTGTTCTTATTTCATTTTCTTGATTTAAAAATGAGTGGACTTGGATCTTTCGCAAATTATGTAATAAGTAAAATAAAGAGCAGTGGTAGCCTTATGGTTGAAACTTGCCCTCTCAATCGGGAGGTCCGAGGTTCAAACCCAGGCACGCACCACTGATTTATGTGCGTATTATATATTAATTATCACTGCTTTTCGGTGAAGGAAAACATCGTGACGAAACCTACACACCCGAGAGTTCTTTATAAAAAAAAAAGTTCTCGGTTTGTGAAGTCCACCAATTCGCACTTGGTCAGCGCGGTGGACCATGGCCTAATCTCTCTCATTCTGAGAGAAGACCCGTGCCCAGCAGTGGGACAATAATGGGTTGACGACGAAGTAAATCAAAAGTAGTAAATCTAAGTAGTAGCTTCAGTACCTTGTGTTGCATTTGTTTGTATTCGTATATGTAGGTACATTAGACGACCTGCGTGGCGCAGCGGTTACCATACCGGTCTGACGCGCAATGGGTCCCGAATTCGATTTCCGGCCAGACAAGTATCTGAATGATGAAATCCTACTGTGGGGCTATGAGTGTAGAAAGCGTGTTTTTTTTTACATATCGGAAAAAGTAGCCAAGGCAACCGAGCCTTCGGACATCAGAAGCGGTACAAAGGAATTACTTTACTTATGATTAATTTAACTGACTAAGAATTTAACAGCAATCCGAATTCAATAGCTTTTTTTTTTGTACTCGAGGGGGACCCCTCAAAAGGTACCCGACGCAGTGGGAGCGAAGCAGGGTTTTGTGGGATTTTAACTCACTAAACCCCCCCCCCCCCCGGTGGCCGTCCTCGGCGCTATAAAGAAGACTCCGGGATCTCCAAAGGAACGCAACCGAAATCCTCTGAGCGCGTTGCCCCATCGGGCTCCTCCCAGATGGGCGGCTAGGCCCACCGCCCCGTCTAGTCTTTAGGACGGTGTGTTACATTACCGCCAGCATTCTCGCCTGAACGAACGGTTCGAGCTCTCACTGTACACCCGTAACCCCGGCAGCCCTTTTTAGTCGCCTTTTACGACAAGCAGGGGATACCGTAGCCCTATTCTGATAACCCCGTAGCTCTATACATATTTGATGCTTTACCTTCAGCCTGCTTATAGCTATTTTTGAAACCTTTTCCAGAGCTGGACTCTCTTGAAAACAGAGAGCAGCCTGGAGCATCATCCACACATTCGCGGATGCGAATACGATTGCATATGTGTTTTTTTTCAGCTTTTACTATAGGGAGTCGGAGGATCTAGATGAAGCTTCTTTTTTATTCGTTACAATGTGGCGATCTGGCGAACTTTTCTTGCATAGCACTGCAATCCATTATTCGCAACACTCCCACATTTTTCCACATGCGAATATATAAAATGCGAATGCAAATCGTTTCATCACTAATGTGTATTAATGAAAGGATTAGGACCAACGCGTATGGGTCGGTGTCAATTTATGGCATAAATTTACATCGATAAATAAATATCGCACGTCGGATCGCTATTAAATCTATACTCATAATCCATACTATATTATTCATACTAATATTATAAAGAGGTAAAGTTTGTAACTTTGTTTGTAAGGGGTAATCTTTGGAAATACTGAACCGATCATGAAAATTCTTTCATAATCCGAAAGCTACACTATTCAGGAGTGCTTTTTTTTCTCAAGGGGGTACCTTTCAAAAAGTGCCCGACGCCGTGGGACTAACTTTTTTTCTGTTTTTTATCTAACTGAAGTAGCAAACGAGCATGCAGTCCAACTGATTGTAAGAGGCCACTGCCGCCCATGGACATCTGTAATCAACTTCATACAGAACATGAGTTCCATCTGAAGTCAATCACAGATGTACTGCTACTCCCGCGGACTATGTTGGTCGCCTCATGTGAAAGTGTGCCGGCAACCACACCCTTCTATCGAAACGCAAGAAATGTTTCACGCTAGAAATAATTGTGGCGGTGGTACTTCCCCGGTGGTACAACACTGGTTTTACCCCCTGGAAAAACTGCACTGGTTCTACCACGTGGAATTTCGGGTTATGTGGGATTTTTACCTCACTAACAAGGCGGCCATCCTCTGCACTGCGTGGAGGACTTCGGGATCTCCAGTGGAACACAACCGGAGTCCTCCGAGCGTGATGTCCCCTTCGGGCTCTTCCCAGTGAGCATCGTACCCATTGTTCCTCTTGGTGTTTACGTCAGTACGTGGCCACACATACCGTCGTCCTAAACTGAGTCGCTTGGCTGGATGGTTCGAGCTCCCATTCTTACCGCCCGCAACCCCGGAAGCCCCTTTTAGTCGCCTCTTACGACAGGCAGGGGATACCGTAGCCCTATTCTGATCCCGGAACTACAGGGATAGCCATCTGTACTCCTACGCATTATACACAAACATTGAATTTAGCTTTGATAAAATAAAGCTATATTTTATCAAATTATAATAACCAAACAGTTTAACCTTTATCCTTTCGGGCAAAAAACCGGATAAAACATGAATTATTAGTAACGGCGGTATCTTTATAGCGTGTAACGCGTTAACGTATTTTTTCTCATAATAAATTCATATTAACGAGGCGGTTATCCGGTTTACATTCTAAAATTCACGGTTGAATATAATGGACGACAAAATTAGAGGCCAGCGCTGGTTCTCGGTTTTGTTTTGTATCGTAAATGATGTAATATTTTTCGCATGCAGTACAATTATTCGGAGGAAAACACGATTTTTGATAAAATAGCGTAACGTTGAATAAAAAAACAAGAATGATAAATGTTTTACATGTATTACGCTTTACTGGCGAATATTCGTAAAGCAATTTTCGTATTTTTAGTACTCTTGATACACTTTAATTTTAAAAGTAATTGTTGTATGCTTCATATTAATAGTGGGGAATTTTGGCGATCCATATGGGAGACCAATTATCATATCTGATACAGAGAGAAATTAGGATTGTATGATTTTCATGTATATGTTTATATGTCAGTCAAAAGCATTTAAAACATAGATAATTTTAGTACGAAGCTGATGTCAAAAGGATCTTTATTAATTCTTGAAGTCATCTTAATTGATGAGATTTTCTTTCTACACCAAACGCTTTCTACATCAATAGCCCCACAGTGGGATTTTCTCCTGTGTCGTGGGTGCCACGGACACACACAAAGACGAATACATAAACACCCAAACCCAGAACAAGAATCTAAACTCATCATTCAGATACCTGTCTGGCCGGGAATCGAACCCGGGACCCACTGCGCGTCAGCCCGGTATGGTAACCGCTCGGCCACGCGGGTCGTCATTATTAATAATTATTCTCTATTCTAGTTCCAGTATTTCCTATAGCGAAGAGCGAAATATAAACTATTTTAATAGAAATACCAAACGATATATAAAAGCATCAACACCTCTCTTTATAGTATGAATACGATTTTTTTTCTTGTTAATATAGTACGTCTCTGATCTGTGTGAATTTAACTATAATGGAATATATACTCATATCTTTACTAAGTCAAATGCAGTAAGAGGCTTTACAGGCTAACTACAATACTAATAAATATCTCAAAAAATAAAAGATTACGTTATAATCAACCAGAATATTACAATACAATACAACATTTTAATTAAGATGAAAAACATCGCAAGGATGCCTACATTCCTGAGAGTTCTTTAAAAAAAGTTGGCAAAGGTGTATGAGGTCTACCAATTGACAGCGCGGTAAATGTAGATTATGATCTAAACGTATGTCATTCAGTAAGAAGACCCGTACCCAGCAGTGGGACAATAATGGGTACGCGGCACATAATATTTAATATCATTATCATATCATTTTTATTATAGCACATGATATTTTAATACATACTATTTTTTTTTTATTTGACTGAAGTAGCAAACGAGCATGCAGTCCACCTGATGTTAAGTGGCCACTGTCGCCGATGTCCATATCTGTAATCAACTTCATACAGAACATGGGTTCCATCTGAAGTCAATCACAGATGCGTTGCTACTCCCGAGGACTATGTTGGTCGCCTCATGTGAAAGTGTGCCGGCAACCACACCCTTCTATAGAAATGCAAGAAATGCTTCACGCTAGAAATAGGTGTGGCGGTGGTACTTCCCCGGTCGAACTACACTGGTTCTACCACCTTGAAATACTACTATCATTTCACTGCAGTATTCAGAACAAAAAGGAAAAGCGAAGCAAGATTGTAGAAACAGATTTTAATAACGGAATTGCAGTGCCTAATTTCCGGCACTAATTACTTCATCCTTGTTCAGAATTCCCAATTTAGACTAAGCAGTATTTCACCGACTTGGCAAACGGCTTCAAAGAAATTGTAATTTGAGTGCTAAAATCTCTTAGTGTAACTGCTAGGTTTTATTATTACTCTAGTTGACCCGACGAACTTCGTTCCGCCTAAAAGTCAAAAATCTAAAATTATCAGTTTTCTAATGTGATCAGAGCAGTGATAGCCTAATGGTTGAAACTTGCCCTTCCGATCGGGAGGTCCGAGGTTCAAAACCAGGCACGCACCACTGACTCATGTCATTATAAATTAATTATCACTGCTTTTCGGTGAAGGAAAACACCGTGAGGAAACCTACACACCCGAGAGTTCTTTTAAAAAAAAAAGTTCTCGGAGGTGTGTGAAGTCCACCAATTCGCACTTGGCCAGCGCGGTGGACTATGGCCTAAACTCTCTCATACTGAGAGAAGACCCGTGCCCAGCAGTGGGCCAATAATGGGTTGACGACATCAGTTTTCTCCGCTATATTATACATGTATTATACACAAAAACCTTCCTTTTGAATCACTCTATCTATTAAGAAAACTGCATTAAAATCTGTAGCGTACTTTTAAAGATCTGAGCGTATATAGGGACAGACAGCGAGAAGCGACTTTGTTTTATACTATGTAGTGACTTGAAGGTGGTCAAACATATTTTACGTTTGAAATAATACTTTCGAATCGAAAGAAGTTAAGATTACTATGCGAAAAATTATTTATTTTCCATAATTATACCTATCGTACTCAGTGAAGTACATACTTATAAATGAAGTACGCTTCACATATGTGAAGTATAGGTGAAGTGTTCTTTTCTAACCTAAGCCCTTGGATCGGTTACGATTTAAAATATTTTCTATTGCACGATGAATACTTAAAATCTAACTGAATTTTTAGTTTTATATCTCATATTACTTGCAAATTTTATTTGACAAAGAGTACTTTTGTTAAAATCGCGTAGGTACATACTTGATTGCCTAATAATAGTATGCATCAGCTGTTATAAGTCGAATTCTTGATCTATTGTTAATTGTTTACAGGAAGATCTTACAGCCAATCCTTTTAGATTTGACTTTGTATTGATTTTCCTTTTTTTTGTTACAGGTATACACACAAGGTCCCTGTGAAAAATAAAAACAGACCGCTACCTTAAAACATTAAACAAAATGACTTAGTAATTATTATGATAAATTTAACAGCTGACAAACGTATAGGTGAATAGAGAAATGGGTCTCCAAAGGTGATATACGCAGAAAATGGCCACCGACAGACTGCCATTACACATTTGCAACTCAATAAAACAATACTGGTTGAAGACGCAGAAGACATTATTCATATGCCAGCTAATAAATAGAAAGCCGAAGCTAAAAGGTCTGGAGAAGATAAAGTTAGTGGTGTTATTAGTGTTACTGTTGAGTGTGAATTCGAGTGGTAATAGTTACAGTGGTAGGAATTCTATGTTAAGGACTAGAGTGATTGGGACGAGGTACGGGAAGCTGCAAGGAGTTATAATGCCGATGGATCAGCATAAGTATTTGAAGCCAGTTGAAGCCTATCTCGGCGTACCCTACGCAACACCTCCTACAGGCTCTAATAGGTACGTACATATACTTTTATGTAACGATAATAATAATAACTTAGTCGATATTATAGGCACGAGGCACCTAATTACAACATTAACAACAATATGAAGCGCTAGAGCAGTGATAGCCTAATGGTCGAAACTTGGTCTCTCGATCGGGAGGTCCGAGGTTCAAACCCAGGCACGCACCACAGATTTTTCTAAAATTACGTGCGTATTAGAAATTAATTTTCACTGCTTTTCGGTGAAGGAAAACATCATGAGACCTTACACACCCGAGGAATCTTAAAAAAAATGTTCTCGGAGGTGTGTGTATCCACCTATTCGCAGTTGGCCAGCGCGGTGGACTATGGCCTAATACTTCCTCATTCTGAGAGAAGATTCGTGCCCAGTATTGGGACAATAATGGGTTGACGAGTGAAGCTCTTATGTATGCAAATTAGAATGGTATGGTAAGGGAAGCATACTTATCAAAGGCGTCCCAACGTAGCCCGCGGAGGTAGCAACGCATCTCTTGTCAAACTCAATTAGACTGTAATCTTACACAAGGTATGTGAAGCCACTTAACATCTAGTAGACTTAATGCTGGTTTTCCAAATTATAAAACAAATGGAAATTACTCGTATAAGGTAATTACATGGGAAGCCAAATAAATTAAAATATCCTCACTAGACGTTTTTTGCTCGTAATAAGATGAATATGAATAAGTAATATAATCAAAATAAGAAACAGTAGTAGCCATTAGTAGGGAGAATAAAATGTGATATTAGTAAAGCCCTAGATTTTAATGAAATATCTCATAGTTTATTAGTGATTTATTAATATTAAACTCGTGATGAATTTTCTAGAAACGCTTGCCGATAACGCTAAAATAAAAACTTAGTGTAACAAAAGTATAACATAGAAAATATAATTTCGAATATTCAGTATTCTACATTTCAAAAATATGAAACAGGGTAATAACTTTGAGCTGTTCACGCTTGTTTCAAGTATCTTGTAAACACAGCGCTGCGGACAGCATATAACGAGATGCATGTGGCTTTACAACGGGATAACATAAAATGTATCCCACTTACGAGCCATCTTCCACTTGAATCATACTTTAAATATTGTTGGCATGAAGCCGTTTTCTAGCGAGTACATATTTCCTATGAATTATTTAGAATTGTTCAAAATAGGTAGTTTGGTTTTAGTTAGAATAACGTGTATTTTTTATCAGATTATAGTAGCAAGTGAGCGTGCAGTCCACTTGATGGTAAATGGTTACTACCGCCAATGGACGTCTGAAAGCAACTTCATATAGAACAAGGGGTTTATCTGAAGTCGGTCACAAATCCGTTGCTACTCCTGAGCACTAATATGTTCGCCTCATATATAATAAGCCAACAACCACACCCTTCCAACGAAATGCAAGAACTGCTTCACTCAAGAATTAGGTGTGGTACCTCTGCGGTAGGATTGCACTGGTTCTACCACCTCTTCTTGTTGTTATATAAGAAAACAAAGAAGAGATATTTGCATTATATACTAGGACTTACTAGTAACAGTTAAAGTAGCAGTAAAGTAAATACTTTACTGCTACTTTACAAAAAAAGTTACAGTAACTAAGTGAATATTGATGCAATCGATTTGATTAAAAATAATGAAATTATGCCTAGGTGTAACCTCATTTATTCCGGTTGTGGGTGACTTAATTTATTTATTTATTCTCATATTTATTTATCTCACACTGTCCAAATTATGTATTTCATAAATTTATTATTTATATAATATTTAGTATATTAGTATATTATGCATATAGACATAACACTGACATGCACTACACATTTACATACACATACATTCATAACACACTACACATAATTATAATTCATAATAAATAAATTAAATGGACAGGCATCGCCGCGCGACATCCGTTGTTCAGAGAATCACCTGCACGGTGCCGTATAGCTATAGGTACATGCGCGGGCGCATCTCCGCGCCGCACCGTGTCGCTTGCATCGCCAGTCGACCCAACGCCGTCCGACGCGATACCTGTGCCTCCTTACCTTTCGCTATAGCCATATACTTCGCGCACGCGGTTTTTCTTATACGTTATTTTGTGTCCTCAACTTCTGTAACTATCACGCTATCGCTTTCCTTCTTCCTTCTGACTTTTATGTGTAGTGCTTTGTGGAACTTTTAATAAACTGTGCTTTCTATCATCTACGGACTTTACTTTCTTCTATCTTCTTTCATCTTCACCATACCATCCACACACCTTACTACAACTGGTGACCCCGTGCAAACACGTGCAAATTATGTCCAGTGATAGCGGATCAGAAACGGCGCGTTCCCAAGTTAACACGCGGCCACGAAGGCACATCAAAATGGCGGAACGCGTGAAAAATACCGAATCGGGCGCAATCACCCTGAAAATACCACCTTTCTGGCCTGAAAAACCGTCGATATGGTTCGCCCAAATTGAAGGCCAATTTACTATTGCGAATATAACCGATGACACAACAAAATTCTACCACGTGGTGGCTACGCTGGACCGACAGTACGCCGCCGAAGTAGAGGATATATTGACCGGGCCGCCTGACTACGAAAAACTAAAGGGCGAGTTGATAAAAAGATTATCTGTATCGCGGGAGAACAAAGTGAAGCAACTATTGATGCACGAGCAACTAGGCTCACGGAAACCTTCGCAATTCCTGCGACACCTCCAACACCTTGCCGGACCCAGCATGCCCGAGGATGTTTTGCGCACAATATGGACAAGCCGACTACCACCTGCCATGCAGCCCATAGTTGCATCGCAAGCCACTCTCTCTCTCGACGCGCTAGCCGACCTTGCGGACAGAATCCATGATATCACCACACCATCGCATCAAGTAGCGGCTACGTCATCGACGACAACAGCCCCCATCGACGAGTTAGTGCGTCAGGTAGCCGAATTGACCAAACAGGTTAGCGAATTAACAATGCAGGTCAACCGATCACGGCCCAGAGAAAGAGAGAGGGGACGGCAACCACATCGATCACGGTCACAACGGTCACGGTCACAACGGTCACAGTCACAACGGTCACAATCAAGCTACCGCCGGTACCCTATTTGTTGGTACCACCAAAAACACGGATCTCTCGCAAAGAAGTGCGTCAAACCGTGCGACTATAACGCGGGAAACTCTCTAGGCAATCAGTGATGGCGACAGGTGATTGCCGGGAGTCAACAGGTCGCCTTTTCATCACCGACCGCAACCTGGGAGTGGAGTTCCTGGTCGACACAGGAAGCGACGTGTGCGTCTTCCCCCGATCGGAGCTCCGGCAACAACGAACGAAGAGCAACTACCAATTGTGTGCGGCTAACGGTACCCCCATAGACACTTACGGTTATCTTGAACTCAAACTTAATTTAGGACTCCGTAGAGATTATATGTGGCGTTTTGTAGTGGCCGACGTCACAAAGGCTATTATCGGCGTAGATTTTCTATCTCATTATAATTTAATTGTAGATATAAGTAAGAGACGTTTAATTGATAGTTTAACAAATTTGTCTACTGTAGCCAATATCAATGTAACAGGCACATTAATATATAGTGTAAAGGTTTTGTCCGGTAGTACTAAATATCATAATTTATTGTCAAAATTTCAGGATGTCGTGCGGCCTACCGGTACTCCATATACACCTAAACACAACACTGTACATCACATCCGCACCACTCCAGGTCCTCCAGTGTCATGTGCGCCTCGGCGACTCGCACCTGACAAATTAAAAATTGCTAAATACGAATTCGACTGTATGCTAGCAAACGGGACTGCTCGACCATCTGAGAGTCCCTGGTCGTCGCCCCTCCACCTAACCCCCAAGAAGGATAACGGCTGGCGTCCGTGCGGCGACTATAGGATGCTTAATTCCAGGACAATCCCTGATAAGTACCCTATTAGACACATCCATGATTTTGCTCACAATTTATCTGGTTGTAAGATCTTTTCCACCATCGACTTAGTTAAGGCTTACAATCAGATACCAGTATTTCAGGACGACATCCAAAAAACGGCAATCACCACACCGTTTGGGCTCTTCGAGTTTCCGTTTATGACGTTCGGTCTGCGTAACGCTGGTCAAACTTTCCAAAGGTTTGTGGATGAAATGACTCGGGGCCTAGAATTTTGTTACCCATACTTAGACGATTTCCTCGTATTTTCGAAGAACGAAGCTGAGCACGAGGAACACCTCCGTCAACTCTTCACCAGGATGGAGGAATATGGTGTACTCATCAACACCGCCAAGTGCGTCTTCGGTGCACAAGAGGTAACATTTCTAGGCTACCACATCTCCGAGCACGGCACTAAGCCTTTGGAGAGTAAGGTGCTGGCCATCAAGGAGTTTCCGGTCCCTAAAACAGCAAAGCAGCTACGCAGATTTCTGGGCATGGTAATTTTTTATCGGAGATTTATCCCGCATGCCGCCCAAATCCAAGCACCATTGAACTCCTTGCTGACCGGTTCCATCAGAGCTTCGCAGCCCGTCGACATACGCGGCGACTCGTTGAGAGCATTCGAGGACTGCAAAGAGAGCTTGTGCAATGCGGCAATGCTTGCACATCCAGATCCCTCTTTAAAATTAGGGTTGGTTACAGATGCCTCCGACACCGCAATCGGTGGAGTATTGCAACAATGCAAGGATGGACACTGGGAGCCTCTAGCATTTTACTCACGCAAGTTGAGCCCGTCACAGACAAAATACTCACCTTACGACCGTGAGCTCCTTGCCATGTATGAGAGTGTCAAGTACTTCCGGCATATGCTAGAGGCCACCCATTTTACCATCTATACGGACCATAAACCGTTGTGTTTTGCGTTTCATGAACGTAAACACAATTGTTCTCCGCGTCAATTTAGGCATTTAGATTTTATAGCTCAATTTACGACGGACATAAGATACATAGCTGGTAAAGACAACGTCGTCGCTGACGCTCTCTCTCGAGTAGACGAGCTGTCTTTGCCAGTTAATTTAGAAGAGCTTGCACAAAAACAAGCTACAGACCTGGAACTAGCTGAGTACTTATCAGGCGGTAGTTCACTTCGCCTTGTACGGATGAGTATCCCTGGGTGCCGCACGGAACTGTACTGCGACGTCAGTACACCGACGCCCAGACCATTTGTCCCCAAAAGCCTTCGTCAACAGGTATTTAACTGCCTTCACTCACTCAGCCATCCTGGATCCAACGCTTCCGCCAAGCTCGTCGCGCAGCGCTTTGTCTGGCCTCTCATGCGAAAGCAATGCCGTGAATGGGCTAGGGCATGTTCAAACTGTCAGCGCGCCAAGGTAAACAGACATGTCACTTCACCTTTTGGTACACACGATTTACCTTCGGCGCGTTTCAAGCATGTCCACCTGGATCTGATCGGCCCTTTACCACCTAGCGGGAACTTTCGGTATTGTCTAACGGCTGTCGACCGCTTTACACGATGGCCGGAAGCCATACCACTTACCGAAATCACAGCTGAGACGGTAGCCAAAGCGTTCATAAGCTGTTGGGTGTCGCGATTCGGTTGCCCTACTGAGATCGTAACCGACCGCGGTAGACAATTTGAATCTGCTTTGTTCCAGCAATTGTCCAAGTCCATCGGTTTCGATCACCGTAGGACTGCCGCGTACCACCCACAGTGCAACGGCTTGGTGGAGCGATTCCACCGACAGCTGAAGGCAGCTATTACTTGTCACGCCGACGTAAGATGGACGGAATCCTTACCCTTTGTCCTCCTCGGCATAAGGAGCGCGTTTAAAGAAGATCTTAACTCTTCGTCCGCTGAGTTAGTCTATGGTGAGCCACTCAGACTACCGGGCGAATTTTTCGGTCACAATGTGACAAATTACACTACCGACATCACAGACTTCTCAGCGCGCATGAAGTCCTTTGCCGAGAAATTGCATCCCATCCCACCCCAACACCATTCAAAAAACAAAATCTTCGTGTATAAAGATCTCGCCACTTGTAGTCACGTATTCCTCAGGGAAGAAGTGCTACGTGGCTCACTACAACCAGCATACACAGGTCCACACGAAGTTCTGAAGAGAGGTGCTAAAACCTTCAGAATTAAAATAAAAGGGAAAGACGTCACAGTAAGCATAGACCGATTAAAACCAGCCTACTTACTGTTTGACGACACACACGCCCCAGAGAGTTCAGCACAACGCTCTGAACCTGACCCTCAACCGGATCCTCCACTCCCTAACCCAATCTCCCAAAATTCCCACACAAAGACCACACGTTCCGGAAGAAAGGTACGCTTCCCTGACTATTATCGCCCGTAGGCACGGTCTCTGGAGGGGAGTGTTGTGGGTGACTTAATTTATTTATTTATTCTCATATTTATTTATCTCACACTGTCCAAATTATGTATTTCATAAATTTATTATTTATATAATATTTAGTATATTAGTATATTATGCATATAGACATAACACTGACATGCACTACACATTTACATACACATACATTCATAACACACTACACATAATTATAATTCATAATAAATAAATTAAATGGACAGGCATCGCCGCGCGACATCCGTTGTTCAGAGAATCACCTGCACGGTGCCGTATAGCTATAGGTACATGCGCGGGCGCATCTCCGCGCCGCACCGTGTCGCTTGCATCGCCAGTCGACCCAACGCCGTCCGACGCGATACCTGTGCCTCCTTACCTTTCGCTATAGCCATATACTTCGCGCACGCGGTTTTTCTTATACGTTATTTTGTGTCCTCAACTTCTGTAACTATCACGCTATCGCTTTCCTTCTTCCTTCTGACTTTTATGTGTAGTGCTTTGTGGAACTTTTAATAAACTGTGCTTTCTATCATCTACGGACTTTACTTTCTTCTATCTTCTTTCATCTTCACCATACCATCCACACACCTTACTACACCGGTTGAAGTCGTTTTGAGATCCCGGAGTCCTCCTTTTCAGCGCCGAGGACGGCCACCAGGGGGGTATTAGTGCGGTAAAAATCCCACATAACTCTGCGTCGCTCCCACGGCGTCGGGTACCTTTGGAAGGTTTCCCCCTCGAACACAAAAAAAAAGGTGTAACCTCATTTACATATGCAGATAACATATTTTGACGTACATATAAGTAATAAAATATTAAAATTCTATTTACACGTCAGAATTACATACATGCAACATTAAGAATTGGGAATTAGAAGATGTGTTAAACATGAGAAAATTTTATTTACATTAAAAATGATTTAACAAGTTCTTTAGGCAAAGTATTTATGTAATTGTATTAAATTAGAATAAATAAAAAAAAAATACATACAAATATTACACTGAATAACCAAAAACCCATAATTCGTCAAATTCATATAGATTGACAATAACACAAAAAATAAACTGCATTTCTGATACAGATTTTTACGAACATTTGTTGAGCAATGTGGCAAACAAAATGAAATATAAATTCTAAATTTAAATTTTATATCTCATGTCGTTCGCTATCAGAACGATCAGTCAGTCCTAAAATAAATTATTTGCAAGATAAAAATGCATGCATCTGGTAACAACGTTCTCGAAAGACCAATTCAGCTATTGAAGTTAGAATATCTTTCCAATTTGGAAACTTTACTACTGAAATTTGGACCGATATTCATAATTGAAATATAAATTACATTCCCGTCTGGACTATTTGGTTTAATATTACCGATTGGAGAGACCGTTTCTATGGATTTCAATTCCAAAACTCGTACAAAATAGATTGAAACTATGAAATTGTATGACAAATTAAATGATTTCGGGCGATGCCCTAAAATAATTTGTGGAATAATTATCTCGTGAATGTGAAGAGCATTTAGCTACAACATACATTATTATTTCAAGTAATATAGGTAATAGACACTCATATTAAAATATACTATTGAAAAAATAATGTGCTCGTCTATTATTGAATGTCACTATTTCATTAACAACCTTTAAATAAAAATCGTACCTAATGTCTAGCATACATAAATTTTATCTCCTATAAGTTTATCTGCCTTACTGCCTTGCTCTGCCTTACTTTAGAGAATTAAATGCTAAAAGGTTTGCCTTGCTTTAAAGGTGATAGAAAGATTTGAGTTTGATTCCGGAAAATCCTTCGCTGTACCTATTTTGCGTAATAAAGGTAGTGTTAAGTGCTATGACATTATGATATGAACACCAAGTAAGAAAGACAGAGGTAGCGACGTATATAAGTCTAACCTTATGTAAGACTATAATCTTATATGAGAGTTATTATGAATATCATGCATTAGCGAATCCTATACATGAGCAGAAGTTGGCACTTACTATGCGGTGGACCTAATGGTTGTTTGTTGGATCGATGTAACGATATTGACATTTACAGAAAGGCCTATTATCTCTAATTAGTCTAACTTTTGTTGTACATTTGTGGTCTAATTTAGATATGAATATGTATCTAATTTTGTTACAAAAATGGTAATATGGAAAAGGTTAAAAGCCGAGGAATCTAGGACAAATAAAGCATCATGATTTTCCAATAATTTATTTATACAAACGTAATTGATTTAGATGGATAGTTTTCTTTTTATTCCATTAAAATAATATTGGATAGTTATTTTTGCATATTAGGGTTATCTTCATATGTGTGGGTAGTAACATATATGGATATTTTATAATGGACAAGAAAAATAAGTTCGTAGACAATATTAAAATGTTATAATAAATTCACTTCTAGCCTAAGTAATATCATACCAAGGTGTACTGCTGCAATGCAATGCAATGACGACCCGCGTGGTGGAGCGGTATGATAGCGCGTCAGACCATACTGGTCTGACGCGCAATGGGGCCCGGGTTCGATTCCCGGCCAGACAGGTATCTGAATGATGAGTTGAGATTCATGTTATGGGTCTGGGTGCAAACTAGCGCTTTTTTAAGCTATTCATTATTTTTCATCCAAAGGTTCGCACCAACACGAGCACCAGCGCCTTGGGACGACGTCAAGACAGTGGACACGATGGGTCCAGTCTGCCCACAAAGGTTACCAGACATTGCCAACGAGACCCTCGTCTTGGAGCGAATGCCCAAGGGCAGGTTGGAGTACCTCAGGAGATTGCTGCCAAGACTGAAGAACCAGAGCGAAGACTGTTTGTACATGAATATTTATACACCGGTGCAAGGTAAGTGTATGATAATCTTATTAATGTTATAGATGTGAATATTTTTGAGGATGTTGTGTGTTTGTTACTCTTTTACCGACGAGCATGGCCGAGCGGTTACCATACCGGTTAGACAGGCATCTGAATAATGAGTTTAGATTCCTGTTCTGCGTCTGGGTGTTTGGATATTCATCTTTGTGTGTGTCCATGTTACCCACGACACAGGAGAAAATACTAGTGTGGGGCTATGAGTAGGAAGCGTGTGTTTAAGCGTGTTTCTACGTAAAAATTACTCGTCAGATTTCACAGACACACAAGCACGCAGCTTATGACATATGATACTAATTATCGTGGTAGATTAGAAGGTGGTAGAACCAGTGTACCTCGACCGTGGAAGTACCACACACTACACCCACAACGCCACACCTATTTCTAGTGTGAAGTATTTCTTGCGTTCCGATGGAAGGGTG
The DNA here is from genome assembly GCA_949699795.1 of Spicauda simplicius. Taxonomy (NCBI): domain Eukaryota; kingdom Metazoa; phylum Arthropoda; class Insecta; order Lepidoptera; family Hesperiidae; genus Spicauda; species Spicauda simplicius. The sequence continues at coordinate 2,941,690 of OX453060.1, forward strand.
TGGTTGCTGGCACACTTTATATGAAGCGACCATCATTGCCTCGGGAGCAGCAACGCATCTGTGATTGACTTCAGATAGGACCCATGTTCTGTATGAAGTTGATTACAGATGTCAATGAGCGTCAGTGACCAATTACTATCAGGTGGACTGCAAGCTCGTTTGCTAATTCAGTCAGATAAAAAAAGACGTGACCAATGCGCGCAAATCAACAAGCGTAACATAGAATTGCAGTAATAGTAGTACCTACTCTAAATTTTGGGCTCAATTGTTTCACGATTTAGTGTTTACGGAAAATGGTTTGGTGGAAAATCTATTTCATAATTAAACCAAACGCAGGCTTAATAAAGCAGACAGGCTGCTTGATGAAAATGGAATGGATATTGACAACACCATAGGAGTCGCTAATGTATTATCAGCTTTGAGATTTCATTTACACTTTTTTGAATAAATAGGCACATGTTAAAGTGCTCTTACGGAAAAACCTTACGGAGTTTATAACCAAAGGTGATATTTTTTTATCCGACAATTTAAATTATTTCTTTGTTTTACCATGCCATCATATCAAGAATATGGCTGGGACAAAAATAATATTATTTTTGTTATCAAAAACTTACGTAGCCAATATCTCTTAGACAATGTCATCTCAATACAATTGGTAAATGAATGCTTTAAACTACTTATAGACAAAAACACTTAAATAATCTTGGATTAACAAAAACACAGCACTGAAATCTATTTCCACTGGTTACAATCCCAAAGAAACTGTAAAACAAACATACAATGGCTTTAAATTAATAAACCTCTTTTTTCCGTCAGTTTTAGAAACAGAAGATAGAAAGCACTTGGATAATCTTACTCTAATAAAAACTCTGCATTGAAATATATTCCCTTTCTTAACAATGCCAACAACAGATACAGAAATAGAAACAGACAATTTAAACTTACCTCTTTTCCGTCAGGTTTAAACAGATATTACAAAACCCAGTCACGTACCTGAAAGTAAAACAATAACAAGATATTTCACACACAATCCTACACTCGCTATCTCCTACAGGATGTTTCCGCACCGCGCCCCCGTGTCGTGCTCAGCGGACTTGAACATATTCCATATCACAGACACGCGCAATTTATTTCACTATACCTAAGGGACCTGTTTCAGTAACAGGTGACTGAACTAGTTCAGATGTGACAAACAAGGAAATATAGAACAATGAATTAAAATAGTAGAAATAGTACGTACGTTTAACGTGGATGCTACCACCACATCAATTTTCAGTGTGACACAATTCTTTCATTTTAGTGGAAGGGTGGTTTCCGGTTTGATTTCATATAAAGCAAAGAGAAATGTTTGCTTTATATCGGAAAAAGCAATGAATTTGTTAAGGATTTCAAATGAGAAGCTTTCTTCTGGTTTAGATTGATTACAGGCGTCAATAGGTAGTAGATTATTGACCATCAGTTGGACTATATGTTCGTTTACATAGGTATACCGTGTTTTTAACATTATTTACTCTGAGTCGATTCTTGAGTTAATTTAATTAAAATAACTAGTGAGATTAAATTCTCTATTCATATACAAGTAAGCTAATATTTCATGTAGGAGTAGATCGGTAAAATACGATGAAGGATACCTATGACGTCAGGCTGTTATATGACTTAAAAACCTTGTTTTAAACCTAGTTATTTTCAAAACTATTAAAGTATTCAAACACAAAATAGTTCATCGCCTGCACACTAGTTCATGGTGAGACATGTTTAGATAGAGGAAAATTATCATGGAGATATAAAGAACACGCGTCACTGCATTCGTTATGGTAGACTTGCGAGGAACGTTTGTCGCTCCGGGACGCGTCATGCTCCGGTTGATGTTACTGTAACGTTTATGTTCACGTATCCGCTGAATCTTGAAATGGTCTCGGTTAGTTAGAACACGGTATAAATGATTTAAATGCTCTTACTGAATATTGAGATAAAGACGATGAAGCATGTAGGTTCAATTTTAAACTTTCAAAACAACGAAACAATAATCTGTTCACATTTATGAGCCTATCCTTTACTATGCATACTTTGCAAGTCTCATGTACTCTTTTAAAACGTGTTTTAAACAGGGAAATTAGATAATACTGAAATATAAATTTCTCATCTAAAAGCTTGTCAATTTACACGCGTATTTTGCAAGTCTCGCGTACTCTTTTAAAATGTATTTTGAAATCTATGTGGTAAGTGGATAATACTGAATATAAATGTTTCTGATTATAACAACTTCTAGGTCAACTAAGCCTAGAGCTTTTGACCATTTATGAGATGTTGGTAGAACAAATATGTCTCGATATTTATAGTCTCGATTTTATATAGTTATTTATAAAACAAACTTTAGTTCGAGAGTTTATTTATGTTCGTTTTATAGTGAATATTTTTCTATTTTAAGTTTTTCTATTTACCTAAAGCTTACGATAGACGTTCCGTTCATAATATTGTAAAATATTTAATAGACCGTAAATATAATATAAACAAGATTTACTTTCTGCTTGGCTTTGAACATTTACCTCATTTACTGAATAAACTTGTTACGAAAATAATTTCTTGAGCAACATCTTTCAACGAGTAAGCAAAATTTTCAAAGAAGAAGATAAAAATCTAAGTCTTTTAGGTGTCTTAAATTAATTTTACTTTAAAAGATATGTAGAAATCGTAAGTCCTAAAAAGTTTACTATAAGTAATATTGGACATTCTTACGATGGCATTGAAAAGAAACAAATAATGGAAGCAGAAAGTTTGAACAAAAGAAAAATTTCACTAATCATTTAATTGATTATTCTTCAAGGACCTCATATGTGCAATTCATTATTTTCGTACATCGTTATAGAAATGAAAATATGTAAAAAACAAGCGCCTGTAAAAATCCATTAAAAATAAATTTACGTGGGCAACATACATCAAACTGACCGATTACCATAATAGCTTTGGTAACATTAAATTCATTGTTGTAGGTCCGACCATTATTGTTATGTAAAAAATTACTCCCATGTTTTATTCAAACCAGCAATTATCCGGTTGTTCGCTTCCATAAATTATACAAGAGCGGAACGACAAATGTAATTCCATTGCATTTCGAAGGAAAAATATTTCGCTTCAACATATTATCGAGTAATTTCTGCAATGGATTTGTTCCTGGTAAATTCAACGTGCAACCGGAAACTTTACGAGTAATGAAATGAAATATGCTGAAAACGCAAAATGTATTTATGCGGATGACAAAATTGATGACTGTGATGTCGTCGAAGTATAAAATGGTGATTTCAATTGGATTACTTACGTGTTTTTAAGAGTAATATTTAATATTGAATAATATAAAATACAAGAATATTTAACAAATGTAATGATTTTCAAAAAGGCGCTGGAAATGACGATGTTCTTAGTAGCAACAGCTGCTGAACATAAAGGGCCATAAATAGGTAATAATAAAGAAAAAGAAAATATACCACATATTTATATGCTTTATAAAAATTATAAATTATACATTATTTCATGCATTGCTCATTAGCGTGCAATTCATATAAAATCGTCATTCGTGCGTAAACCGTTAACCGATATTACTCCTCGTTTTGCGTAGGGGGTTAAATATTACAGAAACAAATAAATTATAGTGGTTGCTACGATTGTCTGAAGTATTTTTACATTATTTGAAAGTATTTGGATATTAATTAATATAGGTATATTATTTTTTATCTTTCGTGCTATGGTTTGTAGGGTATACCTCAAGGACGCCTATTGTAAATGGGTAAAGATCATTTTTTTTATTTGAAGTACACCGAACACATTGACAAAAACCCAGTTAAAAAACCTACTTAGAAAACACTATCTGTCCCTGTGTCCATAGAACAACAGAGTGGTCCAAGTAGTGCGTAGACTGCATTAGATAGATTATAGGTTAAAAGACGTGGAACTATAGTATGATAATGTACTTGTATAGAAAATTTTAGTGTTTGTAATTATACACATATATATCTATAACTATAATTCGATAGTTTTCGATAGTACTATATGCAGCCTCGCAAACTTGTACCACTCTTAAAATAAAATAATATATAATAGGTAATATTATTATTATTAATCTACTACTTAGGCATGAAAGGTTGTAAATGTTATTAAAATAGACCACGAGAACTGTTTATACTGCCGACAAACTGGCCAACAGTTTGGCAGAAGTTAAATAAGGAACATTTGTAACTGTATTTTTTATCAATAAATTAAAAAAAAGAAAAAACATATTAAAGAAAAATATAAATTTATTATTGAAAATTACTAATTCTGAGAATAGTAGCCAAATCTAAATTGTTGATCAAATTTAAACAAATCCAATCTGCCACAAGATGAAGATTTAAGAGAAGCTATAGAATTCATGTGGCAATATGAAATCATTTTCAAACGAAGTCGTAATTTAAGCGGCAAAGAATAGCGACTCCTTCAGTCCTGCTCAATAAGGGGAATTCCACTGTGATTTAACTGCACTAAATTTTAATACTTTATGTCAATAGTTTCTATTGAAACTAATGAAATGTCGACCGCACGCCCGTGGAGGTTCCTTCGGCTTTCAGACGAAAATTTTAATCATAGTCCACAATAGCGTCCCCTTTCCATACGAATAGTTTTATGGAGAGAAAATTTTCTACGTTTTCCAACAATAGCTCTTTAAAGTTTTGTTGTGTTTTAAGCGCTCATCGAAGAATGGTGTGAATAACGTGTACGAACAAGACCTTTTTTATTCACCCTTCGAGTACAATAGCTTTATCTTCCTTGGTTTCTAGGGGTTTTACGTGTTACATTTCATTGTTTGTTGTCAAGTCATTACAAACATTATGTAATGAATGTTTAGCCTTTTTATTCTTAAACAATATAACATACTAAAATACTATATTTATAGATGATCTATTAATAATCAATCAAGGGGTAAACCCGTGCAGTACTTTCTTGTCTTTAAAATCAAATTTTCTATATTATTGATCCTAATCAAAAACCATACAAAAGACGTGTATTACTCAACAATTTCTACAATAAATACTTACAATACGAGTGTTCATTAAAAATTCATATGCAAAGAGATTATCCTGTACAAGAGTTACTGTGATAACATTTGTATGTTAGCTATTTCGGTATATTAAAATATTTCAAACTACATTTCATTTTCCCATTTTATTACAACTACGGTATGTCAAGATTTTCAAAGGGAAATTCTAAAATGTTTAATATTTTGAACGAAACGTTTGACATGCATACACGTTGGGTACAGTTCTGGAGCCTCCATAAGGCATGTTCGGATCAGTGCGGCAACGTTGCTCGAATTTCGTATCTTGGTCACGGTTGTTTAGTTTCGCTTCGTATTTACTACTTTAGTATCTATATATTAATACGTGAAGCAAAAACTTGTGATCCCTTTATAAGATACTTGCCGCGGATGGAGGAGTATGAAATTACGCACGGTTATAGTTGATGTAGAAAAAATTTACGCCATGCTAATATTTTTTTCAGATAATAAATAAAACGTAGTTACGTAAAATCACACATAATAAACGAAATAAACATTCGATTTCCTACTATAAAACGCATAACGTCAAAAATATCAGATGTCTTTGTCAAAATATCCGCTATTGCTTTTAAATGCGGCTTAGTTAATTAAACCTCTATTTACCTTTAAAAAATTAATTTAATTCAATTTTAAAAATATTCGTGCTATTTTGGATAATATGAAGTTTAATTTTTGAGTTAAATTAAATTAGTGTATAATGCCATCATGTAATAATTTTATTTCATTGGGAAGTTCTAAGATGTTCAATATTTATTGTTAGAAAATTGTAGAATAAAATTATATACCTATCAATGTTTCCGAATACACGTAAAATGATTATACTAATACTGAATCTTCCCAAAGCGAAATATCGAAAGACGGAAGTGTAAAAATGTTAAACATTTATACATAAAGAATTTATTCATACTTTATCGAGTACAAGGATTTGATCTCAGACGCCAAAGCTTGCCAAATCTCGAGATCCGAGCGTTGTTACTCACCGTAGAATTCCAACCGTATTTACGATTATAAAAGTTGAGATTGATTTTTCTTAGGGAATATTTACATAGTACAGAAACATTTACAAAGAAATGTTTTGATAAATAATTAATTAGCCTACTACTAACATTCTATATCGAACTTAATCCAAAATCCAGTCATCCATATCCATCTATGGAATAAAAATAAATATTCTGTACTTCGTATATATTTTCAAAAATGTCTGGATTACTATGAAATATCGAAAGACGGAAGTGTAAAAATGTTAAACATTTATACATGAAGGATTTATGCATTTATCGGGTACACGGATTTGATCTCAGACGCCAAAGCTCGCCAAATCCCGAGATTTGAGCGTTGCTACTCACAGTAGCTACGCTCGAATTCCGACAGTATTTACGATTCTAAAAGTTGAGATTGATTTTTGTTAGGGAATATGTACATAATATAAAAACATTTATATAGAAATGTTTTTCTTAATAATTCATTAGCCCTTTTTAATAATAATAATAATACTTATTGCAGAAATAAGGTACATTTAAGGTGGTAGGTACTTTTACAAATCCTCTTATTTCACCTAATTAGGCGTGCAAATTACATAACAATACAATAGAATTTATCATTATGTTACAATTACACATTATTATTTTATTAATTATATACAGGTCTTTTACTAATAGGTTATACTAGCGTCAAATACTAACATTCCGTATTTAACTTAATCCCAAATCCACTCATCCATTTATAAAATGGATGAGATTGGTTTTTCTAACAGAATATTTACGCAATATAAAAACATTTACATAGAAATGTTTCTCTTAATTATTCATTAGCCTTTTACTAACATTCCATATCTAACTTAAACCAAAATCCACTCATCCATATCCATCTATAGAATAAAAATATTCTGTACTTCGTATATATTTGCAAATATGTCTGTATTTCTATTAAATATCGAAACACGGAAGTGTAAAAATGTTAAACATTTATACATAAAGGATTTATGCATACTTTATCGGGTACACGGATTTGATCTCAGACGCCAAAGCTCGCCAAATCCCGAGATTCGAGCGTTGCTACTTACAGAGGCAATGCTCGAATTCCAACCGTACTTCTAAAAGTTGAGATCAGATTTTTGTTAGGGAATATGTACATAGTATAAAAACATTTATATAGAAATGTTTTTCTTAATAATTTATTAGCATTTTACTAACATTATTATGTTAGTAAAAGTTAGATATGGACCTAACTTAATCCAAAATCCACTCATCCATCTATACAATAAAAATAAATATTCTGTACTTAGTATATATTTATAAGAATGTCTGTATTACTATGAAATATCGAAAGACGGAAGTGTAAAAATGTTAAACATTTATACATGAAGAATTTATGCATTTATCGGGTACACGGATTTGATCTCAGACACCAAAGCTCGCCAAATCCCGAGATTCGAGCGTTGCTACTCATAAAGGCAATGCTCGAATTCCAACCGTACTTCTAAAAGTTGAGATCAGATTTTATTGGGAATATTTATAATATATAAACATTTACAAAGAAATGTTTTAATCAATAATTTATAAGCCTATTACTAGCATTCTGTACCTAACTTAATCCCAAATCCATATATAACATAAAAAATCTGTATTTTGCGCATCGCAGATATTTGCGAAAAAAGTCTGGATTACTGTGTGTAAGAAATTCTAGAATACTTATATTATGCAAAACTTTTGTATGTGTGTATGTTTGAAACAAAATAAAACCAATAAAACCATCGTTTAAGGTATTAAATTATATTTATAGTCCATATCTTTCTTTATAACACACAAGCCTACGTCGCTCCCACGGCATAGGTTACCTTTTGAAGGTTTCCCGCTCGAGAATAAAAAAGATTTAAAGATTTAAAGATTTTTATTGAACTAAAAACAAATTACAAAGTATTGACATTCGTAAACGTCTGCAGTAGTAAAAATACTGTGTCGCAGCGGTTTACGCCCATCCCGAACCATAGTATAGCTCAGTTCAATTACAATGCATTATTTTTCAAATTACATATAAGTATTTTACACTTACGATTAGGTTATGGCTACAGTAAACCACTTGTAACTTATAATAATATTATGTAATATAAAATATAATAATAAAAATGTGAATGTGTGTGCGTGTGTGTGTGTGTGTGCGAAAATATTGAGGAACAATTCTCAGTGTTTTAGAAGTGCTTCCGTCTCGTCGTATAATATAAAAAAAAAAAAACAAAATAGTAATACGTACTTATCACGCACGTAAAACAGAGCAAATAACATCAGATAAACATAACAAAATTGTATTAAATTTCACAGAAAGTATAATACCATCTTATCATGATCGAGCAAGGAATCAGGCAATAAAAACGATGTTTTATTTTCGTATGAGAATATTTCATGCAAATTCTATCCGGATATACAGATCTGATCTACCCCGTCACGTGTCCGGATCAACTCTATACACGTGGTTTGAATGATTTGCCTTTAGTGACTTGGATGTATCTTTGTTGTATATAGTTTTTCTGTTACGCGCCATCTTTTTCTTATCCCTACCACGCGTGATATTAGATAGATTATTATAGATTAGATTACTAGATAAAGTTTAATAAAAGCCGTTTATTAAACTTTATCTAATTTAACTTTATTTAACCAATTTCTGTAAAGTTGCATATAGTAAATTATTTTTTTGAAAAATAACGTCATAAAGACGTTTCACTTCTTACGAGTGTACGCTAGTACACGCACACATTTTTTATTATACGGGTAAAGTTGCGTTTATGTCCACAGACATGGAACATGGTAGACCCGTTCGCTAGCATTCGTATAGAACAACACTATATTGTATATGAGCGTGCTAATACCACTCGTCCGCGGTCCTGTCTGCAATATATTTATACCTACTGGAACCCTTGGTACAAGTATTTTGTATTTCTTTAAAACGATCACCGTTTACGTTCTCGGCCAATACTGCATCTTTTAACAAACTCATACTGAGTTCACAGAATAGTACTGTCAAAATATTGTATGGGAAAATATGATTCCATCCATCCATCCATCCATCAGCCTTTTGATGTCCACTGCTGAACATAGGCCTCTCCTAAATGGCGCCACTCCAACCGGTCCTGTGCCCTCTGAATCCAACGGTTTCCCGCTGTATTCTTCAAGTCTTCAAATAATGATTACGTAGCTATAAATGAAAAATAAATATTAGTCGTCAGCATGATTATGCGTCTATTTTTTAAACGCTCAATCACTGTAAATTATGTTGCGTAAGTTTTAAATTAGATAGCTCATCAATCATCTCAAAAGTTCGTGTAATAACTTTACTTATAATAAGCAATTATTTATATAAATAATTAGGTAATATCTAAGTCTATCTTCAAGGCGGTATAACCAGTGTAGTTCGACCGAGGAAGTACCACTGCCACTTCGATGGAAGGGTGTGGTTGCCGGCACAGTTTCACATGAGGCGACTGTAATAGTTCTCGGGAGTAGCAACGCATATGTGATTGATGGAACCCATATTCTGTATGAAGTTGATTACAGATGTCTATGGGCGGTAGTAACCACTTATCATCAGATGGACTGCATGTTAGTTTGCTACTTCAGACAAATAAAAGATAAAAAAGTGTTAAATAATGTAAAAGATATGTTACATAATGTCTAAGAGTAACACATTAATGTTTAGTAGGCTACTTAAATACAAAGCGAACTAGTCATTATTTACCTCTATTATCTCAGACATATCTAGACACGGCACAATCAAGTAAGTTATCCTTTTGAAACTGCACCGAAATAAGCAAAACTATTTCATTCACAAAAGCAAGCACCGAAACGACTCACGATTCTGAAGCAAAATGAGAATTGTAGACAAAAAGCAACGGATGTGCAGAAATTTGCAGAGTTGAATGACCCAGTGTTTGCTCGATCTAGATGTTTTGCTAGAATAAAGTAAAGCGAATGATACACATAACATTAAGAATAAAATAAGTGCGCACTCTAAAAGAATTGTTAATTTTTGAAGTTTGCAAAACTCTTTGTTCTTTTGCTAGAATTAGAAAACCAAGCGATATGAGAATGTCTGTAAAAAAGATAATCGTAACTGTAAGAATGGTAAAAATATTTAGAATGTGATAAAACTTTCTTTTGTAATAGATAAATAAATGAAATCAAATTATTTCAAAACTATATCGTGAAAAAATCAATAAATTATGCATTTTTTTCCAGCTATTTCTTGAGATTTCACGAAACACAAAGCTTTGAAAAATGTTTGCTTAAATGTATATTAAACCTAGACATCCAAACCCCCTGTTTCCAATGGAACTGTAAACTCTAACCCATATAGCTTATGATACAAAATTTCGCTGCGAGACATGATTCGCAACGATGAAATCCATAGACGAACGAAGGTTACCGACATAGCTCTCAAAATCAGCAAGCTGAAGCGGCAGTGAGCCGGCCACATCGCTCGAAGGACCGATAACCGATGGGAAAGAAAGGTCCTCGAGTGGCGACCACGTTTAGGCAATAGGAGTACAGGTCGCCCCTCTACCAGGTGGAACGACGACCTGAAGAAGACAGCTGGAAACCGTTGGATTCAGAGGGCACAGGACCGGTTGGATTGGCGCCATTTAGGGGAGGCCCATGTCCAGCAGTGGACATCAAAAGGCTGATGGATGGATGGATGATACAAAATACTTCTCATTTCAACCTTGCGACTGTCCGTGTCCGACCTTGTATCGGTTCTCAAATATCGCCTTAATCTTCTCTATAAGCAAAGTCATATACATAAAAATAACCCAAAAGAAAAATTCATAAAATTGCAATAACATTTACACACACGAAATATTCGCTATTATTATTCACGTCTCATATTTTTCTTGGTATTCCCTAAGTAGGGCAAGCCCGGGATACTGCCAAAGCAAATGTTGACTTACTGGATATCCGGCAGACGGCGACACTGCCGAATATTTAGTTCGGATATTTTTGCAACTTAACCCTACGTGATGTGAATTGAATAGTATTTGTAAATATACTTGAAATCACAATCAAAAATACATTAGAAAATACTCTTGTAATACATAAGATCTGTGGGATTAATATGGCCACGTGTCCCACCCTATTCCTGCATTGGGAGTTACTGCCACCAGGATGTTAAATTAAAGTCCAAATCTCAACAAAGTTCACTTTTGTATTTCCAATTTTACCCCGAAACGAATACACATGCATTCGCGTCGGTTAGTGCGCAGTAACTAACTCGACTCCTCACATACTTCACACTTGCATACAAACTTGCTTACTCAGCCATTCATACTTACATGGTCCCTACACTACACCCCCCAAATTTTTACAATCCAAATAAAAATTTAAAATCTGTATCACGAAATCATCAGAACTCACGGACATTATTTATACACAATGATTTAGGTAAGTGTGAGCATGTTTTCGTACGTAATGATGCGGTACGCAGACCATTAACACCTGCGTATGATGGTCCTTACCGAGTCATCGAAAGGCGAAATAAAGTATTCGTAGTACAACTGCCTAATAGAAAGGTAAGTATATCAATAGACAGACTAAAACCAGCATTTTTAATTAATGATCAAAATTGTGATGTAAGAAATTGTGATGCCAGTGTGAGTAAAGCATTAGATTTTACCAATAAAAATGTATTATGTAATGAAAAAGTAACTAGGAGTGGCCGTAAAGTTAAACCACCCGTTCGATTTAATTGTTAATTAAAAAAAATTAATAACTCATAAATTTCGTCTAATAAAATATAATATTGCATAAATATAATATTGTAATTGTAATAACTACTTATACTAATTCTGAACTGTAACACTAAATATATTGTATATGTAACATACGCGTATATGAGCTTGTAGTATAACTCATATTTTAGTCGTAAGCAAAGACAGTATAAACAACTTGTTATTGATGGACTAATTTTATTCATTTTGTTTTTCGAGAACAATACTAATTGTTATTGTTACAGCGGATTGTTATAAAATTGTCAACATTGCATTATGCACACCTGAGACCTACTTACTTGTTTCTTAACGTTAAATTATAAAAATCGTTTATTATAATTATCACCTTCGTTAGTTAAAGTACTTTCGGTAATTTGAAATTACAGTTTTTAAGATGGGCAAATCGTATAGCAAAGAAGAAGTAATAATAGCCCAAAACTCAGCGGTAGAAATGCACATATCTAAATATAACTTAATTATGTCTATAATGGCAGCAATGCTGGGCATTATCATCCTTTTTGCATCGTGGCGACTTTGTCGTCACAGGGCTAAGAAGTGGCTTAGAAGAGAGATAGTGCGGATTCCAGGAATAAATCCTGCACCATCGACGGTAACGCACACGGTTCCCATGCAGCCGTCTACAGCCAGCTACGCGTAATTTAATACATTTGTTATTGTGTTCCAAGTTCCAAGTACAGTGAAGTGCATAATGCAGTGTAATGTTATGATATTGTAACAATGTGGGACACGTGGCCATATTAGTCCCACAGATCTAGTAATGTATTACAAGAGACATATTTTTACTCGACTTCATCAGGAAGTTTTCTGAGCGTAAGAATGTACCTGTTAGTATGAATACATGAAATGAAATGAAAAGAAACGTCTTTATTTTGTATATTCCTACTGGGGCACTTACAAATCGTCAGTTACATTTTTTTCTTACACTACTACCGAAACGGAACACGACGGAACTTGACGGAAAGTAATATATGGATATATTATTATGTAGAATCAGCCCAATTTGCAGAATGTCAACGTGGCTCTATATTTTTGTTAAAGGTAAATGAAAGAACGACGAAATAGGGACGACTTTCTAATTATCATCTTATTACTTTATGAATATTTAAAAAAAACCTTCGAAAAAACAATAAGAACACTTACTTGTTACTATGTTGACACAGAACAGTGATAGCCTAAACTTGCCCTCTCAATCGGGAGGTCCGAGGTTCAAACCCAGGCATACACCACTGATTTATGTGCGTATTAGAAATTAATTATCACTGCTTTTCGGTAAAGGAGAACGTCGTGACGAAACCTACACACCCGAGAGTTCCTTTAAAAAAAAAGGTTCTCACTTGCTCAGCGCGGTGGAATTTGGCCGAAAATTTGTCTCAGTCCGAGAGAATACCCGTGCCCAGCAGTGGTACAATAATGACTTGACGACGATGTCGATACAAAGTTCTAAATGCAAGTTAGATAAATAAATTAATATAAAGCAAAATATCTCACTGCAAATTTCAATTTCAGCAATGGGATTTTGATTTTATAATATTTTCTGAGTATATGCTTTAGCGCTTAAGATTTTCAAAATTTGTTACCTATAGAAGTTTTTGGAACGCTTCATAACTAAAGTAATGCAAATAATCATATTTTTGTAATACGACAGAAAGGGATATATCCAACCTGAAATCATCCAAGTATTCATTGTTTTATGTTCTATTCATGGAAATAATGAATAAAAATCGTCACATTATTCAACAAGGCGTGGGAGTTATCGTATGTCATAAATACAGATTTATTTATAGCACATTGTATTTCACCCGTGTAATTACAACGTCGGTTCACGAAATTGGAAACAATAAATGCCTTGACATTTCGAAATGTACAATTATCTTGAATCAAAATATAAATAAAAATCTTTTGTGTATATTTTATTGTGAAAAACTAGCATTACTTTCCCGTTGCGATAATTTTCTGAGGGTTAAAATATTTTTCGTTTGGATTTATTTGGTTTAAGAAATGTATTTGTTTTAATAGACCTACGGGAGTTCTTATAAATTGTCTGTTATATATTTTTTTTATCTGATTGAAGTAGCAAAAGAGCCTTCAGTCCACCTGATGGTAAGTGGTCACTGCCGCCCATGGACATCTGTAATCAACTTCATAAAGAACATGGGTTCCATCTGAAGTCAATAACAGATGCGTTGTTAAGTTGCTTAAGTGTGCCGGCAACCACACCCTTCCATCGAAACGCAAGAAATGCTTCACGCTAGCAATAGGCGTGGCCATGGTACTTGCCCGGTCGAACTACACTGGTTCTTCCACCTTTAGTTGGTCATTTATCATTTATCTTCTGTTTGATGAAGTATTGGGTTCAATCGCACTATATCTCTTAAAGGCGTATTTCCCCGACTACGTCAGAAGGATGTTTTTCAATGCTGTATCGGCTATGTTTTTGAAGGTATGTATGTACGTATGTATGTTTGTTCATTTCATTGGCACGCTACAGCATAAACGGCTAAACGGTTTGTAATATATAAGATATCAATGAAATCGACTCCGTTTTCAGAGTGATATATAAATTTTATATATGGCGCTTGTATTAAGAGAAATCGGAAGTGTGAAGAGGGCGTTGGTAGCAGAACGATTTTTTAATTATCATAACAATATGGATAACAAATTATAGATAGTAAATAAAGAATTTCAAAAATATATATCATGAACCTATTATGTTATAAATTTCTAAAAGGTGTTAAATGAAATAATTTAATAAAAATACCCGATCTCCACTTTTAGTTTTAGCAGTCGGATTTTTTTGTTTTCATAATAATTTCTGGTTTATTCAAAATCAATAGGAAAATAATTTAGGAATATTTCAAAAGACTCGTAAGTTTTACACTACACTAGCCTTACGCTTGTATTTTCACCTGCATCGTGGTTGCCATGGACTCACAGGAGATCGAACCTAGAACCGATTGCGTATGAGACCAATATGGTGACAGCGCTTCTACAAAGCTTTTCATGATTTCAACCGTATTCAATAAAGCAATGGGAGGCCATAGAAACGACAAGTGTTATATCAATATTTTCTTTCTTCTTTCCATTCCTTTATCAATTATGTAAAATGGTGTGTAAATATACATACTCATACTAATAGTATTTAATCTCTATTATCGTCGTTGCTAAACTACTGTGGTGCAACACACCCAGCGGTGCTGTGTAATTCATTTGTGCAATCAATTCCATAATTATCTTGTATGGAGTCCAAACATTTAGCACATTTTCCGAATGTTATTATTTCGCTATTTAAGATACTTGAACCGAGTGTTTCAAATCAGGGATATTTACAAATCTATTCGTTTAAAAGTACGAGCTCATTTTATAATACGCATTCAACATAATTAATATTTGTTGTCATTAATTGTGCCTAATCTTTGTAAAACAGAAAGCAGCAAACAGCTCTGCAGATAATAGTTGTTTAACAATAAGTAATTATCACATCCATTTTATTTTCTTCTGACTCTCCATCGGTAAGATGGAGAGTCAGAAGAAAATAAAATATTATAGTATTATCTGTAATAATTGTATGTATGTATTTAAAAGGCGTTTCTCAGGGTAACTATTTTGGTCCCCAATTATTTATTGCATACTGTATAGCAAAGTACAAATTAGCGTGTGCAAGACTTCGATGACCCCATGACATCAGATGAACTGCATGCCAGTAAGCCTCTTTGTTTCCATGAAAAAGTGCTTGAAACAAAAAATAGGTGCTTTTCAACGATGCTTCACTTGATAAAGTGTTTTTGTTTCGTCCGTTTCTGCATTTATGAAAAAATACAATTTCAATGCCCCTTTTATGGCTCTTGACGTTTTAAGCTTTGTTTGTTTTGAAAATTCAAATAGAGCTGGATAATGATATCGTGCCTTTATTACTATAGGTTCTCTTTAAGTAAATTGATATTCAGAATCATTTGTTCAAAATTTTAATATGGAGAATTCATTATATGGGAAACATTTCATATTATTAATCAAATGTTACAAAAATAAGAATGTCTGATAATCTTTGAAATGAAAAACAAGTAACACGGTAACAGACGTGATTTTAATAGTAGTTTCTGTAAATTTTAGCTAAAATTTAAAAGAGGTTGAGAAGCATTTTTTTCTTTAGGTACTTAAAAGGGTGAATGTGGGTGAAAGAAACCAAATAAAATAGACATTTTACATTTAAAACACTAATAACATTTCTAGCAACTATGAATAAATTAATAGAAAGCCTAGACATCTTTCATTTCCTTACGAAATTTCTAAAATCCAATACCTGTCAAGGAAGTCGTTACGTTAAATGACAAAGGAAATCGTTTCTGCCTTTAATATTAATACCAAAAATATTAACTTCAATACTTTGCAACACAGTGCGGGCGTATTCTTATTGAAATAAATAAAATATGTTTCATTCAGTTGGAAACCGTCCAACGATATTTTGCTCCTAAGAATCTGTCAAGCGAAACAACAGATAGCGTAAGGCTAATAATAGATGAGCGATAATTGTAGGTGAAAATGAAATATTCATTTTATTTGAAATTCCCTTACATTTATGTAAAGTCACGAATTTTAAAACAAAATATAAATGGGTTTCAAAGTAAATTTCTGTCAATTTACAGTCAATAATGTTCTCAAAATATTAGCACGATGCATTCTAATACTCCATTTTGTAGATCCATACTATGAAATAAGATTGTAAAGTTTGTCTTTGAGAGAATAAATCACGAACAATATTAATTTGTCTACAAATAAGTTGTAGTAGAATTAGCATAAAACGTGCATCAGATTCAATCCTTAGCAAAGGTGAATGCCTAGCAATAAAGCTTCACAGCAAAGTTTTATCTAAACACTTGAATTCACTTAGAATAGATAAGTTCTACCGTTCGTCTCTGAATAAAGTTGTAGACAGTAGACAACAAATGTATAAGATATATTCTCTAAAGCTTTTCGTACGCTTCGAATACAGGTCGTAGTTTCGGTTACTTACTTATGTAACTTTTGTGCCCAGGACTAGGATGCAAGAGGAATTTAACGTTATAGCAAGAGATATCGCGGTGTTTTGTTCTAGTTTTAAAGCACTTACTAGTGATCATAAGGATATTCCAAATTTTGAAAGTACCTCTCATAAGCTTTTGTTTACAAATATAAAGAGTTTTTAACAAATAATATCCACTTACTTCTATACCACAAAAAAGTATAAAAGAATTTAAATATAATTATGTTACTTTAGAACATCCTACTCTCCACAACCCATTATTGTCTTACTGCTGGTCACAATTTTTCTCTCGGAATGAGAGTGAGAGGTCATAGTCCACTGCGCTGGCCAAGTGCGAATTGGTGGACTTCACACACCTCCGAGAACTATTTTTAAAGGACTCTCGGGTGTGTAGGTTTCCGCGCGATGTTTTCGTTCACCGCCACAAAAAAAACTAAAAAAATAATTCAAATATAAGTTAGTTTAGAATATATTTACTACTTAGTACACAGTCCCGAAGTCGGCTCTCCACATATATTGCTGGATGACGGTATCAAAATTCTGTCCTATATGAGCGCCGACTTCAGTTCTCACACTTAAATACATTCGGATTGAGAACCTCCTCCTTTTCGAAAGTCGGTTAAAATGTACCCATCAGTCTTTTAATGTCAATTGCTGGACCAAAATCTCTCCTAAATGATAGCCCTCCAACTAATTTCGACTGTTCTTAATCCAGCAAAGGAAAATATTACAAGAAAATAATATTTAGAAAACGTATTACGTCTTGCACTTTTAAAAACGTATTAGGAAAAAAAAATACTTATTAGAGCTATAGATAAACAATCAAACGTGCTATCCTAATAGTTAGTATCACTTCTTCTTCAATGGATGTAGACTTCATGAAGACTAAGAGATTAGGAGGACATCCATTCCCTCAAATGGATATAATACACAGTGTGAACTACTTTGCATCATCAATCCTTCTTGTAGACTATAACGAATGACCTGAATAAATTTATTATTTTGTTTCAGTTGGCCCGACACTGCAAGCGAAGTATCCAGTGATGATATTCATCCACGGGGAATCATTTGAGTGGAATTCGGGGAACGTGTATGATGGTGCCGTACTGGCTAGCTACGCGGGGCTCGTCGTCATTACCATCAATTACCGGTTAGGGATTCTTGGTAAGTCTAAATATATTTGTAAATTAACTTTTACATAGAAAAAAAACTAAACAAAACAGACAGACATGCAATAGATTTTTAAGTAAGAAAGGTCGGATTTATCGACATATGGTAATGTAAATATATAGTTTCCAAGGATAATATACGCTTCGACATAAAAGATGATGAACTGCCAAATAGATGTACAGATGGAAAGAGATAAACTAACGCAAAACCAGTCAGGAAGTAGTATATATTTTAAAGTTTCTCCCCTCCCTTTGGCTATGAAACCCCTCAAAGACCGCCATAAAACAAATCAGAATCCAGTTGGAAAACTACGAACATTTTTCAATTGCAATATTGTTATATTCACATTAATCATAGATAGGGGAATTCTATAATACAGTGTTTACGGAACTCATTCTTACTGCTCATATCTTCGCTTCCCTATGTCCATTGTTTCTCTTGTGTTGACTTAACCTCATTCGTTCTTGTTATTTTCTTTAGTTATGGCGGATCGTGTGCTATATCTCTTTGAGTTGTGTATCCGCTTGCGTTTTATATTCCTTTCGTTTTGTTTCGTATGTTTTGTTCATTTACGTTGCAATTCTTCTTGTACTTCATTTACAATCTTACGTTGAAAGCATTAATCATATTTCTTGTTAGATAAACCTTGATATCTGTTTGATTTTGCTTAGTTCTTCCGTGTCACTATTTCTTCTTTAAAAACTGATTTGTTTGTAATGAAAATGACTAATAATAATCACTTACATTCAACCAAGCCCACGAAAATACGCCCGAAGATAATTCATTTAAAACACAGCACGTAAATTGTGAAGCATTCTACTTGACCTTCTGATGTTTCATACATTTTGTCGCACCTATTGTGACATTTATAACACTGAAAAATAACGAGTGTCAAGATATTTCTATACGTAATCAGGTTACGCTCTACCCCTCAAAAGAGCATAAATCCCAACGAATATTTCAGCGAATACGAGAGCTGGAATGAATTCATCAAAATTTACTCCACATTCCACAAACAATGGAAAGCGAACGAAAACATGTGGGGATACGGTTGCCTTTCCAACGTGCACGTTTCAAATTAAGCCGCCATTGAAAAGAGCGACAAGAAATGTTTAATTAAGCAAAGTGAGTGATGAAGCTATCGAGAGCTGATGTGAAGTTGGATTGGTGTAGATGGAATTATGTTGTATTGACTTAGACTAAAGGGCTTCGATGTATCAGTAAGCTGATGATAGTTTGATAGCTTCTTTTCTTTAGGAAGTCGGCTAAAAAGTTACATGCTCAGCTAGTAACTTTGCAAAAACTAGATACTAGTGCTTGGTGATTGAACTCATTGTGGTTCGACTCTAGTAGTACCTCTGACGCACCTATTTCTGCCTAATAACCGCAGTATAAGCACTACTATGGTATTGCATTGGTGTTTCCGGAGTCGAATAGTAGAAGATCATATCTCTTTTGAAAATTCTTTGTGCTATTAATATTGGTTCTCGACATTTATTATTTAAACGACATCAAGTATATCGTCATGCTGTACTAATTTTAAGATAACTATAATAATAATTTCCTTCTAAATCCGATTCATCTATATTGATTTATACCTCCACATTATTTATCATGTGTTAAATCCAGGATAAAATAAAAATGTAACATAAGAAATAAATATATACGTGTATTCTAGCGTCTGTTGGCCCAGGTGTGCAGATTAATAAATATGAAAAAGATTAAGTGATTCTGAAGTTATATAGTAAGTAATATGTTGGTTTATTACCTGGGAACATAAATATAATGATAAGAATTAGAGCTAGTAAATTTTTTTTCGCCCACCTTATCAGAGATAACATCCCACAACACACAAATTCAAATCCAACATTAGCAATCAAGTACGAGGAATAAATATTATGTCATACCCAATGTCATCTACATTGGTTAAAGGGCTCGGGACCGTAAAGTTAATGGTATTCCACTCAAAGGACTCTAACATCGATTTCCGGCCGGAAACCTAAGTATAAAAGAATTTATGTAATGTATTGTATGATTGGTTTTCATTTCCATCTCTTTAGGATTATAAAAAATTGACAACCTGTAAGCCACGTTACCGCCGTTACGTTAGGCCGGTATGACCCGACAATATCTGAATGATGAATTTAGATCTCTACTCTGATCTTTATGGCCCCAAATTCACAGACAAAAATATAGTATGGATCTTATTATTCTCTCTGGGATTAGAGTCACATCATTAGTTTCAGAATCAATTTCATCCGTTACTCGAATTCATGGTGCAATAACAGTTGAATTTTGATCATTAAGTTCAAAAATTTACTATACCCCCAAGGCAGTTTAAGATCCCTATAAGATTTGTAGCTGCCATTAAGTTGAACGTATAAATAGATTTGGGCTTATTTCCAACTGGGTTGCAGTAGAACATAGCCCAATAGACGCAGAAATAGTTTACAAGGCTCCGGAAACCGGACGTGCTGCCAAAACGGTTAAAAGGAAGCAGATAGAAAGGATTATCGGAAGTAATGGCATGAGAATTGAATTAAAAATAAATTTATTGGCTGTATCGTGCATAAAAAACTTTTAAGTATTCAAAATTGAAACTTTTAGTAAGTCGTCGATTGAACATATGATAGGATAATTTTATAAAAAAAATAAACAATCTCGTCAACCCATTATGGTCCCACTGCTGGGCAAGGGTCTTCTCTCAGAATGAGAGAATTTAGGCCATAGTCCACCGCGCTGGCCAAGTGCGAATTGGTGGACAGTGCGAATTGGTGCATGATGTCAATGGTTATAGATATTTTATTGACAGATATGAGTAGAGTGATTATCATTTCGATAATATCATATAAAGCACCCCACGCTTTTTTTTAAATAAAATATTTTTTTTTATTCACACTATTATTAATTTATATTCATTGAAATTTTTAACACTATTTTCTTAATTTAAATTCAATTAAATTTATTTTCTATTTTTTAGTTCGGTTTTCTATAAAAAGCGTGTTTTTTAGTTTTTTTAAACTATTATTTATTTTCTACTTTTTAGTCAAATTAAAAAATGGAATAATTTTATCAAGTTAGTGTATTGTCGTCGGTCTTCAATAAATCTACAAAGTTTGAACGAAATCAGGCCGTTTAAAGTGGGTCAAAATCGCGCCCAAAGAAGTCGTTTACAAACAAACATACAGGTGAAGCTAATAAAAAGCTAATAATATAAATATTTCGTACGTTCACATGTCTTTGTCATACAATTTAAAAATTAAATCTGTTTTATATGTTACCTTTTAAAATTTTGGGATATAAAACAACGTATTTATAAGAATTAACTATTTCTTTCACGTACTTTGCAGTGTGATATTCTACTTCAACTATACTATAGTCATGACTTTGTAATTATTCTATGACACAATTAATGTATTTTATTACGTCGACGTGAGCAGTGATAGCCTAATGGTTGAAACTTGCCCTCTCGATCGGGAGGTCCGAGGTTCAAACCCAGGCACGCACCAATGATTTATGTGCGTATTAGAAATTAATTATCACTGCTTTACGGTGAAGGAAAACATCGTGAGGAAACCTACACACCCGAGAGTTCTTAAAAAAAAAATGTTCTCGGAGGTGTGTGGAGTCCACCAATTCGCACTTGGCCAGCGCGGTGGACTATGGCCTAAACTCTCTCATTCTGGGAGAAGACCCGTGCCCAGCAGTGGGCCAATAATGGGTTGATGCGAATTACGTCGACCCGTGGCGGTTCTCCAAGGTTCGGTTTATAAGTTCGTTATTATTGTTACGGGCGTGCCAGATGGCATTACGAATACCTAAAAATATGCGAACATACACGAATGCGAATGTTCGTTACATCACTAATATGCAGATTTTCAAAAAAGATGCAAATAGAGCTCTCTTTCAAAACCAGCG
Source organism: Spicauda simplicius (assembly GCA_949699795.1). NCBI lineage: Eukaryota > Metazoa > Arthropoda > Insecta > Lepidoptera > Hesperiidae > Spicauda > Spicauda simplicius. The sequence continues at coordinate 2,963,656 of OX453060.1, forward strand.
ATGCTTTGGCGCCTTTTCTGGCATTGCAAATTCCGACAATGGCTACTTTCCAACGTGTAGCCGTCCTACCTTTTCGTTAAATGTAAGTTTAAAAAGTTTAGAGCAGTGATAGCCTAATGGTTAAAACTTGCCCTCTCGATCGGGAGGTCCGAGGTTCAAACCCAGACACGCACCAATGATTTATGTGCGTATTAGAAATTAATTATCACTGCTTTTCGGTGAAGTAAACCTACAAACATCGTGAGGAAACCCGAGAGTTCTTAGAAAAAAAAAGTTCTCGGAGGTGTGTGAAGTCCACCAATTCGCACTTGGCCAGCGCGGTGGACTATGGCCTATAACTCTCTCATTCTGAGAGAAGACCCGAGCCCAGCAGTGGGCCAATAATGGGTTGATGAGAAGTTTAAAAAATATTTACCACTTGTATAAAGTATCTCTTATCTGCAGGGTTCCTCAATGCTAACCCAATACCTCATATGAAGGCGCGAGTAGCAAACTACGGGTTAATGGACCAGATTGCTGCACTGCATTGGGTGCAGCAGAATATTGCTCTCTTCGGTGGTGACGCAGGGAACGTCACAATGCTGGGCCATGGGTCTGGTGCCGCTTGTATCAACTTTCTAATGATCTCCCCTACCGTCATGCAAGGTAAGTTGACTGTTACTACCAAGCACTGAGCTATTCTCAATATATCAAGTCATAACGTCGTAATAAAATTAAGTTGATTTGTCATTTGAATGACATTTTTCCACTTGAGTGGTATTATAGGAAAATTTTCTCTCTATATACCTCAACATAAACAAGCTTCCTTTAATAAAATTAGCAATAAAACTGATTTCATAATGGTATAATAATTTATAAGAATGAAAGGTATTTTTCATTTTAAAAAATTAAAGAAATAATAAGCCGAGGTTGACTTAAGTTTATTAGTTAATTACAAAAAAACCTTTTTATTATTCTGTTAAGGTAAATCCATTGTACGTCATTAATATACAAATTCATTAATCATTTAGCCATTTTCATTAGTTAAGGTTATAACGGTCCATTTAATGAAGGTCATATTTTCTGATAATAATAGGTATTGTAATGTTTAGTTCGGAACAAAGGCTTTAAGGCTAGACTTTGCTTGTATTAAGTTATTGTAGACCTTTTCTATGCTTAAATAAAGGGTACAGTTAACAACATAATTACAAATTACTATGACTATTAAGTTTTTAGAATTCAATAAAGAGTCACATATTTTTCAGGTCTTTTCCACCGGGCGATTCTTCTATCAGGATCTGCATTGAGCTCGTGGGCATTAGTAGAAGACCCTGTGAGTTATTCCGTCCAACTAGCAAAACAATCCAATTGCACTCTCCCTGAAGACATCGTGAAAGACCACGAACTAATTGTAGACTGTCTTCGAGAAGTTCCTCTCCTAGAGCTAATGTCTGCTGAAATCAGTACTCCAAGTTACTTGACTGCTTTCGGTCCGTCGGTAGACGGCGTTGTTGTAAAAACGGACTATGCTAAAGAGCTTCTAACGTTCTTCATTCCGAATGACCTTCAAGGATTCACTAGTGTGTCAGGCGTGAACAATTTTAAGGCAGATAAAAGAAGCGGGGATAGGATTTTTGGGATAAGAGGCGGGCAAAACAAATATGATCTGCTGTTTGGAGTTGTAACGAGCGAAGCCCTTTGGAAGTTCTCTGCTCAGGACATACAAAACGGTTTTGAAGGCGAACGCCGGGACAGAATAATAAGGTGAGGGTGTTTGTACAGCAAATTGATGTTTGCTTTCCCGTTGGACACACGGCTATGCGAATATTTTGATAGGACTCGACTGATTGCTGCTATATGCTCAAGATATTTAGATTAAGTAACTTTAATGAATAGTTTATTTAGTTCGGTTCCGTTCTAAATATATTTTGATGAATTAAAAATAAATATTCATGTATGACAAACATGCCGTACGTAATATCAGTGGAACTCTTAATGATTCTGCAAAAAGCATGGTTACGTTTATTTATCCTTAAGTATATCTATAATCGAACGTTATGTGTATGTGTTCATCTCATACATTTGCAAATATATTTGGAGTACTACAACAGTAATAAAAGAAATTTCTATAATTTTTAGAAGTTTTATCTGGCTGATTGTTAATGTGTTTGAATTGGCATCGAAATTAAACGACTGACATACTTTAAATACGTATTAAATCACGAGACACAGCAGTACATATTAAGGACTGACGATCGGGGTGGACACTAGAAGCTCCTGATTATTATCATAAATTATATTGTAATAAATATGTCACACACAATTGAAAGTTAATTTTGTTCCAGGACTTATGTTCGAAACGCGTACACATATCACTTGAGCGAGATTTTCTTCACCATAGTCAATGAATATACGGACTGGGAACGAACAGTGCAGGTAAGTTCCAAATTAGAGTATTTACCCAAAAGATCTGAATATGTTCCCAAAATCCTGCTTATTAGCAAGCATGGTATGCATATTTGTATCGAACCTCCCTGATTGCTATAAGCCTAGCCTATAACCTTTAAAGTATTCTACTACATTCGTGGGTGCCCCGATTTTCAACGCTAACAGTAAATCCCGACATTGAACATGCAACGTTAAAATCCCTTATTAGTTAAAATCGTGTCTATAATGTCTTCAACCCGTTATTATCACACAGCTAGGCAGAATTTTTAGCCGGCTCTCAGAATGAAAGACTCTTAGGCCATAATTCACCACGCAAGCTAAGTGCGAATTGCTAGACTTCACACACCTTTGACTACTTTTTTAAGAACTATCCGGTCTATAGGTTTCCTTACAATGTTTTCCTAAGCTGAAAAGTAGTCATAATAAATTTCCAATACACACATAATTAAAAAAAAAATGTACCTAGTAGTTAAACATCAGACTTTTGACTGAGAGACCGAGTTCGACCATAAGGAAATCACTGCTCGTGTCTATAACAAAAGCATCAATATATAGTACCATGATTCGTCCCATAAATGTTATTGAAGTAAAGATCAGGCAATTACACTTTCGTTAGCGACGGCCGAAGCCTATATCGATTGTCGATTACAAGTGTACGTGCGGTGGAAGCAAAGTCACTACGTTTTCGTTTAGCACAATATTTATTGTATATTAAAGGCTTATTTGTAGGGCTTAGCCGGGTTATTTGCATTTTGATTATATTAATTACCTTTAGTATGCTAACGGCGTTACGCTCGGAAACAATTAATTTTTTGTACATACTTTTTAGCTCCATCGAGCTCTATCCGCGAAATTTTAAAGTATTTGTTTGATTTTTTGCTTGGTAATATAATGGTGTCGATACATTTTAATAACATTTAGTTTCGTAATCAGTCCGTGATAACATTAGGTTTTAAATCAGAATTAAGAAGCACTTACTACTTCTGTTACTTGGCAGAATAGGAGCGGTTGTTTCTCTACAATCAAAACCTGTACGATTTACCAACATTATTACAAGACAAATACACTACACTATTACATTTACATACAACTCTTTATTTGGCAAGGGAAAAAAGCGGAAACATGAATAATCTAAACTTACATAAAATATATAAAAGGATCTGGAGTAGACATGAGAATGTATGTTTTACTTGAAAGTTGTTTTAAATAGGAGTAGGTTACGTTAATTAACTCCTATTACGCAGCACTGTAATACCACCACCATCATTAAGTACCGGGATAAATGTCCGAATATCGTCAACCCATTATTGTCCCACTGCTGGGCACGGGTCTTCTCTCAGAATGAGAGAGTTTAGGCCATAGTCCACCGCACTGGCCAAGTGCGAATTGGTGGACTTCACACACCTCCGAGAACTTTTTTTTTTAAAGAACTCTCGGGTGTGTAGGTTTCCTCACGATGTTTTCCTTCACCGAAAAGCAGTGATAATTAATGTATAATACGCACATAAATCAGTGGTGCGTGCCTGGGTTTGAACCTCGGACCTCCCGATTGAGAGGCCAAGTTTCAACCATTAGGCTATCACTGCTCTCCGTCCACTAATGTCCGAATAGCGATGGACTAATGTGCATACAATTTTATAGCATTAGTTAGCGTCAGTTATGATGCTAAACTTAGATCTAGGTCGCGCTACAAAGCTATTTGACTTTGTCGACTTAGTACGCTCGGATATCTACCGGATTTTTGTAAAAACATGACTTCTAGTTTTATGAGTCTTATCGTCATCTGCTACAATGTAGAGATTATGGAGAAGACTTAAAGTTATTCGTTTGAAATGAATTCATCTTTAGGAAACTGGAGAAATAGGCGTCATGTGTATACCAATTGAATATTTTTATTGTTAATTTTAGACTATAATTATTATCAGGTCATATCTTTAAATCTTCTATAATGCAATTTGTATTTTTTACTGTTAATTTTCAGACTATAACTATTATCACGTCAATTCTTAAAATCTACTTCTCGGAGGTATCCCTGGAGTGCTATGAGGTTTTTAAAAAGGTGATAATAAGCAAATTAGAATACGAATAAAAATGTTACCAAATAATGTATTTTATACTTGGAAGTACATTCTTTAACCGTGATATGGTGGCATTACTTGTAAGTTTTATTACAATAGTATGATATGGTGGCATTACTTTTACGTTTTACTACAACAGCACCACCTAACAGTTAATAAATAACGGGATAAATGTCCAAATAGCGATGGATTCGCGTGCATACCATTTTATAGCATTACCGCGTCAGTTATGATGCTAAGCCTAAGCTTATAGATCTAAATCTAGGTCGCGCTAGTAAGCTGTTTGACTTTGTCGACTTAGTACGCTCGGATATCTAGCGGATATTTGGAAAAACATGAATTTTAGTTTTCTGAAAGGATTTAAATTTAAGCGTTTGAAACGAATTCGTCTTTAGAAAATTGAAGAAATAAGTATGTGGAAAGCGTATCTCGTGCCGATAACCGATGGGGAAGAAAGGTCCTCGAGTGGCGACCACGTTTAGGCAACAGGTCGCCCCCCTACCAGGTGGACCGATGACCTGAAGAAGACAGCGGGAAACCGTTGGATTCAGAGGGCACAGGACTGGTTGGAGTGGCGCCATTTAGAAAGGCCTATGTCCAGTAGTGGACATCAAAGTGTTTATGGATGTATGAAAGCGTATCTCAATTTAAAATTTTTACTTTTAAATTAAATAAATAATAATTATCGAAGCAACCCTTATAATATTCTTCAGTGAGATATTAACTTGGAGTGATATGAGATTTTCCAAAAGGGTGAAAGAAAGATTTCTACAAAGGCGACACATTAGAGACTTCTTTGGTGTACGTGGTGCAAATGTTCATAAACGATGGTGACTACTTACCATCCCGGCTACCATTACATAAGTAATAAAGAAAAACGTGCGGCACTCGGGGACTGCCGCGACAAAGCTATTGCGTAGCATTTTTATCAACTTAAGCAATTATAATTATTTTATTTATTTATGCATTTTTTTTCTTTGATATTAATTCAAGTTTTTTTTAATACTATATACTTTCTCACAAACAGCTGCTTACATATTCGTCCAATTTCCGAGTAGCTCGTTTCGATCCGTGCTTCGTGATCGAGCTTCGTACTGTCGTACCATAATTAAAGAAAAAGAAACATACACGTTAAGAAAACGCTCGACCGCGCTAAATGGTGGGCGGAGTGGGGGCTGGGGTGTTAGGTTTTTTAGTTTTGGAATTTCTGGATTCGGTCGCCGCACTCAAAGCCCTTAACGCTTAAAGTAATAAAAGCTTTACAATAGCATAAAAACAATATTAAATTCTAATATTTATTGCTGTCTAAATAGGCTATTTGCCAATGCGAAAAATTAAGTGTCAATTACTGTTATCAGTATATATTATGAGTTTAAGAATGGTTATTTATTAACATAAGTTGAAAATAATAATTAAATTTATTTAAAAATCCTTAAATAAAAATGCATTTTTTTAAACGTTTGTCACGTGACACAAAATGCTCCTGATTTGGAGGGTTTATGATGACGTCACTTGCTTGTAAACTTTCGTTTTTTGTTTACAACAAATGTATGTGGATGACATGAGCCACAGATGACAATACAGGCAAGTGACGTCACCAACCCGCCATATGTCAAATTAGCGTTTTTGCGTGCTATTTAAATATTGAATTTTTAATTTGATATTTTTCAGGAAATATGTACCAAAATTAAAAAAAAACAACTTTAACTGGGTTCCTTAACCTCTGCTAGATAATATAAAATGGATTTTAAAAACCTGTCAAATAGCCCATTTAAGCACAAACATTTAAGCTTATTTATTATAAGAAATAGGTTAGATTAGCGGAGAGCTGCAAGTCTAGCTCTCCGCTTGAATAAATTTCGCTGCAATAACATAGATCTTCAGAGGCATAAACGAAATGCATGTAGTTACGAAGCACGCGTGTGCATGCAAGTTGTAACATTACATCGCAAAGTTACTGCTAAAGTCGGATTTAGGTCGCGTTCTTCTTAATGTTGCATTAGAGCTGTCGGGTGAAATTATAGGTTTATAAGTAACATTACAACTCCGAGTTACGATGCTTAAAACTAGGTTGCCTACTATTTTAAGATCACCTTATGTTGTTATGTAATTTCTTAAATAACCTTTAATTTCAAATAATTATATGACATAATGCCGTCTTGCATGTTTTCTGTTTAGCTTAAAGGTACAGTTGTGGCAAATTCTTCTACCATCACACCGCCTTTTAACTTAAAATTGTTAGTTTTTTAATAACAATAACAAAACTTAACAAAATCAATATTATAAATGTGAAAGAGTGTTTGTTTGTTCCACTTTAACGTCGCCAAATAGCTTTTATATAATATAGTTTATATGTTGGGAGTTAGTTGGAGAGAGACGTAGGCTACTTTTCACCGCGCTCTCTCATTCCAATGAGAGTATCGATGTTTTGTTTGTTGCTAGATGTTTAGTAGTTCCAGACGTTGTTAATAGATGGCGTTAGTAAAATTCATTTGCAAGTTCTGAATCACGCTATCACGTTTATTTTAGTTAGCTTAAAGCTCCAGTATGTCAGGGTACGTAGACTTAGATAAAGTGTCATTGTCAGTCAGTGGTCAATATTACCTCTTTCCTAAGTATCTTTTCATTTTTTTATCTGACTGAAGTAGCAAACAAACATGCAGTCCACCTGATGGTAAATGGCCACTGTCGCCCATGGACATCTGCAATCAACTTCATACAGAACATGGGTTCCATCTGAAGTCAATCACAGATGCGTTGCTACTCCCGAGGACTAAGATGGTTGCACGTAAAAGTATGCCGGCAACCACACCCTTCCAGCGAAACGCACGAAATGGTTCACGCTAGAAATAGGTGTGGCGGTGGTACTTCCCCGGTCGAACTACACTGGTTCTACCACCTTCAAAGTTTCACTTATTTTAAAGTGCCACCGCCTCATATATATGTGAGTCGTTATTAAAAAGTTTGATTTCAAACAGATAATAATGTAAATTTATCATGATTCATTATCACTACATGGTATAAAACAAAGTCGCTTCCCGCTGTCTGTTCCTATGTATGATTATTTAAAACTACGCCACTAATTTTAATGCAGTTTTCTTAATAGACAGATTAATGCAAGAGTAGTAAACACTAGATTAAAGTAGATTAAAGTAGAGAAACACTGATAATTTTCGATTTTTGACTTTTAGGCGGAACGACGTTCGCCGTGTCCGCTAGTTGTGTAAAAAAAATAATCACTCTGTCACAAAACAATAATCATTATAATATATAAAAAATAAAAATTCAAAACGTGACTGAAAATCATTTTCATCCGGATCTCATTTCGTTGCAAAGAGCTGAAACTGAAACAAAAGCCGTTTGGCAGCGCCCCACTTTTCAAGCCAAGTCATCAGTACGCCTTATGTCGGCTGAAGTAGATTGTTGTATTACCTATTTTGTTTAGAAATTACTTACGCAAACAAGTTTCTAGGGCATGGAAATAGATTTGCAATAAAATACAGTAGATTTTCTATTTGAACAGGTCCTTGTATTCTTACAATATTCAAATACCTACTTCACTAGTTAATTTCGCGGCTCCGTTTGCATTCGTCAAATTTACTACTGTGATGAGTATACTAATCTTAATGTAGATCATTTATCTGTCTGTCAAATTTTAGCGAAATTCAAACATTTTTTTTTTTTGCGTGAAAGAGTTACAAACCCACACCCATCCTCCAAACTTGCGCGGGGTACAACCCATTATTGTCCCACTGCTGGGCACGGGTCTTCTCTCGGAATGATAGAGTTTTTAGGCCATAGTCCACCGCGACCCAAGTGCGAATTGGTAGACACAAACTTACGCATTTAATATTAATAATATTATTTCTTAAAACAATAAATTAATGATTACATTACTTAGTATATGTAAAAATATTCCAATAATTACACGTATCCATTCCATTTTTTTCTTTCGCTTTAGCATTTTAAACCTGCAATGAAAAAAGAGGAGTATTATAAGTATGATCACTGTCTGTGAATCCGTGGCGCCTAAATGGTCTGAATTCGTTAAGCAGTATGCTCATAATTTACTAACTAGTACTTTGATTTGAGAGAGCAGTGATAGCTTAATGGTTGCCTAACTTGCCCTCTAGATCGGGAGGTTCGAGGTTCGAACCTAGGCACGCACCACTGTGCGTGCGTATTAGAAATTGTGCATAATCACTGCTTTTCGGTGAAGGAAAACATCGTGAGGAAACCTACACACCCGAGAGTTCTTTAAAAAAAGTTCTCGGAGGTGTGTGAAGTCCACCAATTCTTGGCCAACGCAGTGGACTATGACCTATGGCCTAAACTCTCCCATAATGAGAGAGGATCCGTGCCCAACAGATAGACAATAATGTGTTGACGAGACTTTGATTTTATTTATTCGAATTAGATCAGGACTTTCGTCATAATTGCATGTGTCTCCAGGGCCGTATCAATTTCAGTACTGTAATTAATGTGTCATAGTATCACGAGTCGATGCGATACTAAGACTCAAATGTTTCAAACTATATAATTATATTTCAGATAAAGATATTTCACTTGCAATCTTGGATATCATGGGCCACAAGAGCAAAATCAGACCTCCAATATTACTGTTTAACCTCTTAACTAAAACATTTAACATAACTCAACTAAAACATAAAGCCAACTATTAAAAATGGTTGATTTCCTTAAATTTTAGCTAGTTATTATTTTTAAGCAGTCGGATTCCTAGTTTCATGATATTTTAATAAATTTAACGCTTTTTGAATTGTAATAAATATAAAAGTATTACATAATATATATTATGTAACACTTTTAATACGTCGTAGATAAAGACATTCATATATTATCTTTGTCTGTGACCTATTTACTAATTTTTATTCGATACCAATAGTGTTATTAAAATAATACAATTCTCCCTGCCTTTAACTGTGGTCACAGGCACCTTACTTAAAAACTATATAGTAATGTCATTATGACAAATGAGTTAATTCAAATGATATGTTATCTGTCAAGCAATTGAAATATACCTATTTATATACAAATGTACATACGTTTAAAAACCAATACTTCAATAAATACAATACAACCAATAAATACAAGCCTGGAAAATTCTTGTTTTTCTTAGAAATCAGGGTTATCCTAACATAAGACATGTATTTTTCTTTAACTCTTAAAAAAACTCGTCTCATATTTAGAATTACATTTTTACGCGATGTGTATTTAATAAACTGGAATCTTTAAGTAAAAAATTCTAGAGTAAATATTTGTTCTCATTTCATAGCGATTTAAAACAGAATATTATAATATACTTTATGTAATATTTACGTTACGAAACACATCAAATATTTTTAACACATCACTATTTTGTATGAAAAACGTTCGACTTCAATTTTCTTTTAGCTCACAATATTATTACTTTTTGAATAAGGTTACTTCGTTGTAAAAGTGCAAAATTTACCACATTTTGCATTTCCATTTCAGTTGCAGTTTTTCTGTTCACACATAAGTCACTTCAAATGCGAATAATGTAAGCAAAAAACTAGACTAAATTTGAAATACGTTGCTATTCCACAATGGTATTAGAAAAACAAATACGCTCGTTACGTCCGTCTATCACACACTGCGACAAAAAGGTCCGACACTTGTCAACCTTGCGTAAACTAAACGTCCTTTTTCTTTACGACAAAAACTGTCCTGAGCACTTTCTATATTAGAATTTAAACTATTCCCAGACTTGCAAATGCGTGGTCATATTTCTAGCTCTCGTATTTTAATATGAGCGGAACGTTGACGTTTTAAATTGTACGATTTTTGCTACTCTATGCATAGCTTCCAACTTTATGAGAAAATACTGCTGAAGCGTCGGTTTCAGTTCCAGTTTCTAACATTATTTTGCTTCTGGATTAATATGTAATTTGTTTTTGAAGTGAAGTAACTGAAGATGTAGTTATTTTGTTACTTTTCTAAGGAAATTTATGTTTACTGTTTTACATGAACGTTTTTATGCTCTACAAGTCATGTATATAATTGCATAGCAATTTAGTATGTAGTAAATTTCTTTTAAAGCGTTTAATACATTCTTAATTTATATAAAATTGGTATATTTGAAGTAAAGTTTATCTGTTTAGTCGTAATCAATAGGTAGCAACTGGCTACCCGATGCCGATTATTGATACCTAGTTAATATGAAAATTGGTATATTTCAGGTAAAGTTTATCTGTTTATTCGTAACCAAGAGGTAGCGACGAAGGCTACCCGATGCTGATTAAATATTTTTCTGATCCCTAGCTGTTAAATATTTTGAAAATTGAGTCAGAAAATAACCTAACCTAATAAAACCTAACCATGCCTATGATACTGGCACATTGTAATACCAACGCTGGTGTTTTTGAATACAAATATATTTTAATTAATTTAATTTCATTTATTTTTCAAACAGCACCCAATAAACACCAGAGACGCAGCAGTTCTGGCGCTATCAGACGCTCAATACGTAGCGCCACTGGTCCAAACCGGAGATTTCCTCAGTGTCGCCAAGAGCACCCCTGACTCTGGACCTAACACTTTCTTTTATGTCTTCGACTATCAGACTAAGGATGGCGATTATCCACAGGTAAGTGTTATCATATAATTTAACCACAATGCCCATGATTTATTTCATGACAGCATTGTTTCTAAAACCGTTTTGAACTGAATAACAGTTTCTGGTATGTAACTATAGTATAGTTACGTATATGTATATACGTAATTTTAGCAGAATTTGCTCAAAAATGTCGATACTAATGTCACTTAAAGCGAATATTCCGTATTCGTTCAGTTTTTTTTTTTATTTGACTGAAGTAGCAAACGAGCATGCAGTCCACCTGATGGTAAGTGGTCACTGCCGCTCATGGACATCTGTAATCAACTTCATACGGAACATGGGTTCTATCTGAAGTCAAACACAGATGCGTTGCCTCTACCGAGGACTATGTTGGTCGCCTCAGTTAAAAGTGTGCCGGCAACCACACCCTTCTATCAAAACGCAAGACATGCTTCACGCTAGAAATATGTGTGGCGGTGGTACTTCCCCGTTCGAACTACACTGGTTCTACCACCTTCAAAATGGCATACGTATCAAAGCGTTACCGTTTCCAAATTCCACCACTTTTCACATTTAATATCGTAATTACAACATTAACACAAGGATGATATTTTGTTTCCTGATGATATGCTGTTTCCAATATTTTTTTTGGTATTTCTGTTTAAAAACAGAAAGAAATTTTTGTAATAAGAAGTCTTTAAACTTACTTTTCTAAGGGACGCTGCTGATGCAGTATCATAAACCATAATGTACCATTTTGTTTCATTATCATACAATTTCATTGTCGCGAACAGCGGATTTTGATAAAAGACAACATTTTCATTATGAACTTTGTTTCTAGCGCATGGGTTCAGTACATGGAGAGGAGTTGCCATATCTCTTTGGCGCTCCCTTGGTGGATGGGTTGGGCCATTTCCCCAAAAACTACACAAAGTCCGAAGTGGCCCTGGCGGAAGCCTTCATCCTCTACATCGCGAATTTCGCTAGAACCGGGTAAGTTAAAATATGAACTTAATTTATTAAACTGATCTTTAGTTGTCTTCAAACTTTATCTGTAATGGCAAAATCAATCGTGTATTTGTTTTTTAAAATATTAAAAAAAAAATTAAATAATTTATTCATATTTTTTTCGCGGAGGAAACTGAGAATTATTTTCGGAGTACTTTGAGAATAGGTCTTTGTTTTCAGAGGTACCTAAGACCCATGGAATTGTATGACCTATTAATTCAGTAGGCATTTTTTATATTTTGTCTTTTCGTTATTACATGATTTTAATAGAAGCTCATTTAATTTAAATTTATTTCATGTTAAAAGATTGTTTAGGACAAAGAATTCACTTGACTCAAAAGATAATACATTTTACAAAAAAAATACCTATAAGCTGAAAACAAATTCCATCCATCAGCCTTTTGATGTCCACTGCTGAACATAGGCCTCCCCTAATGGGGGTTTTTGCCGATAGTCACCGCGCTTGGCATGCGTGTTGGTGACCGCAGTAGGTGTAAGTTACACAAGGAGATGCTGCTGCCCATCTCTTGGATTTATGTCCCTTAGTCGCCTCGTACGACATCCACGGGTAGAGAGGGAGTGGTGCTATTCTAAAAGGCCGACACCACACGGCCAAAAAAAAAAAAAAACAAAACAGAAAACAAATTAACCTCAATCAAATATAAACAGATTATAGACAAATTACGTAATTGCTAATTTGAAAAATTGACCGAGAATGAATAAATAAAGTAGCAAGAAAACATGACACTAATATAGGCGGTCATTTTGTGTCAAGTCGCTGTTTTGTTCCCTCATATTTTATTTGAGGGATTGTCATGAATTGCGTTTGTTTACGTATTTAATTGTATGTAAAATGTTTTTGGAGTTTTGAGTTTGAGCGCGGTGACCGAATCAAGAAATTGCGTAACGAAAAAACGTAGTAGGGGTGTTAGGTTTTTTCGTTACGGAATTTCTTGTTTCTTAAAAATAAAAAAACAGTGGCAAAGTGAAACTTATGATTTATTTATGGACGACTGAGTAAGGAGGGTAATGTTTTGCGAATGTATGTATGTTTGTATGTACCTTAAATAGGACTTGGATATAACCGTGTTAATCGTCACCGAAGCGAGTGAAGTCGCTGTAATAGGCTGGTATATTATAAATTAGATTAAGCATTTTACCCGTGATATAAAACCATCTAGTTACAAGTTTGATTTTTTATTGTATTTAAGTAGGTAATCAAGTATATCAGAATTTGGCTAATACTCTTAATTTACTCTTTTATTATTTCCCGTAAAACGCAAGATTGTAAGCGGAATTTCATGGACATATTCGCTGGGAAATTTATACTAATCTCAAATCTCGTTATATGGTATCCAATCCCTATGTTACGACTCTTTGATCAACCGATAATTATAATGATCAACAGAGAAACAAAATTAGATATACATTATAAAAAGATAACCTCATATTTTTGAGAAGGCAAATTCAAAATATTTCGTTAGAATACTTAGTGATATATGTTAATTTATAACATGAATGATAGATTAGAGTTTTATATTGTGTGTTTGTTCCTAAGCGTTTATTAGAATTACAACCAATGTTATACGACAACTACAGTTTTTTTTTTACATTTTAATACTTAACGGGTATTTTTCTAATATTTCGACCCAGTTGCATGGATCGTAGTCACGGTAAAAGTGTGGTGGCGGGAAGAAACCGTTGACAAGCAATATTTCGTAGATTATCCTACCCACGTCTACGTATTTTCTAGAGGTATAATAATTCTAACTCGAGAACTATTCTTTCCGAATGGAATATTATTGGAAATTTTCGAATAATTCGGAAGTCTCCGAATAATTCGAATAGTTCCAGTTATTCGATTTTTTTCGAACTTCGAATAATTCGACAAAGGACATGACCGGTTTTAGTTGTCGAAGGATCATAACAGTTACGAAAGTCTGATGATAAATAATCTAAAATATACTCATAAATTACCGTATGTTTTATTTCTAGGCAGAACTCGAGAAGAATAGTACAGTCTATTAAAGTATTTTTTTATTTCCGGTTTAATGAGAACCTCTCGTCATTGTTGCCCCTCGGCAGTGTTGCCCCTTATTTATTTATTTATTTATTTACTACAATTAAAACGGTATGAAAAGAAAACCAATTACATTAAGCGACATTTGCCCCATTTTTGATCATTTTGATTTTAAGCGCGATTTTCTGAGTTATATTGCTAAAAAAATATATTTATAATACACTTAATAACAATTTTGTACCCTTAATAACATTTTATTCATTTATTTTGTTAACTAATCGAAAGTTGGAATTATTCGAATTGAATTTCGAGTCGAATATTAACATTTGATTCGAGCTGTATTCGCACACCTGTAGTTGTTTTTTTTTTCGTTAATTTATGTAAATCACAAATAGTTCGTAGTTTGGTGGGTAAGTATACAGTTGGTGTTGTGTATCGTGATATAGAACCTAAAAAAAACAAACTAGACGTAGGACACGTGATTAAGGTTAATCTACCACTTTGCACCACGTCCACCAATTCGCACTTGGCCAGCGCGGTGGACTATGGCCTGTAACTCTCCCATTCTGAGAGAAGACCCGTAACCAGCAGTTAACAATAATGGGTTGACGACGAATACCACTAGTGCTTGTTAACGATTTCTTGCCGCCACGGCAGTTTCACTGTGACCACGATCCATGCAACTGGGTCGAAATATCGGCAAAAGAAATTCAAAAACCGCATATCGTTAGTACCCCTTGAGAATAAACGTATAAATTCCGGGATAATATTAGTCTAAAATCATATACAGCTTGTTGCGATAATAACGTACTTAAGTACGAATATTCCTAGTTTCAACCTACAGCTCTATTAAGCCCAACTACAAAGGGAGCTTAAGCAGCGAATCTGCAGCCTTTGACCGCCCGGAACAATAGAAATGGACGGAATGAACGACTCACTAAGTATTTGGCCAGTACATGCCGATTGTTAGATTTCTCAAATTAGGGGCATAAAGCGAATATTAAATCACTTAGAGTAAAAAAAGTAGATATTTAAGTGGCAAACGAGAAATCTGTTCTTAATATTATAAATATGAAAGTGTGTTTGTTTGTTCCTCTCTCACGTCACCACATAGCTATTATATGATATGGTTTATATGTTGGGTAATAGTTACGAGGACGGCGAGTGATGTAGGCTACTTTTTACCGCGCTCTCTCATTCCCTTGAGAATATCGATGTTTTGTTAGTTGCTAGATATTTAGTAGTTCCAGACGTTGTTAACAGATGGCGTTATTAAAATTCATTTGCAAGTTTGGCACTATCAAATGCTACATGTAATTTATTTAAGTCAAAGGAAACCAATAAACTCAACTGAATTTTGAATTCGTGCTGGATAAATTGTTTAATAATTACATTCCTTCTGGTTCCCTAAATAGCTTTTAACTGTGGAACTGTTACATATTTATCCACCAGAAATGTGTCACGTATGTACTTTAATAAGTATGTTATTCCATATATGTTATTTCAAAACGGAAAAGTGTAAATATCTCGGAAAGTACTTAACCAATTTTCACGGGAGTGGTGTCGTAGGATAGGTCTCGGCGAGACGCAACTATAGAGATATGAACCAGCTAAATGGGTGGAAGGACCGCGACACAGCACGGGTGGAAAGATTTATAAAAATGAAATTTAGGAAAAATCGCGGAAAATTAACTATTGAAAATTGTTGAAAGAAAATGGTGTTGTTGGATAGACGCTGATGAGCTAAATAAGACGGTATATGGATCACCAAAGTCGGCCAAGGGACGGCAGTGGTAAGTTGATTTCAAGATTTAGTGAATATATTTTATATGGGGAACGGGACTTCACCTTATTACCTCGGTTCCCCTTAAAATTTCAAAAATTTGGTAATTTCGATTTAAAAACTATTTAAACAGATGTATTTTAACGTAACTAAGAGATTATTTGGAATGAAATTATTGTCTAAAGTTAATATTTTAAGAGTTATTTCTAAATTAAATCGTAGAAAAATAAACTATGTAAAAAACGGAAAAGTGTAAATATCTCGGAAAGTACTTATACATATAGTAAATTATTAATTGTTAATTCATTATTAATTGTCAACTCATTGTTAATTCCCTTTGACTATTTAGAAGGATCATAATTTTGAAGGATGTAAACACGATTGTATTTAATAATTAAACTCTGGTCGTCATATCTGATAAAAATTTTACCAGAATATGGCGACAATTACAGAATTTTCCAAATAAATAAAATGGGGACTATACAAAATTATTTAAAAGAAGTCCTAATATGAATTATAAATAGAAAAAATCAGTTTTTATATATGCTTGGCCGAGGATCGAATCGTGAACTTTCTGTGTATACGGCATTGTTCCGCCTTACGGGTCGTAATAGATTCGACTCTAGAACCCTTTGTCTCTCTATCTGAAACACTCCGGAATATTTTACTCACAGGAACATTCCCTAATGTTCAATAGGAAGGTTCTACCCTTTTGGATTCAATCAAACAACCCTTTCATGGCAAAGTACTCGTCAATAAACGAACTTATTGTGCTGCTGTTCAATTGTACAGTATTCATGTAGATAGTGTAAAAATGCGAGACGACTTACAAAATATTTTAAATAGGTAAGGAAAATAAACAGTGCTATCATTTTCCCTTTATGAAAATGCATGTACATTACTATATGTAGAGAATAAAACAAAAGTCAGTTGTCAGTTCTCGCTGTCTGTCCCTATGTATGCTTAGGACTTTAAAACTACGCTACTACGTTTTTTTAATAGATAGAGTGACTCAATAGAAAGTTTTTTAGGTATATATATATATATATATATATGTATATATATATATATATATATATATATATATATATATATATGTATATATATATATATATATATATTAGGGTGGAGTGATAATATATGAAAAAAAAAATTTTTTAATTTTTTTTAATGGAATAGGTATACAAAGTTGCCTTTTAATGAGGAAATTCAGCGTACAAAAGATTGTTTACTTGTCTTGATGTTTTGAGGTGCCCAACCCAATTGGAAATTACAAAAATACAAAATTTTTAAATACTTTGATTTAATTTTTAATGATAGTATTTTTCTAAATTTCCAGTCCATTATAAAACAAACTACATTGTAATGCGTTAAATAAAAGCCTGATTAGTTGTTTTAATGTTTTATTATCAAGAAAAATTAAAAAAAATATATTATCAAAGAATTTAAACAATCTATACTTATAATAAAGTTGTAGAGAGGTCAATTCTGTACATGAAATATTTTTCCAAAATAACTATCAGGGCGTGATTAGGAATCGATACTGATGCCAAAAATGCAATCAGTAAAATTTTTGTCTGTCTGTCTGTCTGTCTGTCTGTCTGTCTGTCTGTCTGTCTGTCTGTCTGTCTGTATAACCGTTATAGAAACAAAAACTACTCAGTGGATTTTAACGAAACTTGGTACGATTATTCTTTATACTCCTGGGCTGGTTATAGTATACTTTTCATCCCGCTACAATCAATAGGAGCAGAGCAGTAAAGGGAAATGTTGGGAAAACGGGAGAAGTTACTTTTTTAAGCTTCTGTCGCGTGTGCAACCTTAATGGTTAAAGCTACACAGAAATCATGTATGAGGGAAATATTTTCCTTAAAATTATCTAAAAAATATCCTACGACAGCATATGTCTATCTTTTATGGTTGACTCACAATAACACGTGTAACTCCCAATAGCTTAGCAGTTCAAAGCTTTCTGATTATATTTGTCTACTCTTACGTTTATAACTCAGTCATCTATCTGTACGAAAATGAAAATGAAAAATGAAAAATGAAAAATGAAAAATGAAAAATGAAAAATGAAAAAAGAAAAATGAAAAATGAAAAATGAAAAATGAAAAATGAAAAATGAAAAATGAAAAATGAAAAATGAAAAATGAAAAATGAAAAATGAAAAATGAAAATGAAAAATGAAAAATGAAAAATGAAAAATGAAAAATGAAAAATGAAAAATGAAAAATGAAAAATGAAAAATGAAAAATGAAAAATGAAAAATGAAAAATGAAAAATGAAAAATGAAAAATGAAAAATGAAAAATGAAAAATGAAAAATGAAAAATGAAAAATGAAAAATGAAAAATGAAAAATGAAAAATGAAAAATGAAAAATGAAAAATGAAAAATGAAAAATGAAAAATGAAAAATGAACAGTGAACAGTGAACAGTGAACAGTGAAGAGTGAAGTTCTTATTTGTGGCGTGATATACAATCGGTGCATTTAACTATAAACATGCGAGTGAGAACTGGAGATAACCCGGATGATCGTCAATTTTCTGATACACTGTTAAAGATTGGCGAAGGTACCTATCCGCAACTACACCAAGGAAAAGTTATTCTGACGCCTGAGTTATGTTGTATAGTGCAATCCCAACTACATCTTATATCGTCGGTTTACGATGACGTAACAAATATATTAAATAGGGACAATTCTTGGCTATGCGAAAGATCCATCTTAACTCCTCGCAATGACCAGGCATTTGAGATTAATAATAAAATACTGTCGAATATACAAGGGGAAAGCAAAGTTTATAGTTCAATAAATAGAATGGTCGATGAACAAGACGCCACTAACTACCCGATAGAATTTTTAAATTCTTTAAATATGCCCGGACTTCCTTCTCGCAATTCCCAGTATCGGTGTGTTATGCAATGACAATTAATAAGGCTCAAGGGCAGACTTTTCGTGTTGCTGGAGTAGATCTCGGTGTCAGTTGTTTCTCGCATGGTCAGTTGTACGTCGCTCTTTCCCGGGTCAGTAGTTCCAAAAATCTTTACGTTCACGTGCCGGATGGATCAACATTCAACATAGTTTACCCGGAAGCTTTGCATTGAAGTATTTTCGTTATATAAGTACTTAAGCCTTCGGCAGGATCAGAATAGGGCTACGGTATCCCTGCCTGTCGTAAGAGGCGACTAAAAGGGGCTTCCGGGGTTGCGGGCGGCTAGAGTGGGAGCTTGAACCGTCCAGCCAGGCGATACCGGGAAGGTGGCGATATGTGTGGTCGCATACCGCCGTAACGACTAGATTGGGTGGTGGGCCCATCCGCCCATCTGGGAGGAGCCCGAGTCCTCTTTATAGCACCGAAGACGGCCACCGGGGGGGTTTTAGTGCGGTAAAAATTCCACATAACTCTGCGTCGCTCCCACGGCGTCGGGTACCTTTTGAAGGTTTCCCCCTCGAAAACAAAAATAAAAAAGGTTCTTAAGCCTCATGTGAACGTGATCTAAACAATATTACCAATACATTAACTCAATAACACACAAGGAGTTACTCGCTGGCGGAGTCGCGGGCAAAGCTATTAACAATAATATTGTGCGGTTCCGTATTGCGATATTTTTCAACAGTATTGTAGATATGACATATTATATTTCCCTACTAAAATACGAAAGTTAATCTGTCTGTTACATCAAAACCACTGAACCGTGAGGAAGGACATAGGCTACTTTTTTTTTACGAAAAACAACGGAAACGCGGACGAAGTCGCGGGCAACAGCTAGTCAGAAATAAGTGGATTATTCGGTATAAAATTGTTTTTTTGTTTCAAAATCAGGCATTTGCTGCCGTGATAATAGCCTTGCCCTAATGAAACCATCTCGTTTATTTTCTCCACAAACTGCACTTGAAGCTTCTGTCACCAATTTGATACAGCGCTCTACGGCTTGGGTATGGCATGGAAAATCTTTAATATTGTGACATGTAGTCAAACCACTTTTGACAATCTCTTTCAAGGCTTCATCAGATAAATTGGAAGTCAAAGGTGGTTCAGTTATCTGACAGTCTTGCCACGTAATAAAGTCGGTATAATCTTTAGCATCGAAATTTAAAGCAGGTACTTTAAATGTTCGAAGACCTACAGTATTTTCTGCTCTTGTTTTTAAAATTCGCTGATATGCTAGTTTTCGTATGATTTCTCTGTCATCTCCAAGCATAGCAATAAGAATATTTTCTGGGTGACCAAAATATCCATTTCGTTGGATTACTTTATCAAGGATTTCCTTCAAGGGCGCGTTCAAATATCGAGATAGGCTAATTGTTTGGTACAGATGCTTAGCTCCGTTTGTACATGAGGGATTACATTTTATTGTGAACCACATTGGACCATAAACCCTCATTACGAACGTGGCTAATATGACTAAGTTTTCTTCGGGGTCTGTTCTAGTAGCATATAATCTTAAGATTCTATTTGCTGTTGTAAGCCATCTAGAATGGTTAAGAGGTCCAGGTGTAATATTAGCTAAATCGGTAGAAAAGTTGCCAGTGCTGATAGCTGTCATCACATCGTAAAGATATTTTTGATCGGTGCTCAACTCATTTCTAGTGACTTCAGGTAATATAGAGGAAATCGTGGTAAATTGAACAATTGGCATTGATTTACATTTTTGTAATTCAGATCCGATAGGACCTGAAAAGCATTTAGGCCCTGCAGTTTTTCCATCCAAGTGCAATAAAAGATGTCGCAATGGTAACTCATTCGAATGCAACTGACAGACAAACCATTGTAATGGTTTGTTAAGTTCTTCTTCCATCAAACGAACAACACCTCCTTTGAAACCTGTATTCACGACTGTACCATCGCAACCAACAACAATTATTTCATCCAAATCCACCGATTTTGTTCTCAAATGATTTATTATGGCACTTTCAATACCTTTAGCAGATCCCAATTCACACGTAACATGCCTGAAATAGTCACTTCCTGGCTCTGATAGAATCACATAATGGTCTTCTGTTACTCTTTTTCTATAAAATTTGCCTTCCTTCTTAATACTAACCAAAGTCTTATCTTTTCTGCGATCAAAATAAATACCGCGTATACTTTTATTGCGGTCTGCATCATGTAATGTTGACCTGACTTTCGTTCTTTCACGGCGCAACTTTGAACGATCAATGACAGCACTTGAATCCTTTGATGTAATAATTCCAACATCTTTTAACACTGACGAAGCTATAATAGCAGCTGTTCTGTCAGAGACTCCAGTACGATCGCAGGCGAGGGCTAATGATGGTAAAGTTAATCTCTTTTTCTTCGGTGGCGGAGCAACTATTTGTTTTTTAGGCGATTGATAAGGACTAGAAGCTACGCTATTATTGCTTGAACTAGTGCTTTCGATCGTTGAGACATCAGGCAAATAACGAGAACAAGACGGTTGGTTAGAATCCATTATCTCTTTGCTACGCAGTAATTCTTTTTCTTGTCTTTTAATTTTTTTTATATTTTTTGCAGTCGCAACCAAATCTACACCGCCTATCATCATTTTTCTCGTAGTTCTTTGATCAAGTAAAAAAGATACTTCTTCCTTGGGAACACGCCTGTCTTTTGAGCAAGTACACTCTAAGATAAGTTTGCATTTGCAACTGCAAACATCAAATAACCTTTGGGACTCAGCAACAAATTCAGTTATCTTCTCTTGATATTTCTTGTTCGTTTGACGGCCTTGATAAGGTTTTAGTAAGCTTCTATATTTGTCATGGTAAGATCGAATAAGTTGTAGTACTCTCTTATGGCTGACAGTAGGAAGCGACGCTTTTCGCCAGATATCTAAAACTTCCGTAGCCAATCTTTCGGATATATCATGAACTGTCGGCTCTTTTGTTGTTTTATCAGTCTTTAATTCATATTTAATAAATAAGTAATTTTTCATAACAGCATTATAAGTTGGTAATTGAGACACTGGTAACTTCTCCGGTAAACCAAACACAGGACAACATGTCGTTTGTCGTGTTTTGACTTGCGACATTTGGCTGTAATAAAGAAAAATAATAGGTATAAATTATATCGAAAATATTTAATTACGATCTAAATTGTATTATCTGGGCACAGGAAATTAAAAATACTACTTACATGAGTTTTATTTTCTTGACGGCAGTGATTAAAATCAATATTTCTCACAAGTAGAATAACAATAACTCGCGCGCACGTAATGGCGTTCGAACGACGTTTGACAAGTGCAGTGAAATCACCTCTCCCTCCGCGTCCCGCCCCCACTGCCTATCCACGCACTATTCAAGGTTAAACAGTTGCCAACGGGGAGACACAAAATATGATTTAGCGTTAATTTGTCAATATTAGACGTTGGTGTTTTTTGACAAAATTTTGTGAATTTCTCTAAAGTTCATGATGTTGGGGGCACCTCTTACTTTATCATGTGGAAAATAAATTTTTGTATGTATATGTGTGAGCATTAACAGCAACTTTTTACAGGTATTCCGAAACAAATATATAAAAAAAAAATTTTTCACTCCACCCTAATATATATATATAAGGAACAATGATATTTTTTTAGATTTTAGACTTTTAGGCGGAACGAAGTTCGCCGGGTCAACTAGTCTGTAATAAAATACGATGTATTATGTAAGCTTTTTTTCATTGTACATTCAGGAACATGTACATTCAGAAAAAAAACTCAATATAATAGTGCTGTAGCATCATGGTTCCAATGTTTCGCCCGAATCAGTTGTACGGTCCTAGCGGTGTAAATGCTCGTTTGCAAAATGCTCTATTGATTTTATTGATAAACAATAACGTAAGTGTTTTACGCAGTGAAAAATATGCGAATTAGTATTTATAACAGAACAGTGAGTTATGAAACAGAGGTCATCCTGGTTAATAGCAAAAACCTGCGTGGAGTAGTACCTAAAATTTTTGCAGGCAAGACAACAATACAGTTTTCCATATAAATAACACAATCATAAAATATATGACAATGATTCCAATAATGTTTAACCAGCAATATTTAAACATTCAATATTTTATACATAAAACTGTTCGGGTCAATCAATTTTAATAATCAATGTCAGTGCATTATAAAAGCATTTTGTGGCAAAAATATAGAGAATATTAAATTGCTAATAGCAGCACCAAAGAGCACTCACGCGTGACCGCTATATCAAAACTACCCGCAAAATTTAAAATGTATGAAAACCACATTTTATTTTGATGAAAACATTTTATCAATAGCTCTTTTTGGGCATGTTTGGAATAATATTAACTAGTTGCCCGTCGCAGCGGTACAAATTCGACTGTAATTAAACCAATATGAACACTAAACCACGTATTATTTTTCATGTAACTCGAATAGTTCTCGATTTCAATAGATATTCTATTTTTGATAAAGAAATTGGTGAATTTTGTTGCCGGCGCATTTGAGGCGACCATTTCAGTCCTTGGAAATAGTAACGCAATTGTGATCGACTTCAGTTAGAATCCCTTTATTAAATATACCTATATATATTTATTTTATCTGACTGAAGTAGCAAACGAGCATTCCGTCCACCTGATGGTAAGTGACCACTACCGCCCATGGACATCTGTAATCAACTTCATGCAGAACATGGGTTCCATCTGAAGTCAATCACAGATGCGTTGCTGCTCCCGAGGACTATGATGGTCGCCCCATGTGAAAGTGTGCCGGCAACCACACCCTTCCATCGAAACGCAAGTAATGCTTCACGCTAGAAATAGGTGTGGCGGTGGTACTTCCCGGTCGAACTACACTGGTACTACTATCTTGAAGTTGTATATAAAGTTGTATCAGATGTTCATGGGCAGCAGTATCCTTACGCACCAAATTTAATACTATTTGCGATTTACATAAACTAACCATTGGATTCCACGTATGCGCTAATTTAAAACCTTTCTTCTTAGTTGAAGTTCGTAGACTATTTTCGATCTCTATTGCTTCTCTTACCAAACGTGGAAAGTAATGATGGTCAGTGGAGGTCAACTAAGATTTATGCAATCTGATCCAGTAGTTAGAACTGGAATTAAATGGCAGGAATTAAGGATATTTTCAGTCACCGCAAATTTCCCCTTAACACGTTATGAAATGTCTCGTTTTGTCTGTCCATTGTAACAGCTGCCACAGTTAAAGTCAACCTTATAAACCCCGGGAGACCAGTATTGTATGGTGTCTTTGGTATACGAAGGTAAGCCGCAAATTTCTTAAAAGGCTTAAATATACCTAGATTTTGTATTATACCTTCTATCCACGATTCTGTCTATCTTATCTGTTACAGCTTTTCATAACGGTAATAGGTTTTAATGGTAGTGTTATGTCTTCCTTCATTTTATATGCTCCTAGGTAATAAGATATAATATCTATAATATTCATAGTAAGGATATGTTTATGGAGATATATGAATACTTTTAGAGAAAGCCATTACTACTGCCCATAATTTTTTTCAAGTTTGAAGATAACTCATTCACTTTCTACACTCATAGCCCCACAGTAGGATTTTCTCCTGTGTCGTGGGTACCATGGACACACAAGACGAATACACTAACACCCAGACCCAGTACATAAATCTAAACTCATCATTCAGATACCTGACTGGCTGGGAATCGAACCCGGGTCACATTGCGCGACCGGTATGGTAACCGCTCCGCGACGCGGGTCGTCTGAAGTTTGAAGATAATATGTGGATGAAGTCCGTGCCGTATTATTAAGGGAAGGAGACAAGTCAAAACGATCATTTACGAGATCAAAATTCGAATCATGAAACCCCATGGGGGTAGCAGACATAATGCGACAGTGGATATCCACGTAAAATTCAAATACAAATTATTAATTCCATTTAATGAATGGCGTTACATTCATATGATTATTGAAACCATACAATATGTGCCGGATATTAGGTATGAAATTGTAATTGGAATTTAAATACACAAAGGTATTTTATTTCAATGAACAATTTAGCATCATTTTGTACAAATGAAAGTGTAATTTTACGCCATGCTTCATTGAACATGCGAAGCTACAACATACCTATAAAATTTGTAATTTTTTGTTACTGCCTGTAAAACCTAATGTTATGAGAAAGTTAGTCAAGACGATTGGACTTTGCATTACCACTAAATGAACATACATACATAAATTCGCCTCTATAACATAACCCTGCCTATGACGCAATCGAGAAAAGCCATTTTCCTTCTCAAACGCAATCTAGTATAAATAATATACTTGTATTATCCATTATTGTTGATCAAAAGGGCGTTTCATTCCAATACGTGTCATAGAATGAATTTAAAACGCAAAAAACACACGCTTTCTAATCTCATAGCCCCACACTAGGATTTTCTCCAGTGTCGTGGGTACCATGGACATACACAAGACGAATACACAGACACCCAGACCCAGAAAATGAATCAAAACTCATAATTAAGATACCTGTCTGGTGGGAATCGAACCCAGGACCCATTGTGCGTTAGACCAGTATAGTAACAGCTAAGCCACGCGGGTCGTCAAAAAAAACGTGAATGTGTTAGCTGCGTGTATACTTTCCAGTATATTTGTAATACTCGTGTAAAGTGTAAGTGTAAAGTGCGCAAGAGACGTTGATCGGTAAACGTCACTCTTAGCGTTACTGTTTCACGCGATTTACCAGTACCACTAGCCTTATATCGTTGCTTGAGGAGGAAATTTGTTATACTTGGCTTGCCTCATTTAAATATGTCAGTAATTTTTACTCTTCGTCTTATAAACTCAAATGTAATAGTCTGTATTTCATCTAGTTATTGCCCCACTGTTGGGCTCGGGTCTTCTCACAGAATGAGAGAGTTATAGGCCATAGTCCACCGCGCTGGGTCTTAATATAGTCTGTTAATAGGTTAATAGTCTGTAAATCTGGCTTTTAATAGCTAAATGTACAGATAAAGTAGGTGATCTTACAACGGCTTTGTTTCACTGATGTACGGAACTCTTAAAGCAGAATAATAATTGCTCCAATCTTACCCAACGCACCACATAATAACCGTTTGCTCCGCACGCCACCTGCGCTAACCTCAGCGGGAAGCAGCCCGTATAAATTGTACTAACATTTAGTTTAGACATTATCCACACGTGTTATCGTTAGTTGAAACATATAGTAATGTTTCCATTATCTTCGTATTATTATATAACGGTTTTTATTATGTAAAATTACAATCGTAAAAAGAACAGTTATATACAAAACCCATCAACTTGCAAAACATTAACATTACATGACTAAAACATTATTGATCTTATAAATGACGATCCTTAATGACGACCGGCGTGGCCGAGCTGTTACTATACCGGGCTGACGCGCAGTGGGTTCCGCGTTCGATTCTCGGCCATACAGGTATCTGAGTTATGAGTTTAGATTCTTGTTCTGGGTCTGGGTGTTTGTGTATTTGTCTTTGTGTGTGTCCATGGTACCCACGGCACAGGAGAAAATCCTACTGGGAAAGCGTAAATGTAAAAGTTTTTGAGGATTTATTTGTGT
This sequence comes from Spicauda simplicius, assembly GCA_949699795.1. Classification (NCBI taxonomy): domain Eukaryota; kingdom Metazoa; phylum Arthropoda; class Insecta; order Lepidoptera; family Hesperiidae; genus Spicauda; species Spicauda simplicius. The sequence goes on from OX453060.1 coordinate 2,990,084, forward strand.
TTTGTTAATCTTCACGCAAAAACTACAAATCGCATTTCGTTGAAATTTGGCACACAGGTAGCTTATGACTTCGTCCCTGTAGTTCCGGAATCAGAATAGGGCTATGGTATCCTCTGCCTATCGTAAGAGGCGAATAAAAGGGTCTAACGGGGTAGCGGGCGGCTACATTGGACGCTTTAAACCATCCAGCTAGGCGAACCCGGAAAGGCCAGCGGTATATGTGGCATATTGTAAAGACCACACGATAGCCCCCAGTCGTTTACCTGGGAGAGCCCAATGAGCCTACGTGCTCAAAGGACGTCAGTTGTGTTCCTTCGAAGATCCCGGAGTCGCCCTCGTAGCATCGAGGTAGACCACCGGGAGGTTTTAGTGCGCCAAGAATCCCACATAACGTTTTCATGACGTCAAGTACCTTTTAAAGGTTTCACTCCTTGATAACAAAAATAACTCGAAGAAAGTGCATGACCTGATTAACACATGTGATAGTAATTAAAGGACTCGGAGCCATGGGAATAAGCCACTATTAATTTCTTTATTTCAATACATCAGATTTTCTATTTTGCTACTTCTTCGAACATGTCATATATACATTGTAAACTTTCATGGAAGAAGCAACTCCGCAGTCTATCAAAAATACGAATGGATGAAATTAAATCGGACTGAATACAGATTCCAGCAATATAACGTTGAATAGAAAGAATTAAGCATATTTCATTTTGGGAAAAAAGATCGTGAATAATAGAGAAATACTATGAATATGATATTTTTCAATATTAGATATTAACATTTATTACTTTTGCGATATAAAGAAACTATCAATTTAAAAATTAATATATTTTATGATAGTATCAAAAACACGGAGTTTTTTCACCTGTTTAAAGTTATTACTATGATTTAGTTATCAAGTATACATCAAAATATGTTGAAACGATTTTTCGTTTAAACAATATTCCATTTATAATGTTCCCACATACAGCTGCCGGCTACGGCTCTCGGGTTAATGTTTTCATACAAAACATTTAAATCCATTAAACAGTAAAAGCTAAAAGTTTTAGTTTTGCTCGGTGTTCAATTTGCAACATGTTACGAACTAAAGTTACAGTTAACTCTGAATTTATAACTATGAATTTGTGTGAGAAGATCTTAACTATATACAAAGTAAAGTGTATCCAACGGCTTATGTCGTATCATAGATAATTATCATTACTTAGGTATATTAAGTATACTAGCAGAACCCCGCAGCTTCGCCCGTGTTAAAAAAAACGATGTATCGATTGGCCCGTGGGAATTAGATATTTTTATACAGTAGCCTATGTGTTAATCCAGAGTGTCAGCTAACTCCCTATCAAGTTATGAAAATCGCTCCAGCCATTTACACGTCAAGAAGTAACAAACATACACACTTATAAACTTTCGCGAATGATAGTATGTTAATCATAAATTTTTGTATTTTGTAGTGCATATGACAATGTATGGGTTTGTTATGGAGGAGTTCAATAAAATCGAGTCCTTAATTTTTCAGAGTTTACTCCCTAAGAAACGATGGTAACCGTGTATCACAGGGTGGTACAATAATTTGAGTGAAAATCGAGTGAAACAGTAACGCTGAGAGTGACGTTATCTAACGTTCTTCAAAACTCTGTTTTCATAATGTCATAGTAGACGGCACCAAAGCTCAAATTACTGATAATGTTTACTACCTTAATAGTTACTGAAAATACAGAACTAATAATTACTATGCCATTAATATTCTTTCCTATCACGCTAAATATAGTTATTATTATGTTATTATGCCTTGTCAACAAATACACAATAATTCATAGAAGAAGCATTTATGATTCCTATATGTGTTTCAATATCAAAACAGGGACGGTCACAAGGAAGAGTATCCTTAATTACTTATTAACATAATGGTATACACGTTATTCAAAATTCTCTATCTCGAGAGTATTCTGCAAACAATGGACTTCCTTCCCGCAATATCTTGATTATCACAATGTACCAACAAACACGCATACATAATATCTTCCGGAGCCCTTCCCTAGAACAATAAAGTGATTAATTTACAATTGCCGCTAATTTACTTGACAGTTCGGTCGTCTTCAGAAATGTTTTCCCTCATTACATTATTAATAAGTTGGAAATTGTTCCAAGAAGATAATTGTAATTATTTTTGAGCACCCTCAAGTCGTAACGGAAATGAGTAATTTCTTTTTCGATCTTGTAATTGATTTATGGCTAATAATACTTTTTTCCTTGTTTTGAATATCTTTTTAAAATATTTTCGTTTTTTAACGAAATTTGTAATCATAATTAATTTAACAATACATATAGTACCGCTTGCTGTCGGCCTTGAATAGCACTTCTTCTCTACCTGCTAATTTGGTAGGAGGTGACTAAGGAGAAAAATCCAGGAGAGAAGCAGCAGCGCCTTCTTAAATATTCATACTGCTGTGGCCACTAACATGCGTTGGTCTTGCTGTGACTAAGCAACACCATATTGAAGGCGTAGTTATTTAGAGCTAATCCGTCTTGATCCGTTCCTTGCTTTGTTTGATATGTTTATCTAAACAAATTTAATAAATAAAGCAAATATTCCTACGTAAATACTTTCTCTGATCGACGACATTAAATTATCTTTTTTGTATCAATAAATCATCTATACATGATAGATGTCTAGAAATAATTCAAGACATCTATCACTATTCCTATATTGGCACATTTACAAGGCTCGATGCTTATAAAACCACCCCATTTATAAACAATAAGTAGATTGCTTCTAATACAAAGATATGAGCTGCATATTTTTTTTTTTATCTGACTGAAGTAGCAGACGAACTTGCAGTCCACCTGATGGTAAGTGGTCCCTGCCGCCCTGGTTCCATCTGAAGTCAATCACAGATGCGTTGCTACTCCCGAGGACTATGATGGTCGCCTCTGTGAATGTGTACCGGCAACCATACCCTTCTATCGAGACGCATGAAATGCTTCACGCTAGAAATTACTTCAATTCAAAGTGTCTTTGTTTTGACAGGAATCCCAACGAAGTTCTAAGGCAGGAGTCAGTCCTGCCCATCTCAAGGGAACGCAACAGATATAAGAGCATCGTATGGGACGAGTACGATACCCTGCATCAGAAGTACTTGGAAATCGGTAAGATGATGGATAGTTGTGTAAAAAATCTCTTCAATGCTAATATTATAATTTTATTACAAAGTTTGGCCTACTAAGTCGTCGTCAACCCATTATTGTCCTACTGCTGGGCACGGGTCTTCTCTCATGAGAGAGTATTAGGCTATAGTCCACCGCGCTGGCCAAATGCGAATTGGTGAACTTCACAGGAGGTGCCGAGAGCTTTTTTTTTAAAGAACTCTCGGGTGTGTAGGTTTCCTCACGTGTTTTCCTTCACCGAAAAGCAGTGATAATTAATTTCTAATACGCACATAAATCAGTGGTGCGTGCCGAGGTTTGAACCTCGGACCTCACGATCGAGAGGGCAAGTTTCAACCATTAGGCTATCACTGTTTACTAAGTAGGCCCGCTGAAAACAGAAAATATTAACTATTTGATGACAATTTTATATGTATAAAATAAAGAGCAATATTAGAAGCCTTTATTTCCAAATAAATTATTCTCGGATAAGAAATTCTTACCCATCTCTAACAAGCTTGTTAGATAATATTGCCTTGTACTTTTAAGTAGAACTATTAGAACTTTGATTGTATAAGATATGAATAAAATCTCTGAGGCTTATGATAATAATAATTAATTACTTACTTCCATAATTATAATTCTAAGTAACTTCATAATCAAGTCGCAATCCGGGATGGGAAACAATTTCAACTTTAATTAGCACCTTACGTGTCAAGAATTATTAACTTTAGTAATTGAAAATAGCTAGCGATTTCAAAGTTTTCACGAGTTGTCCGAAATCCTTGGAGTCCTCCGAATTAATTTTGTTTTTCATAACTTAGTTATTTAAGGCTGCCAGCTGCTTACTTATTAAATTGTTTTCTTATTCGGTAGTAAAACACTTTGTTACTTTATATTTCAAATTAGTTCCACAATTCCTCAAATTGATTATTGAACAGCTGATTCTTCTTCTGTTTCATGGTTAACTGAACTTAATAAAGTAAATAATTAAGATACTGGCTTATATTAAAATAAATAGTGGAGATAAAATTTAAATTACGTTTATACAAATCAAATAAGCATACGTCTAAAAAGTTTTTATTGAAAGTCCCGAAACTAATCCCAAATATTTTGCCCAGTTCAAACCCAAAATTCAATTACAGGCATGAAACCACGCATGAAGAACCATTACCGGGCACACCAGTTGTCCGTGTGGCTGCGGTTGATCCCCGAAATCCACCGGGCGGGGATGAAGGACGTCGTCGCAAAACACAACCTATTCCGCAACCACAATGACCCGGAGCTATACGACGGGCTTGTCCGTCCCGACCCACTCACTCGGGCCAACTTTTACGATCCCACTCTAGAGCTGTATAGAAAACCCTACAACGTCACCCTTGATGTACCCTCTACAACAATGGACACGTACGTAACTACTTGCATCAGCGTTATGTCAGCTCGACCCGGTGCGCCGGTGACCCAAAGCCAACCGAACAATAATACTCACGCTCAAGACGTGTCCAATTATGAAGTCGCTGGATATACGGCTTACTCTACCGCTTTGAGCGTCACTATAGCTATAGGATGCTCGTTACTTATCCTTAACGTTCTCATTTTTGCCGGAGTGTACTACCAAAGAGATAAAACAAGGTTACAAGTGAAAGCACTACAGCAACAAAAGAGAAACCACAATGCGACGTTCGACAGCGTATCCTCTAAGCATCCTCACTACTTTGTTGGCCATTCGCAAAGCTCAAGTACGATTGTGGATATAGACCATCAAGATAAGAACGCAATTATAGCAATGACGAACCGCGTACCCCACTTCACAAATGCAAATTGTCCGAACGTTTGCCACACTGGAATTCAAATGTCGAATTTGTCGCAGAAGCAAAGTCCGACGAACAGAGCGCAATGCACAACGCTACCACGAAAAGTTGGATTCAGTTACCAGAATCAGATATGCAACGCGTCGAACTGTATGACGTTGCCTAAGAATGCAACGTTCATGAGTAGCGGTAATTTGCCAGATGTGCAAGCTCAAACAGGACAATCGCAAACTCCGGGGAATGGGTCGGTACCACCTTCCTCGCCTCCGTCTCAACATTTCTCTCAGAAGTCGAGGGTGCCACAGGCAGCAATGTCCGAAATGAACGTATGAGAAATGGAGGATATTTACAATTATGTGTAAAGTGAATATGAAAAGTGAGAAAGACACTGATATCAAAATCACTGGACAAAGCACGGTTGTAAATATCGTAAATTGAAACACAGTGTAAATAAGTGAATTGACATAACAGGTACATTTTAATGTCTATAGTGTCGTATGTAAGCGAAGTCGAGTGTAAATGAATAATATTGGTTCTCTTGTACATAAACATTTTGAATTATAAATATACGTACGCGTTATGAAATTTCTGACGTCGAGTTTAACGGTTTCATGATAAAACCCAATTGTTCTCTCTAGATTAACGTCGTTCTGAATGGCGTTATTATTGTAAATAATTAGTACCTTAAAGACTGTAAAACTATAATATTATTTGACGTCGTGTCAAATTTTCCCTGTATTTATCTCGTTGGGAAATTATACTCACTATGAATGTTACGCGTATTGAATTAATTTCGAAATTAATTCTCATTCAAATCACTGCCCAATGTCAATGTTCTAGATGTAAAAATGAGAAATGAAATGAAAATTTTGTTAATAAAACAAACTAATATTCCCATATTTGTAAACATTGATTACACTGTGTCAATTTCATAGCATCGATATGAAGAGAAAAAAAACAAAGTATTTATAAGTGATAACGGGCAATACCGAATATATTCCATCAGTATTCAAATGAATTTTAATTTATTTGTTGCTACTGTCACGAGATAAGTATCAAGTTATTTATTGTTATGTACAGTAAAATTGTGCCCATAAATTTGGTTCTTTTTGACATTTCAATAACTTTTGTATTCATAATTCCAATCTGTCTGAATGAAAACATTCAAAATAAATGAAATCAAACAAATTCAAGGACAATTTTAATTCTTATCATCGAAATCTTACATTCGTGGATAAGCATAGTTGTTAAAAAATACACATGATTTTAACTGTTGATACCATAAAATAATTTTATCAGGTTTGTGTTTAAAAGTAACTACTATGTTATGTACACTCTGGACATTAATTTCACTATAACAATGATTTCAGTACAACTTATGCGTAAATTTATTTGTACGGACGTGTAATATTTCGATGATTATTAATACATATGTATATTAAATTGCATTACGCATTCTACACTATTCGTGGGTGCCATGAAAACACATGATGCTTTCACAAACACCCAGAGTCAGAACAGACATGTGTATTCATCATTGTGATATCTTTCTGGCCGGGGATCGAACCCAGAACCCTTTGTGTCAGGAGGGTATAGCATGTTATATCATCAGACATACGGGTGGTAAATATGACTATGTTATGTGTTTCCTTATTCTTGTTATTATATAACACCAACCATAATATTTGTCTGTTTGTTTGATTGTATTGTCTAACCGTTACTATGAATCTTATGACAAGTATCATCTTAAAAAAATAAGACAGAATAAAATTCGTGAAAATTAAATTCATGAGTTTATTTTTACACCCTTTCCGTAAGCCGAAGGTATTAATTTAGTTTGAATAAAGTTTTAAAAATTTTGTATTCAATTAATTTTGAATAAGCAAGGGACAATGGAACTGCTAATACACTTATTTCTATATATGCTATTTTTTTCAAAATTTTGTGCATATTATAATATGAATCAACATTATAACATTGCTTGAATTAACTAATTAATTCAAACAGTATTTATTGATTTATTTTTATTTTATAACACTGAAGTAAGAAACGAACAAAGCAGTTCACCTGACGAGGGTTATATCTGACTTCAATTGCAGACGCGTTGCTACTCCTGAGGACTAAGATGGTCGCTACAGATAAAAGTGAGCCCGCAATCACACCCTTCCACTGAAAAGTGGGAACTGTCTGACCATCTACACCCTACTACGCTTAAACGTGCAAAATGCGGCCATCCTAAAGCCAACGATGCATTGGCGACCCTTCTGATATTGCAAACATCCATAGGTGACGGTGACTGCTTTTCGTCAGGATTTTTCTTCTGACTGAAGTAGCAAACGAGCATACAGTCCACCTGATGGTAAGTGGTCACTGCCGCTCATGGACATCTGTAATCAACTTCATACAGAACTAGAGTTCCATCTGAAGTCAATCACACATGCGTTGCTATTCCCGAGGACTATGATGGTCGCCTCATGTGAAAGTGTGCCGGCAACAACACCCTTCTATCGAAATGCAAGAAATGCTTCACGCTAGAAATAGGTGTGGCGGTGGGACTACCCCGGTTGAACTACACTGGTTCTACCACCTGCAAAGCGCAAGAAATGCTTCACGCAAGAAAAAAACATATTTTACGTTTTACTTCTAACACACCGGGTTATAGGAAAATGATTGACGTCCTAAAGAATTATTACACGTGTAAACATGCAATAATAATAATAAGACACACAAAACAAACAAAATTGAATTTAGTAGCCTAAAAATAGGCAATTTCTAATAAAAAAAGTAAAAGTCGAATATCTCGAAAAGGGTCAAGTTTAGGGCAGGGTGTTTCATAGTAAAACAAGTCAGAAATGATAGGTACTCCATGACCTTAACGAATCTAGCACAACTTTTCTGTATCCCTGTAAAGCGAGGTTAAACTAAAACTGCTCAACCACCTTTCTCAGAATGTGTTAGTTCTACAATAACACCTAAGTACATTCAAGCAGCAGCTACTTTCTTCGCTAGAAAACAGCTGATAAAGACACTGCAATATTCCAGATTCCGCAAAAACGTCTCAAGTGGAGTATAAGTTTCCAAGCTCAGAAATCTGTGGGCGGATCGCCCTTATGTAAGAACGCTGCAATTTTATATTCATGTAAGACAAAAAAGATTTTAAGTAAATTTTAAGCAATATAAAAAAACGCTTTCTACGCTTATAACACTAGGATTTTCTCCTATATCGTGGGTAGCACGGACACACACAAGAGGAATAGACCCAGACCCAGAACATGAATCTCAATTCATCATTCAGATACCTGTCTGGCAGGAAAGCGAACCGGGAGCCATTCCGCGTCAGACCGGTATGGTAACCGCTCATCCACGCGGGTCGTTCGCAAGGGTTATGAGAATGTTGAACTAAAGTTTGGTCGATGACAAAAACGGTCAATCTGCATTCTATCGGCCCTACATTACTTCTTTTAACCGACTTTTATGATTAATAATTGTATGTGTAGATGCAGTTGTACCTGAATGTAAACAAACCCTTGGCGTCAAATTAAAAAATACGGAATATTCGCATTTGCGATTGTCGGTTAGGGATTCTTTTATCTGACTGAAGTAGCAAACGATCATGCAGTCCACCTGATGGTAAGTGGTCACTGCCACTCATGGACATCTGTAATCAGCTTCATACAGAACATGGGTTCTATCTAAAGTCAATCACACATGTGTTGCTATTCCCGAGGACTATGATGGTCGCCTCATATAAAAGTGTGCCGGCGACCACACCCTTCCATCGAAACGCAAGAAATGCTTCACGCTAGAAATAGGTGTGGCGGTGGTACTTCCCCAGTCGAACTGCACTGGTTCTACGTTTCGTAATATTCGTATACGCGCATGTTTAAATAATTACATAAGTTTCATCACTAAAGGGCACTGAAAAAAACTTCTAAAACACGACGTATAATATAATCTGGCAAGCCACCCAGCTGACCCGATTCGGCCTCTCCACTCAGGTCAGGGTTACTGCCGTAATTACGAGAATCTTACCGTTAATTTCGGTTGAAAGTTATATAAAAATATTTTAAAGTTTCTTTATTTTTATAAGCGTTTCGTATTTTGTTTTAAATATCACTTGCATTTTATTCACGTTTACACGAGAGCAATTTTGTTTGCTGGTCAAAATTGAGATTAAAAGCGTAAGTGACAGTTTAATGTCTGAAGATTTATTAAAATAAATACTTGCTTAAATAACTTTAAAACACCCTATTTTAATCAGTTAAAATAAAACGTGTGAAATAATGATGTAAAAGAAAAATAAATGAATTATTATGAAAAAAACTTTTCATCGTAAAACTACGTGAGTCAGTAGTCTAAGTGGAGGGTAGTAGCACAATATATGGCTTTTATTGAGACCGATATTGCTATGATAATAAAAAAACGATTCTTTCCTCTACTTTTTTACTGCAGTCGCTATATTTATAAATTGTTTAGCCTATATATAGTAATATTTTCCAATCCCTCAAACACGGTTGTAAAATAATATACCTAAGTCAGTGTTTTTGTCTCTCTCTGTGCAAGGTCATTTCAGATATGCGGTCAGAAGTAAAACCCAATCCGATATTATGTGTTACAATATAAGACGTAATTAAATAAATAACATTGTTAAAATCGCGTCAGAAACAAAGTAGCTAAAATGACGCAATAAGCTGAGATGTAAAGCAAACTGCATTACCCGCGGTACAAAGTGGCAAATTTTAACACATCATAAAACATGGTAAGCGCCATTTTTATTTTACACTGAGAATAAAATGTTTTATTGCGATGTTAGACTTTAATAACTGTTTGTTTTAATAATGTTAGCGTTACGTTTATGTGGTTTTTATCCACTGGTTTGGTGTTTGTGTCATAATTTCGTATTTCTACACCGTATTTCGTATAGTTCGTATTCCAACTGATGTACATTGTATAATACTGTTATGTTTGTTCACGTTTATAGTGTGCAATGATGAGTATTCTATTCTATTTTTCATCAAATTATGATTTTTCTTCTTTATTAAAGTTATACGTAGAGAGAAAAAGTGTTGCCATACCTATAATTACATTTAACAACTTCAAAAACTAAAATGTATAAAACAGTCGATCATTTCTTAAAACATTTACGTCCATCTTTTCGAAACTAAATTAATTGTATAAGTTTTAAAAGTCTGAAAAAATTAAAGTGATCGTAATCATATTGCTGTACTCGTCAACTTATTATTGTCCCACAGCTGGGCACGGGTCTTATATCACAATAAAAGAGTTTTAGGCCATAGGCTCGGGTGTGTAGGTTTCTTCAAGGTGTTTTCTTTCACAAAAAGCAGTGGTAACCTATTATTATGTTATCTTAAAACAATCATTTCACATGTTTTCAATCACCATTTTAAAGTGCATTGCAAGTTTTAGCCAAAACCGAAAACGTAAGTGTGGAGTATATATTGCAATGTTTTAGCAAAAACTTGATTTTAGGAATAATTACAATGATTGTTTTTAGGAAACGTAATAAGCTCATACGAAGGGTTGCTTTGAGCCTCGAGAAATGTTTGTTGATAGAATTCACCGTAACTATTACTCGTATAAGTCCTTGGCTTCAGTCCCTAGCTAATATCGAAATGCTTAATTTAATTAAAGTTATTCAGTTTAGTAGAAGCGAAGTACTGCCTCTAGTAGGGTAACCAGTCTCCAGTATTCGGGACATCTTAAGTTGGAGTACGAGAAAACTTTGTTTAACGGTACAATATGTACATATATTCGATAAAATTCTTTATTCTTTTAAATGCTAAGCGGAAAACGTATGAGCGCTTTCGGTACTAAATAGAACCCATAGGGTTCTCGATGTCTTTGCGTTCCTGTAGTTCCAGGATCAGAATAGGGCTACGGTATCCCCTGCCTGCCGTAAGAGGCGACTAAAAGGGCCTTCCGGGGTCGCGAACGGCTAGAGTGGGAGCTTGAACCGTCCAGCCAGGCGATCCTGGGAGGACGGCGGTGTGTGTGGTCGCATACCGCCGTAAAGACTACATTGGGTGGTGGGCCCATCCGCCCATCTAGGAGGAGCACGATGAGGCAACACGCTCAGAGGATTTCAGCTGCGTTCGTTAGGAGGTCCCGGAGCCCTCTTTATAGCGCCTAGGACGGCCACCGGGGGGGTTTTAGTGCGGTAAAAATCCCACATAACCCTGCGTCGCTCCCATGGTGTCGGGTACCTTTTGAAGGTTTCCCCCTCGAAAACAAAAAAAAAAAGTTCCCGATGTCCTTAGTGCCACAAAACAACAATATTTCTGTGGCACTAATCAGAGATGAGATATTGGTTTTGATTCCGCTGGTTGGTTAGTTGTTTTGGTTTTAACGAGAAGGTGCAACTGCCATACTTGTTGTTACAGTGAAACAAATCTTGCGTTTCAATATACAATACAAGTGTGGTAAACGTCTCACTTATCTATGACAAGCGACCATCTTAGTTTTCGAAGCAGCAACGCATCTGTTATTGACTTTAAATAGAATCATTTTTCTACATAAAGTTAGTATCAGATAGTGACCACTAACCTTCAGGTGGACTGAATTTTTCGTTTGCCACTAAAGTAGTATAAGTTGTTTAAAAGAATCAAACCTGGGACATTCCTTTAATAAGACCAATATGGAGATCGCTCCATCACGAAGAAGGTCAATCAAATGATTAATATACCTTCAAATTCTTGTCAGCACTTCCCCATTGCATCACAATCTTGTTAATAACTTTTCTTCTCGTTAGTCGTGCAAAATTTTAATAGGGAACAAAATCCAATTTACCTTTGCTCGTCTCGGGGATTCAGTTTCCGTTAGCCAAATTAATCGGGAATTATGGATCATTATTAAATTAGCTTCACAAAGACACGTTTTATTAATCGTACTTGTATCTGTGCTTCTAACGTATTTCGTAAACATTTAGAGATCCTTCGTTTGTAGAAGTTCCTTAGTTTGTAGAAGCTTTTCCTTGCTATTTTTTTATCTTATTGAAGTAGCAAATGAGCTTGCTGATGGTAAGTGGTAATTGCCACCCATGGACATCTGTAATGAAATTAACATAGAACCTGGGTTCTATTTTAAGTTAATCTCAAATGCGTTGCTATCCCCGAGGACTACGATGTTCTCCTCATATAAGTGTGCCGGCAAAAGCAAACAAACCATTCCACCGTAACGCAAGAACTACTTCACGCTGAAATAAGTGTGGCGGTGGTACCTCCCTGGTGGAAGTACACTGATTCTACCACCTAGTATTTCTTAAACATTTGGCGATCCTTTGTAATATATAAGATACCTAGTATTATTTTTAAAGAAGCTTTCCCTTTATATTCTAACTACTGATGCAATTTTAAAAATCCTTGTTTTCTCATCTGAAAAAATATAAGGAACATTTGTGCAAAATTTCTTCCTTCTACAACTGCTTTAAACTGAACGGTGTATATCAGTGTTAGAGTTTTATTAATCAGATAGATAATTTAATAAATAATAAAACCAGCTAAGTGTGACCGTAATACGCGCTCGAAGGGTTCCGTATTATATGATAAGACAAAAATCATGTTTGTTGTACAGAAGCCCCCTTAAATATTTATTTGTTTATTTTTAGAATGTTTTCATGCATCCTCTGTGAAAATATCAAGTATGTAGCTATCACGGTTCATGTGATATAGCCTGGTGACAGACAGACAAACGGATAACAACCTCTTAATAACAGGGTTTCGTTTTTCCCTTTGGATACGGAACTCTAAAAATAATATATGAAAATCTGTTTTTTTTTATAGTTAGCCCAAACGATAAGGCAGACGGGCCACCTGATGGAAAGCAGTCACCGTCGCCTATGGACATTTGCAACACCAGGGGAGGCGCCAATACATCTGCAAATGCATGCATGCAACGAGGAGAGCTCTTTTTACACCTTTCTTGAAGAGCCCCATGTCATAGCGAATGTATGTTACATTAATTTTAACCGAACAATTTTCTTTTGTTCAATCTGATGTCTCACTGACCGCTCCTTATAAACTTGACAATCGTGCAATCGTCGATTCCCATGCGCCATAGTACTACGCTCTCATTAACTTTACAGTAAAGGCTCTGCTGAGCATTAAGAGCTCAGAGCGGTAATAGGGGAAAATCGAAAGGAAAAGTCTTAAAAATTGAAGAAAAGAATACACCTGCCAAACCGTTGATTTGATTGTTCGAACGCCTTTGTGTTAATACGACTTGCTGGAATAACGCTAAATATAATCACACGAAATCAAAGTTAATATCAATAGCGTTTTTCTGTGACATTCATTCAAGACTTCATTTTCTACCCATTTATCCTTAATTACTGTACAAAATTAATATAATATATGAATGAGATAATACAATAATACGAGTATAAACAAATATAATGATCGTTCCGTCAAAAAAATAAATAAACTAACATCCATCCATCCATCCATAAATCAGCCTTTTCATGTCCACTGCTGGACATAGGCCTCCCCTAAATGGCGCCACTCCAACCGGTCCTGTGCCCTCTAAGCCCAACGGTCTCCCGCTGTCTTCTTCAGGTCATCGGTCCACCTGGTGGGGGGCGGGGGGGCGACCTGTACTCCTTTTGCCTAAACGTTTTTCAATTGTCTTACAATATGTTACGAACATACTGTAAGACAATTAATTGAACCAATATGATTCTTTTTTGTTATATAAATAATACACAACTGTTTATTTCTAAGCTTTCAATGTACCCGTATGTAGTTGAAAATGATGATATATTGTATAATGAAAAAATCAATTTTTAAAAGACAGAAGAAGAAAATAAAAATAAATAAGCGCACAAAGTAAACTCACAAAGAGCTTCCTCATCGCTAGTTCGATGGCGTTGAAGTGCGTACTGTAAACGGTAGACGCTTCAAATTAATGGCATCTGATGTTAATACGTTTTTAAAAGATCGGAGCGAACATAATATCCAAGCACTCACTTTTTGTGTTGGTGAAGGAGCAAGTGAGTTTATAGTCTTGATTTTTTAACGACCCGCGTGGCAATTGACGCGCAATGGGTCCCGGGTTCGATTCCCGGCCAGACAAGTATCTGAATGATGAGTTTAGATTCCTGTTCAGGGTCTGGGTGTTTATGTATTCGTCTTGTGTGTGTCCATGGTACCCACGACACAGGAGAAAATCCTACTGTGGGGCTATGAGTGTAGAAAGCGTGAGAGCGTGAGTCTTGATGTTAGATGCAGATAATTACAAAAAGCTTTTAGTGAAAAAACTTTAAAAATATTAGCTCGTTATTAGTAAATTTACATTTTATATTATTACTAGATAACCCAAGAAACATCGATTAATATAAAATTGATATAATTGTAATAACATGTGTTTTAAGGGCAACATAACTGAGGTATTTCAATTTAGACGTCAGGTATAGCAAAACATCCGTGGCTTACCTCAGAGAAGACTACATATTTCACTTATAGAGCATTATATATGCATTTCATTGAGGGGAGGGGCTCTCCTTTTTGGCGCCGTCAAACGGTAGAATAGAAGCGATGTATTAGAATTTTTTTGGGGGAGAGGAGGGGAGGCAGGTCCTTTTTTGACTCCTCCATACGGAAAAATATTGTGATATACGTGTTTATAAGGGACATACAAACACTGATTTATATTTGTATGCAAACGACAAAGAATATGTGTACCCATTGACTTGACCTATACGCACGTATGGTAAGAAATGAAGAAAGTATTTTTGTATCCGACATTTCTCCTCTTAATCAGAAGAAAATGTTGAACCTTGTTGCTAGAATTATAAGATGATACCCATGCGTGATCGACATTGTCTTATTTGACATCGATTACAGAAGTCAATACGTGGCAGTGGCTACGTACCATCAGGTGGGCTGAAGGATTATTTGCTACTAACACATTAAATATAAGTAAAAGCACATCATGTACATATTGTTTGTTTCATATTACTTTTCGTTGAATACCAGGCGCTTTATATTAATTATATTATCGTCAACTTTAGCATTATATTCTAAAACGGTTTTAACAACACTTAAACATCGTGAAATGGAAAAGGTTTCATTATGATCAATTAAAACGAACGATTTAATAAATTCGTAGTTGTTCACACATATTTTTGTCTTGGAAAGGCATTGTTTAGCCCTGATGTTGTTTGGCTTGAAAGAATTATGAAAACCAATGATACTTAAGCGATACATTGCAACTTCATCCTCAGGAGAACGATCGCACTTGCGATGAAAATTACTAATGACTGGATGCATTTTACTTCTACGTTTGAAATAAAAGTTGTATTCAATTATAATAAAAGTTAATAATAGATACTGATTAACTGTAATAGTCACGCTTCATCAGGTGTATTATTGAAATTTACAACTTTTATGTAATAAAAATATTTGTAAAAAAATAATACATCTATCAAGTGTCAAAATACTACGCACATTCAATTTATCTCTTAAAAACCTGAATTTGTAGATTTTCCTCGGGCTTCATACAATGAGTAAACCGTGAGGAAAAAGTAGTCATAAAATCCAATCAAATCCAATAAATTACCTTCACAAGTATCCTGTAGTGTAGTAAATTGTTGAGTCCGTGATAAAACAAACGTCCATGATAGTGAACATCAATTTAAAGATCCATTAAACATTGATAGCTTCATTAGCCAACGTGAGAGTAAAAAAGATAAAAAAGAAAACGAATGTAAAAGTAAAAAGAAATAGGCAAAAAGGGAAAGGAAAACTCACAAAGAGCTTCCGCGCCACTAGTTCGATGGCTTTGAAGAGTGTACTGAACGTTGGACGCTTCGATCTAATAGCATCTGACGTGAGTACGTTTGATACTAGAAAGAGGGTCACTTTGACCCTTTTGAAACTTGTCGTATAATAATAAAATTCTCGAGGTTAACCCTTCGCTTATTAAATTAATTACTTCTACAGTAATTGCTTTTATCTTTAGGGATTTACCCTTCAACCATATTTATAAGTAAATTTCGCTACAGCTTTGAAAAAATACTTTAGATAATGTAACTGATAATCTTACAAACGACTAGATCAAATTCTCAAACTTTTTTCAGTCTTATAACGAATGTGGGCTAGATTCAAAATATTACGGCATCGCGCAGTATGCCATAAATAGGGTCACGTGACTTTTCCAACCTGACCAAAGTATCTTCAAACCTTTTAGTAACAGGGCTAATACCACGGATAGTGCAAGTACTGTACAAGTCGGTCGGTAAACGAAAGTACACCGAAGTTTCCGTAAATCGGCTCGAGCACTAAAATGTCCCCTAATGGCAAAGTTTGCTGGAAGCCAGCCAAGGCTAAATTAGAAGGCAGATGATGAAATCCGAGAAATGACATTCAATCCCGGTGGTTTCATAATAGTATGTTTATAGGACTGTTCACGGAACATTAGTAAAGGAAGAATTTTATTTGCCAAAGAATTGGCAGTTAACGAGATTCGGTGACATGTAATTAATATGCCAAAATATACTTCATTTTTATCAAACTCTGAATTTCTGAAAAGTCAAAAGATACGTATGTCATCGATAAGTATTTTGTATGCTAGACGATTGAAAACTCATGATGATTACATGATTATTGCAGCTACAACCTACAACCTGCATTGGGTCATGACTCTATAAATATGTATTTATGTACGTATACACATGT
The DNA here is from genome assembly GCA_949699795.1 of Spicauda simplicius. NCBI lineage: Eukaryota > Metazoa > Arthropoda > Insecta > Lepidoptera > Hesperiidae > Spicauda > Spicauda simplicius. Next base: position 3,006,735 of record OX453060.1, read on the forward strand.
ATGTATTTTTATTCATAATCGTTTAAGCATTCAATGCAGTCAATTATTTTACAGCACATACATTCATTTTTGTTTATTCCAATGCGCCTATACATATACCCTGTTAACTATCTTCTGAACTTTCTACCTAAGTTTAAAGGAAGATTTTTTATAATAAGCATTGTTTTTAAACTGTACTTATTGTACTGTTTTCTTTAGTTTTATCTTTTTGTCTATAGAAATGTAAAATAAATACAATACACGGAATAGAGAGGTAAAAAGTCTGGACATTTTACCTATTACATTTGCATTTAAGATACATTTGAGCACCTATACTTTTGTATATGTTCTTATCATTGTGTATCCATATTACCAGACATATAAAGAAATTGTAAAGCCACAAGACTTTATTAATTATTAACTCTTAATACTGTAATACTGTTTTATGTTGCTTTTTATTCTTAGAACTCTCAGGCTTTCAATTTAATACTTTATCTACTTTTCAAAAATTTAATTCATTTATAAGGATGAGTAGAAGAAGGCTTAACGCTGAAAAGCCATGGGTTAATTCAGGGTCGTTAAAATTGTTTTCTCACAAATTAATTCTAATCTGATCCATTCAATGTTGACACTACGCTAGGCTGGAGTGAAATTTAAATTGGATTCTATCCAACTTTATTATAAAGGAGTATTTTTGACGTTATGTGATTTGGGTGACTATAAATACAAAGTCGGGGTCAAGAGACGTGCATTGTAGGAGTCTAAGTTTGTGTGAATCTTATTTGGATGCTTTATACTTAAATGTAACGATTTGTCAGATAGGCCACATGAGCGAAAGTTGTTACTGTCTTCTATGGATATTTACAACACCAGAGGGACAATGATTAGCAAGCTTGCAAGAAGATTTGCTTTTGGACTCTTTGAAAGACCCCAATGTCATAGCGCTCTCGGAATCCCGCAGCAGAAAGTTCATTTTGCATTTTGCAAAATGTAACAATAACCGAACGGTGTATACACATATCAATAGCAGAAAAAGCAAGTTATTAATATAAAAACATGTGCTGATATTTCAATTTTCCTAAAAAAAAGTTTATTCAAGATCTTTATGAATGAGAAATGTCTTCGTCCTTTATTTGCTGTGTTGCATACAAAATTGCCGTATACTAAATCAGTTCCTTACCTTCATATCTCCCTCAACATACACCAAGACACTAATTGCGTCATAAATGTCTGACATCAATATCAGCTGTGAGTGATGTAGGCGAGATCCGGAGGTGTCGTAATGTGTCAGGAACAAATTGATAACACTAGAATTTATAGGCACCAGTATATTTGGTGTTCAAGTATTAAGACCGAGAATATTGTTTCAAAATGGCTGCTCTCATTTTAATATCGACGGAAAGCAATCTTGTTGTATTTCGAATGCAACGCTATGCCCAAAAAATATGAAAAGATTCATTGTTTTTTAATTACATGGTCTACTAGAGTTACTAGTTTTGTAAATGTTGTAATAATTAAATCGGCAATAAAAAAATTAGAATTGCGTATCCCAAAAATTGATAATCTTTTTTATTCAAACTTTAATTGCCTGTTAAACTTTGCCTGTTTACTTAAGTAAATAATTTAAAAAATTCGTTCTTTAAAAAATGACTTTCATATTTATTATTTAAAGATATATTAAAACTTAACTGATAGTGCACAAAAATGGTATTTTTTTCCTTCTCTAGTAATACTCAATTCCCACGGGAAGTTCTCGCCAATAAAGGAGCTTTAATTGAATGGAATAATTAAAGCGAATGAATACAGGAGCAAACTTTGCTTTTCGGCGAAAAAAGAATTTAATGTAAGAGAAAAAATTGTTTCCGTTGAAAAAATATTGAAGGGAAAAGGATGTTGATCATATTCATATGATCAACACACCCTTGGACACTTAAATTGGGCAGCAATGTCTTTCCGTTTTCATTTATTGCAATGTATGTACTTAGTCGAGTTACTGTTTTATAATAATAGTTGTAGCAAACTAGTGTGCAGTCCAACCTCCAATAGGTTGCTCTGCACACTGTTTTTAACCCACTCCATCTGTTATCAACCATATATATGATTGTAATTCTGGGATCAGAATACGGCAACAGTATCTCCGGCACGTCGTAAGAGGAGACTAGAAGGGGTTTCGGGGTTGTGGGTGGCAAGAGCGGGAGCTCAAACCATTCGGTCTGGCAACTCCGGAAAGGACGGCGGTATGTGTGGTCGCATACCGTCGTAAATGACGGAGCGGTGAGCCCAACCGCTTACTTGGGAGGAGCCCGAAAGGGCAACGCGCACAGAGGACTCCGATTGCGTTCCTTTGGAGATCACGGAATTCTCTTTGGACACACACAAAAAATACACTGTGTTCTGAAATATTTCACGTCTAAATGTTACTTTATAAAATAAATTGTTTGTATTTGAAATAATAATAATGTGTAGTTTTCAACGCATTACTATAGTTTAAAGATATTCTATTCACTGAAATAGAATTCTGATATCGAAATCAAGTATCTAAATAGTAAAGCACTTTCAAAGAAGACTTGAACATTATAAGGACTTCATGAAAATTCTAATTGGTCCGAGTATTTTTGATAGAAGAAAATTTTAATAAAACTTGTAGAATCCGACAGATGTACCATTGATGTATTTATTTATCCTTATTTATCAAAACAGTGTATTACTTTTGGTTAAAGCGACAAAAGATTCTCCGTCAATGATTATATTATATGTGAGTCGTTATTAAAAAGTTTGATTTCAAACAGATAATAATGTAAATTTATCATGATTCATTATCACTACATGGTATAAAACAAAGTCGCTTCCCGCAGTCTGTTCCTATGTATGATTATTTAAAACTACGCCACTAATTTTAATGCAGTTTTTTAAATAGACAGATTAATGCAAGAGGAAGCTTTTTTATACATGTATTATACATAGAATGTATAATACATAGAATGTATAATACATATACATAGAATGTATAATACATGTATAAAAAAGTAGAGAAACACTGATAATTTTCGTTTTTTGACTTTTAGGCGGAACGACGTTCGCCGTGTCCGCTAGTTGTTTAAAAAAAATAATCACTCTGTCACAAAACAATCATTATAATAATATATAAAAAATAAAAATTCAAAACGTGACTGAAAATCATTTTCATCCGAATCTCATTTCGTCGCAAAGAGCTGAAACTGAAACAAAAGCCGTTTGGCAGCGCCCCACTTTTCAAGCCAAGTCATCAGTACGCCTTATGTCGGCTGAAGTAGATTGTTGTATTACCTATTTTGTTTAGAAATTTCTTACGCAAACAAGTTTCTAGGGCATGGAAATAGATTTGCAATAAAATACAGTAGGTTTTCTATTCGAACACGTCCTTGTATTCTTACAATATTCAAATACCTACTTCGCTAGTTATTTTCGCGGCTCCGTTTGCATTCGTCAAATTTACTACTATAATGAGTATCGTAATATCTTAATGTAGATCATTTACTAATTCTGTCAAATTTTAGCGAAATTCAAACAGTATTTTCTGCGTGAAAGAGTAACAAACCCACACCCATCCTTCACTTGCGCGGGGTACAACCCATTATTGTCCCACTGCTGGGCACGGGGCTTCTCACGGAATGAGAGAGTTTTTAGGCCATAGTCCACCGCGACCCAAGCGAGAATTGGTAGACACAAACTTGCGCATTTAATATTATTATTTTATTTATATAAAACAGTCAATTAATTTTAATTACATTACTTAGTATGTAAAAATATTACATAACTACACGTATTGATTCCATTTTTTACACGCTTTTTATTAGCTTCACCTGTATGTTTGTTTGTATGTTTGTAACCGACTTCTTTGGGCGCGATTTTAACCCACTTTAAACGGCCAGATTTCGTTCAAACTTTGAAGATTTATTATTAGCTTCACCTGTATGTTTGTTTGTGTGTTTGTAACCGACTTCTTTGGGCGCGATCTTAAAAAGCACCCCACGCTTTTTTTTAAATAAAATATATTTTTTTTATTCACACTATTGAACATTTTAACACTATTTTCTTAATTTAAACTCATTTAAATTTATTTTCTATTTTTTAGTTCGGTTTTCTTTAAAAAGCGTGTTTCTTAGTTTTTTTAAACTATTATTTATTTCTTTCACTTTAGCATTTTAGCCCCTAAAGAAAAAAGAGGGGTATTAGTCTATGAATTCGTGGCGCCTAAATGGTCTGAATTCGTTAAGCAGTACGCTCATAATTTAATAACTAGTACTTTGATTTGAGGGAGCAGTGATAGCCTAATGGTTGCCTAACTTGCCCTCTCGATCGGGAGGTCTGAGGTTCGAACCTAGGCACGCACTGTGCGTGCGTATTAGAAATTGTGCGTAATCACTGCTTTTCGGTGAAGGAAAACATCGTGAGGAAACCTACACACCCGAGAGTTCTTTAAAAAAAGTTCTCAGAGGTGTGTGAATTCCACCAATTCGCACTTGGCCAACGCAGTGGACTATAACCTATGGCCTAAACTCATAATGAGAGAGGATCCATGCCCAGCAGTTGGACAATAATGGGAGTGGGAAAATAATGGGTTGTACCCCGCGCAAGTTTGGAGGATGGGTGTGGGTTTGTTACTCTTTCACGCAGAAAATACTGTTTGAATTTCGCTAAAACTTGATAGACAGGTAGTTAATGATCTACATTCAGATTACGATACTCATTACAGTAGTAAATTTTACGGATGCGGGCGAAGCCGCGAAAATAACTAGCGAAGTAAGCGAGACTTTGATTTTATTTATCCGAATAAGATCATGACTCTCGTCATAATTGCATGTGTCTCCAGGGCCGTATCAATTTCAGTACTGTAATTAATATGTCATAGTATCACGACTCGATGCGGTATTAAGACTCAAATGTTTCTAACTATATAATTAAAGATATTTCGCTGCGATCTCGGATATCATGGGCCACGAGAGCAAAGTCAGACCAATATTACTGTTTAACCTCTTAACTAAAACATATAACATAACTAAAACATAACGCCAACTATTAAAACTGATTAATTCCTTCAATTTTAGCTAGTTATTATATATAAGCAGTCGGATTCCTAGTTTCATGATATTTTAATAAATTTAACGCTTTTTGAATTGTGATAAATATAAAAGTAATACATAATATACATTATGTAACACTTTTAATAAGTCATAGATTAAGACAATCGTATATTATCTTTGTCTGTGACCTATTTACTAATTTTTATTTCATACCAATATTGTTATTAAAATAATACAATTCTCCCTGCCTTTAACTCTGGTCACAGACGCCTTACTTAAAAACTATATAGTAATGTCATTGTGACAAATGAGTTAATTTAAATGATATGTTATCTGTCAGCCGCTTCAGCCTTAACGCGTGCCAAAGAAATTGAAATATATATATACAAACGTACATACGTTTAAAAACCAATACTTCAATAAATACAATACAACCAATAAATACAAGCCTGGAAAATTGTTTTTCTTAGAAGTCAGGGTTATCCTAACTTATGACAGGTATTTTTCTTTAACTCTCGTCTCATATTTAGAATTACATTTTTACGCGATGTGTATTTAATAAACTGGAATCTTTAAGTCAAAAATGGTAGAGTAAATATTTGTTCTCATTTCATAGCGATTATTTAAAACAGAATATTATAATATACTTTATGTAATATTTACGTTACGAAACACATCAAATATTTTTAATACATTACTATTTTGTATGAAAAACGTTCGACTTCAATTTTCTTTTAGCTCACAATATTATTACTTTTTGGTTACTTCGTTGTAAAAGTGCAAAATTTGGCCACATTTTGCAATGACGACCCGCGTGGCGCAGCGGTTACCGTACCGGTCTGACACGCAGTGGGTCCCGGGTTCGATTCCCGGCCAGACAGAAATCTGAATAGATTCATGTTCTGGGTCTGGGTGTTTGTGTATTCGTCTTTGTGTGTGTCCATGGCACCCACGACACAGGAGAAAATCCTACTGTGGGGCTATGGGTGTAGAAATCGTTTAGCGTTTATTTTGCATTTCCATTTCAGTTGCAGTTTTCCGTTCACACATAAGTCACTTCAAATGGGAATAATGTAGGAGCAAAAACTAGACTAAATTTGAAATACGTTGCTATTCCACAATGGTATTAGAAAAACAAATCGCTCGTTACGTCTGTCTATCACACACTGCGACAAAAAGGTCCGACACTTGTCAACCTTGCGTAAACTAAACGTCCTTTTTCTTTACGACAAAAACTGTCCTTCTGAGCACTTTCTATTACAATTTAAACTATTCCCAGACTTGCAAATGCGTGGTCATATTTCTAGCTCTCGTATTTTAATATGAGCGGAACGTTGACGTTTTAAATTGTACGATTTTTGCTACTCTATGCATAGCTTCCAACTTTATGAGAAAATACTGCTGAAGCGTCGGTTTCAGTTCCAGTTTCTAACATTATTTTGCTTCTGGATTAATATGTAATTTGTTTTTGAAGTGAAGTAACTGAAGATGTATTTATTTTGTTACTTTTCTTCGAAGGAAATTTATGTTTACTGATTTACATGAACGATTTCATGCTCTACAAGTCCTGTATATAATTGCATAGCAATTTAGTATGTAGTAAATTTCTTTTAAAGCATTTAATACATTCTTAATTAATATAAAAATTGTTATATTTCAAGTAAAGTTTATCTATTTAGTAGTAATCAATAGGTAGCAACTAGCTACCCGATGCCGATTATTGATACCTAGCTATTAAATATTTTGATAATTGAGTCAACAAATAACCTAACCTAATATAACCTAACCATGCCTACGATACTGGCACTTTGTAATAACAACGCTGGTGTTTTTGAATACAAATATATTTTAATTAAATTTATTTTATTTATTTTTCAAACAGCACCCAATAAACACCAGAGACGCAGCAGTTCTGGCGCTATCAGACGCTCAATACGTAGCGCCACTCGTCCAAACCGGAGATTTCCTCAGCGTCGCCAAGAGCACCCCTGACTCTGGACCTAACACCTTCTTTTATGTCTTCGACTATCAGACTAAGGATGGCGATTATCCACAGGTAAGAGTTATCACATAATTTAACCATAATGCCCATGATTTATTTCATGACAATATTGTTTCTAAATCCGTTTTGAACTGAGTTTCTGGTATGTAACAATAGTATAGTTACGTATATGTATATACGTAATTTTAGCAGAAGTGGCTCAAAAATGTCGGTACTAATGTCACTTAAAGTGAATCTTCGGTATTCGATCAGTAAATGGCATACGTATCAAAGCATTATACCGTTTCCAAATTTCACCACTTTTCACATTTAATATCGTAATTACAACATTAACACATGATATTTTGCTTCCTGATGATTTGCTGTGTTAAAATTTTTTTTGGTATTTCAGTTTAAAAACAGAAAGATTTTTTTATAATGAGAAGTCTTTAAACTTACATTTCTGAGGGACGCTGCTGATGCAGTATCATAAACCATGATGTGCCACTTTGTTTCATTATCATACATTTTCATCGTCGCGATTCGAACAGCGGATTTTGATAAAAGACAACATTTTTAAGATTAACTTTGTTTCTAGCGCATGGGTTCAGTACATGGAGAGGAGTTGCCATATCTCTTTGGCGCTCCCTTGGTGGATGGGTTGGGCCATTTCCCCAAAAACTACACAAAGTCCGAAGTGGCCCTGGCGGAGGCCTTCATCCTCTACATCGCGAATTTCGCTAGAACCGGGTAAGTTAAAATATGAACCTAATTTATTAAACTGATCTTCAGTTGTCTTCAAACTTTATCTGTAATGGCAAAACCAAATTGTGTGGTCAACCGCTTGCTGGTGTTTTTGTTTTTTAATAGTCTCGGAGTAGAACGAGAACGATTTTTTAAAATAATTTATTCATATTTTTTTCGCGGAGGAAACTGAGAATTATTTTCGGAGTACTTTGAGAATAAGCCTTTGTTTTCAGAGGTAGCTAAGTCCCAAAGAATTGTATGACCTATAAATACAATAGGCATTATTTATATTTTGTCTTTTGGTTATTACATGATTTTAATAGAAGCTCATTTAATGTAAATTTATTTCATGTTAAAATATTGCTTAGGACAAAGAATTCACTTGACTCAAAACATTATACATTTTACACAAAATACCTATAAGCTGAAAACAAATTAACCTCAATCAAATACAAACAGATTGTGACAAATTACGTAATTGCTAATTTGGAAAATTGACCGAGACTTAATAATTAAAGTAGCAAGAAAACATGACACTAATATAGGCGGCCATTTTGTGTCAAGTCACTGTTTTGTTCCCTCATATTTTGTTTGAGGGATTGTCATGAATTGCGTTTGTTTACTACTCGACCAAAACAATTAGGCGCACGACAGTTGAAACGTCATTAGAACTAGGGATTTCCCATCCCGATACGAAATATATTCTATTACCAAATATCAAAAGTATGTAGGTATACCATTATTAAAATCTACACCATAGTGGTGTATTTTCAATAGTCGAGTATTTATTGAAGCACTTTCATGTGCTTAATATATTCGCAGACATGGAATATTTTCTTTCTTTTTTATGTGTGTAAGAGACTGATGCCTGTTGCAGCACACATTCGATTTTCGACTTGGGAGACAGGAATACTGAGGCCAATACTCTTCTTTTGTTAAAAAAAAGCATATTTTGAATGTAAGAGTCCTTTCTCCTCCACGAATAGTCTTTTTTCTACCCATTTTGAGTTTTATTGACGAATAATCAACTAATTTAATAATAACTTTAAAAATTCAACAATCACTCATTAAACTAACATTAAAACGAAATAACATTAAACACGTGTTGGCTAACGTAAACACCTAGACGATACACGACTGCACGTCACTAGGGGATGCGCGGGGTAAGAAGCGAGACGCGGGGTATTGAACCACTTTTGTTTTATGCGCCTAATTGTTGTGGTTGAGTAATACGTATTTAATTGTATGTAAAATGTTTTTGGAGTTTTTAAGCTATTGCATAGCTTTTATCGCGGGCTTTGAGCGCGGTGACCGAATCAAGAAATTGCGTAACGAAAAAACGTAGTAGGGGTGTTAGGTTTTTTCGTTACGAAATTTCTTGTTTCTTAAAAATAAAAAACCGGTGGCAAAGCGGCCTCTCCAACCCGAAACTTATGATTTATTTATGGACGACTGCGTAAGGAGGGTAATGTTTTGCGAATGTATGTATGTTTGTATGTACCTTAAATAGGACTTGGATATAACCGTGTTAATCGTCACCGAAGCGAGTGAAGTCGCTGTAATAGGCTGGTATATTATAAGTTAGATTAAGCATTTTACCCGTGATATAAAACCATCTGGTTACAAGTTTGATTTTTTATTGTATTTAAGTAGGTAATCAAGTATATCAGAATTTGGCTAATACTCTTAATTTACTCTTTTATTATTTCCCGTAAAACGCAAGATTGTAAGCGGAATTTCATAGACATATTCGCTGGGAAATTTATACAAATCTCAAATCTCGTTATATGGTATCCAATCCCTATGTTACGACTCTTTGATCAACCGATAATTAAAATGATCAACAGAGAAACAAAATTAGATATACATTATAAAAGATAACCTCATATCTTTGAGAAAGCAAATTCAAAATATTTCGTTAGAATACTTAGTGATATATGTTAATTTATAACATGAATGATAGATTAGAGTTTTATATTGGGAGTTTGTTCCTAAGCGTTTATTAAAATTACAACCAATGTTATACGACAACTACAGTTTTTTTTTTACATTTTAATACTTAACGGGTATTTTTCCAATATTTCGACCCAGTTGCATGGATCGTAGTCACGGTAAAACTGTGGCTGTGGGAAGAAACCGTTGACAAGCAATATTTCGTAGATTATCCTACCCAAGTCTACGTATTTTCTAGGGGTGTGCGAATAATTCTAACTCGAGAACTATTCTTCCCGAAGGGAATATTATTGGAAATTTTCGAATAATTCGGAAGTCTCCGAATAATTCGAAAAGTTCCAGTTATTCGATTTTTTTCGAACTTCGAATAATTCGACAAAGGACATGACCGGTTTTTGCCTAGTTGTCGATGGATCATAACAGTTACAAAAGTCTGATGATAAATAATCTAAAATATACTCATAAATTACCGTATGTTTTATTTCTAGGCAGAACTCGAGAGGAATAGCACAGTCTATTAAAGTATTTTTTTATTTCCGGTTTAATGAGAACCTCTCGCCATTGTTGCCCCTCAGCAGTGTTGCCCCTTAAGCGACATTTGCCTCATTTTTGATAATTTTGATTTTAGGCGCGATTTTCTGAGTTATATTGCTAAAAATATATTTATAATTGAGAATTAGACGAGCTTACCTGTAAGTGAAGTCTGATTCTAATTTTATGAATGGTGATCTGAAATATAATTGAGTTTACAGTGTAGTAATCTTGTCCACACTCCGCCGGCACCGCGATTGTTTAGCCTAATTAAAAAAGATTTTTACGGCCAAACACCATACGTCATCTATGGACACTGGCAACACCGAATTCTCACTTGCTTTAGAGAGTATTATTTCCCATTGCTATCCTTGATGATATCCATTTCCTCATCAAGGAGACACTTTACTGTTTACTGTTGAATTATATGATTTAATAATGTAATTGAGTTATATTACATAATAACCAGTTATGAATTATAATGTTTTATTGTTGCAGTTTGGGTATCGATTTATTCGATTTGGGTGGGTGGGTGATTATATTTCAGATCACCATTCATAAAATTAGAATCAGACTTCACTTACAGGTAAGCTCGTCTAATTCTCAATTTTATTTCATGGTGATCTGAAATATAATTGAGTTTACAGTGTAGATGTTTAGAGTCTGCTGCAACAATATATATATTTAATGGAATTAAACTAATTCAAATAATTAAACATTTATTGTTATGGTATCTTATGGGTAAAAGATATTCTAAAATCCATAATAGGGAAACTCACATTAAATATTTACAATATAATAACTAGACATAGTGAATGCCAATGATGACAATCAATATGTGCTTTACTAGAAAAAAATGGTTTAATTTAATACTGCGAAAGGCAGTAATAATGATTAATTTAGGAATGTTTAGTGCTCTTATGTCTTAACATCCACAAATTTTGATGAAACAAATGTGATAGCATAATCATAATGGATTATACTAGAATTGAATTTAATGGATAATTTCCTTGTCTAGATAATATTGTTTTCCTTTCTTTAATAAAAATAGAAAAAGAAAAATAACTGCATTACATAAATTTTATAAATAATGTCATAATATATGTATACAACTGTGTAAATAATTTAATATAGAACAAGCTTAATACACATATTATTTGACACATTAATAGTAATTAATGTGATCAAGTTGATCTCGATAAGGACCTATCCTGCAGTAACTTGAAGTACGGGTTCTTAAGTTATTGTTTATTATATTGTTCACACTTATGTATTGTTACTATTACAGTAAATCATTATTTTCTTACATACCTTTTTGTTGACACATAACCAATGAATCCTTCGGTCTGAGAAATTGCTTTGTAGAGTGCTGCTCCTGCGATTTCCACTATTCCGTCCTGGCTTTTCTTTGTCACTTTCCATTTTCTTCCATTTTTCCATAAGTTTTGCTTAGTTTTACACATTTTACAAAACTTTGAAAAAATAATAGCGCGATGCCATAAAAGCGCGAAAAAGAAGTGAGAATTCGGTGTTGCCAGTGTCCATAGATGACGTATGGTGTTTGGCCGTAAAAATCTTTTTTAATTAGGCTAAACAATCGCGGTGCCGGCGGAGTGTGGACAAGATTACTACACTGTAAACTCAATTATATTTCAGATCACCATGAAATAAAATACACTTAATAACAATTTTGTACCCTTAATAACATTTTATTCATTTATTTTGTTAACTAACCGAAAGTTCGAATTATTCGAATTGAATTTCGAGTCGAATATTAACATTTAATTTGAGCGGTATGTACACCTGTAGTTAATTTTATTTTTTCGTTAGTTTATGTAAATCACAAATAGTTCGTAGTTTGGTGGGTAAGGATACAGTTGGTGTTGTGTATCGTGATATAGAACCAAAAAAAATAAACTAGACGTAGGACACATAATTAAAGTAGTTAATCTACCACTTTGCACCACGTCCACCAATTCGCACTTGGCCAGCGCGGTGAACTATGGCCTGTAACTCTCCCATTCTGAGAGAAGACCCGTGACCAGCAGTTAACAATAATGGATTGACGACGAATCTACCACTAGTGCTTGTTAACGATTTCTTGCCGCCACCGCAGTTTCACTGTGACCACGATCCATGCAACTGGGTCGAAATATCGGCAAAAGAAATTCAAAAAGCGCATGTCGTTAGTGCCCTTCAGAATTTGAACGTATAAATTCCGGGATAATATTAGTCTAAAATCATATACAGCTTGTTGCCATAATAACGTACTTAAGTACGAATATTCCTAGTTTCAACCTACAGCTCTATTAAGCCCAACTACAAAGGGAGCTTAAGCAGCGAATCTGCAGCCTTTGACCGCCGGAACAATAGAAATGGACGGAATGAACGACTCACTAAGTATTTGCCAGTACATGCCGATTGTTATATTTCTCAAATTAGTGGAATAAAGCGAATATTAAATCACTTAAAAAAGAAAAAGTTTTGTAGACATTTAAGTAGCTAACGAGAAATACATACCTAATATTATAAATATGAAAGTGTGTTTGTTTGTTCCTCTTTCACGTCACCACATAGCTATTATATGATATGGTTTATATGTTGGGTAATAGTTACGAGGACGGCGAGTGACGTAGGCTACTTTTTACCGCGCTCTCTCATTCCCTTGAGAATATCGATGTTTTGTTAGTTGCTAGATATTTAGTAGTTCCAGACGTTGTTAATAGATGGCGTTAATAAAATTCATTTGCAAGTTTTGCACTATCAAATGCTACATGTAATTTATTTAAGTCAAAGGAAACCAATAAACTCAACTGAATTTTGAATTCGTGCTGGATAAATTGCTTAATAATTACATTCCTTCTGGTTCCCTAAATAGCTTTTAATTGTGGAACTGTCACATATTTATCCACTAGAAATGTGTCATGTGTGTTATACAACTCATTGTTAATTCCCTTTGACTATTTAGAAGGATCATAATTTTGAAGGATGTAAACACGATTGTATTTAATAATTAAACTATACTCGTCATATCTGATAATTTTTTTACCAGTATATGGCGACCATTACAGAATTTTCCAAATAATTAAAATGGGGACAATATAAAATTATTTAAAAGAAGTCCTAATATGAATTATAAATAGAAAAAAAAAACAGTTTTATACATGCTTGGCCGGGGATCGCATCGTGAACTTTCTGCGTATACGGTATTGTTCCGCCTTACGGGTCGTAATAGATTCGACTCTAGAACCCTTTGTCCCTCTATCTGAAACTCTCTGGAATATTTTACTCACAGGAACATTCCCTAATGTCCAATAGGAAGGTTCTACCCTTTTGGATTCAATCAAACATCCCTTTCAAGGCAAAGTACTCGTCAATACACGAATTACTCATTGTGTTGCTGTTCAATTGTACAGTATTCATGTAGATGTCCCTGTAGCCTCGGGGTCAGAATAGGGCTACGGTATCCCCTGCCTGTCGTAAGAGGTAACTAAAAGGGGCTTCCGGGGTTGCAGACGGCTAGAGTGGGAGCTCGAACCGTTCGGTCAGGCAATCCCGGGAAGGACGGCGGTATGTGTGGTCGCATACCGTCGTAAAGACTAGACGGAGCGGTGGGCCCAGCCGCCCATCTGGGAGGAGCCCCATGGGGTAGCGCGCTCGGAGGATTCCGGTTGAAGTCGTTTCGAGATCCCGGAGTCCTCCTTTTCAGCGCCGAGGACGGCCACCGGGGGGGTTTTAGTGCGGTAAAAATCCCACATAACCCTGCGTCGCTCCCACGGCGTCGGGTACCTTTGGAAGGTTTCCCCCTCGAAAAAAAAAATCATGTAGATAGTGTAAAAAATGCGAGACGACTTACAAAATATTTTAAATAGGTAAGGAAAATAAACAGTGCTATCATTTTCCCTCTATGAAAATGCATGTACATCATTACATAGTATAAAACAAAGTCAGTTGTTAGTTCTCGCTGTCTGTCCCTATGTATGCTTAGGACTTTCAAACTACGCAACGGATTTTAATACAGTTTTTTTTAATAGATAGAGTGACTCAATAGAAAGTTTTTTAGGTATAATATATATATATATATAAGGAACAATGATAATTTTAGATTTTAGACTTTTAGGCGGAACGAAGTTCGCCGGGTCAACTAGTCTGTAATAAAATACGATGTATTATGTAGGCTTCTTTTTCATTGTACATTCAGGAATATGTACATTCCGAAAAAAACTCAATATAATAGTGCTGTAGCATCATGGTTCCAATGTTTTGCCCGAATCAGTTGTACGGGCCTAGCGGTGTAAATGCTCGTTTGCAAAATGCGCTATTTGCTTTTAGAAGCCGCCGTGTGTGATCATGCTACAATAACGTAAGTGTTAGAAGCAGTAAAAAATATGCGAATTAGTATTTATAACAGAACAGTGAATTATGAAACAGAGGTCATCCTGGTTTATAGCAAAAATCCTGCGTGGAGTAGTACCTGAAATTCTTGCAGGCAAGACGACAATACAGTTTCCCATATAAATAACACAATCATAAAATGTATGACAATGATTCCAATAATGTTTAATCAACGGTATTTAAACATTCAATATTTTATACATAAAACTGTTCGGGTCAATCAATTTTAATAATCAATGTTAGTGCATTACAAAAGCATTTTGTGGCAAAAATATAGAGAATATTAAATTGCTAATAGCAGCACCAAAGAGCACTCACGCGTGACCGCTATATCAAACTACCCGCAAAATTTAAAATGTATGAAAACCGCATTTTATTTTGATGAAAAACATTTTATCAATAGCGCTTTTTGGGTATGTTTGGAATAATATTAACTAGTTTCCCGTCGCAGCGGTACAAATTCGACTGTAATTAAACCAATATGAACACTAAACCTCGTATTATTTTACATGTAACTCGAATATTTCTCGATTTCAATAGATATTTTATTTTTGATAAAAACAGTTGGTGGATTGAAAAATTGCATTTGAGGCGACCATCTCAGTCCTCGGGAATAGTAACGCAATTGTGATTGACTTTAGATAGAACCCATGTTCTGTATGAAGTTCAGTTAGAATGTCTGTACTATATAAAGTTGTATGAGATGTTCATGGGCAGCAGTATCATTACGCACCAAATTTTACACTATTTGTGATTTACATAAACCATTGGATTTCACGTATGCGGTAATTCAAAACCGTTTTTCTTAGTTAAAGTTCGTAGACAATTTTCGATCTCTATTGCTTGTCTTACCAAACATGGAAAGTAATGATGGTCAGTGCAGACCAACTGAGGTTTATGCAATTCGATCCAGTAGTTAGAACTGGAATTAAATGGCAGGAATTAAGGATATTTTCAGTCACCGCAAATTTCCCCTTAACACGTTATGAAATGGCTCGTTTTGTCTGTCCATTGTAACAGCTGCCACAGTTAAAGTCAACCTTACGAGTATAAACCCCGGGACACTAGTATTGTATGGTGTCTTTAGTGTACGAAGGTAGGCCGCAAATTTCTTAAAGGCTTAAGTATACTCCGATTTTGTATTATACCTTCTATCTACGATTCTATCTTATCTGTTACAGCTTTTCTTATCGGGAATAGGTTTTAATGGTAGTGTTATGTCTTCCTTCATTTTATGTGCTCCTAGGTAATAAGATATTATATCCATAATATTCATAATAAGGATATGTTTATGGAAATATATGAATACTTTTAAAAGAAAGCCATTACTACTACCCATAAATGTTTTCAAGTTTGAAGATAACTCACTCACGCTGTCTACACTCATAGCTCCACAATAGGATGTTCTCCTGTGTCGTGGATACCACGGACACACACAAGACGAATACACTAACACCCAGACCCAGAACATGAATCTTAAACTCATCATTCAGATACCTCACTGGCCGGGAATCGAACCCGGGACCCATTGCGCGACCGGTATGGTAACCGCTCCGCCACGCGGGTCGTCTGAAGTTTGAAGATAATATGTAGATGAAGCCCTTGCTATATTATTAAGGAAGAAGACAACTCAAAACGTTCATTAAAGCGATCAAAATTCGAATCATGAAACCCCATGGGGGTGGCAGACGTAATGCGACAATGGATATCCACGTAAAATTCAAATACAATATATTAATTCCGTATAATGAATGGCGTTACATTCATATGATTATTGAAACCATACAATATGTGCCGGATATTAGGTATGAAATTGTAATTGGAATTTAAATACACAAAGGTATTTTATTTCAATGAACAATTTAGCGTCATTTTGTACAAATGAAAGTGTAATTTTACGCCATGCTTCATTGAACATGCGTAGCTACAACATACCTTTTGTATATTTTTTATTACTGCCTCTAAAACCTAATGTTATGAGAAAGTTAGTCAAGCCGATTTGACTTTGCGTTACCATTAAATAAACATACATACATACATTTGCCTCAACATTACTCTCCTTTTAACGCAATCGAGAAAAGCCATTTTCCTTCTCAAACGCAATCATATTAATATTATAAAGACGAAAGTTTGTGATTGTGTATGTTTGTTAGTTCTTCACGTCTAGACAGCTTGAGCGTTTTTCATAAAATTCGGTAAGGAGGTAGGTAACACTCTGGATTAACATATTATTATAGGCTACTTTTTACGGTAGGGAAATATCTTATTTCCACGGGACAATCGATACATCGTTTTTATTAACGCGGGCGAGGCTGTGGGCTTCAGCTAGTCTAGTATAAATAATATACTTGTATTATTCGTTAATATTGATCAAAAGGGCTTTTTATTCCAATACGTGTCGTAGAATGAATTTAATACCCAAAAACACACGCTTTCTAATCTTATAGCCCCACACTAGGATTTCCTCCTCCTGGGTACCATGGACATACACAAGACGAATACACAGACACCCAGACCCAGAAAATGAATCAAAACCCATCATTAAGATACCTGTCTGGCGGGAATCGAACCCAGGACCCATTGTGCGTCAGACCGGTATGGTAACAGCTAAGCCATGCGGGTCGTCAAAAAAAACGTGAATGTGTTAGCTGCGTGTATACTTTCTAGTATACTTGTAATACTCGTGTAAAGTGCGCAAGAGACGTTGATCGGTAAACGTCACTCTTAGCGTTACTGTTTCACGCGATTTCACGTATATTTTCTTATACCAGAAGCCTTATATCGTTGCTTGAGGAGAAAACTTGTTAATGGTTGGCTTGCGTCATTTAATTATGTCAGTAAATTGCACTCTTTATCTTATAAATTCAAATATAATAGTCTGTATTTCGTCTCATTATTGCCCCACTGCTGGCCACGGGTCTTCTCACAGAATGAGAGAGTTTTAGGCTATAGTCCACCACGCTGGGTCTATATATAGTCTGTTAATAGGTTAATAGTCTGTAAATCTGGCTCTTAATAGCTAAATATACAGTGAAACAAAGCCGTTATAAGATCACCTACCTTAGGTGATCTTACAACGGCTTTGTTTCACTGATGTACGGAACTCTTAAAGCAGAATAATAATTGCTCCAATCTTACCCAACGCACCACATAATAACCGTTTGCTCCGCACGCCACCTGCGCTAACCTCAGCGGGAAGCAGCCCGTATAAATTGTACTAACATTTAGTTTAGACATTATCCACACGTGTTATCGTTAGTTGAAACATATAGTAATGTTTCCTTTATCTTCATATTATTATAGAACGGTTTTATAATGTAAAATTACAATTGTAAAAAGAACAGTTATATACAAAACCCATCAACTTGCAAAACATTAACATTACACGACTAAAATCTTATTGATCTTATAAATGACGACCCTTATTAATGAGGACCCGCGTGGCCGAGCAGTTACCATACCGGGCTGACGCGCAGTGGGTTCCGGGTTCGATGCCCGGCTATACTGATATCTGAATTATGAGTTTAGATTTTTGTTCTGGGTCTGGGTGTTTGTGTATTTGTCTTTGTGTGTGTCCATGGTACCCACGGCACAGAAGAAAATCCTACTGGGAAAGCATAAATGTAAAAGTTTTTGAGGATTTATTTGTGTTTTGTTAATCTTCACGCAAAAACTACAAATCGCATTTCGTTGAAATTTCGCACACAGGTAGCTTATGACTTCGTCCCTGTAGTTCCTGAATCAGAATAGGGCTAAGATATCCTCTGCCTATCGTAAGAGGCGAATAAAAGGGGCTTCTGGGGTAGCGGGCGGCTAGATTGGACGCTCTAAACCATCCAGCTAGGCGAACCCGGAAAGGGCAGCGGTATGCGGCATATTGTAAAGACCACACGATAGCCCCCAGTCGTTTACCTGGGAGAGCCCAATGAGCCTACGTGCTCAAAGGACGTCAGTTGTGTTCCTTCGAAGATCTCGGAGTCGCCCTCGTAGCGTCGAGGTAGACCACCGGGGGGTTTTAGTGCGCCAAGAATCCCACATAACGTTTCCATGACGTCAAGTACCTTTTTTTTTTTTTTTTTTTGTTTTCGATGGGGGAAACCTTCGAAAGGTACCCGACGCCGTGGGAGCGACGCAGGGTTATGTGGGATTTTTACCGCACTAAAACCCCCCCGGTGGCCGTCCTCGGCGCTGAAAAGGAGGACTCCGGGATCTCGAAACGACTTCAACCGGAATCCTCCGAGCGCGCTGCCCCATCGGGCTCCTCCCAGATGGGCGGCTGGGCCCACCGCTCCGTCTAGTCTTTACGACGGTATGCGACCACACATACCGCCGTCCTTCCCGGGATTGCCTGACCGAACGGTTCGAGCTCCCACTCTAGCCGTCTGCAACCCCGGAAGCCCCTTTTAGTCGCCTCTTACGACAGGCAGGGGATACCGTAGCCCTATTCTGACCCCGAGGCTACAGTACCTTTCGAAGGTTTCACTCCTTAATAAAAAAAAAAACTCGAAGAAAGTGCATAACCTGATTAACACATGTGATAGTAATTAAAGGACTCGGAGCCATGGGAATAAGCCAGTATTAATTTATTTAGTTCAATACATCAGATTTTCTATTTTGCTACTTCTTCGAACATGTCATACATATGTTACGGTAAATGTGAATAGTGCGGTTATTATGTACAATTACCGGGAACTATGCATAATTACCAGTGCTCGTGGTAAAGGTTGTAAAAACTTTCGAATTAATCACATTTACCGGGAATTATATAAAATTGCCATACTCTTTTAGTAAATGTAGTAAATAATTCGTTTCTTCAATACAACTCTTAAAATCCCGTATTTCGTACCAAGTTTATAACGATTTTTATTCTCGATCGAAATTACAACGACTATTATATATCGGCCATCTGCTTTGGCTCGATCTACGTCTGGTATCTTAATTCTTACGCATTGACCTACTTCTATAGCAGGATAGCCTCATAGAGGCTACGACTTATTCCTGAGTGATGAGCTTTATTTTTCATAAACTAAATAGATTTTATTCCTTCGGACCATTTCCCGCGCCGTTCGCTCTCCATCCCAAAGCTTAAATCAACATTTACCACGATCGCGCGGAAGTTTTATATAATTACCGGTAAATGTGGATAATTTACTACATTTACCATGTGCGTTGGTAATTATCTATAATAACCGGTAATTATAGATAATTACCGGTTACTTACATTTACCGTAACATATACATTGTCAACTTTCATGGAAGAAGCAACTCCGCAGTCTATCAAAAATACGAATGGATGAAATTAAACCAGACTCAATACAGACAGATTCCAGGAATATAATGTTAAATAGAAAGAATTACGCATATCTCGTTTTGGGAAAAAAGATCGTGAGTAATAGAGAAATACTATGAATATAATATTTTTCAATATTAGATATTAACTTTTATTACTTTTGCGATATAAAGAAACTATCAATTTAAAAATTAATATATTTTATGAATATTAAAAGGACGGAGTTCTTTTACCTGTTTATAATTATTACTATGATTTAGTTATCAAGTATACATCAAAATATGATAGTTGAAAACGATTTTACGTTTAAACAATATTCCATTTATTATGTTCCCACATACAGCTGCCGGCTACGGCTGTCGGGTTAATGTTTTGATACAAAACATTTAAATCCATTAAACAGTAAAAGCTAAAAGTTTTAGTTTTGCTCGGTGTTCAATTTGCAACATGTTACGAACTAAAGTTACTGTTAACTCTGAATTTATAACTATGAATTTGTGTGAGAAGATCTTAACTGTATACAAAATAAAGTACATAATCTACCGCCTTATGTCGTATCATAGATGATTACCATTGCTTAAGTATATTAAGTACTAGCTCAACCCCGCAGACAAATTTTATGAAAATCACTCCAGCCTTTTACACGTGAATAAGTAACAAACATACACACTCAAAAACTTTCGCCTTTATAATATTAGTATGAGTTATTATGAATATGATGATTACTATTACTCACGTATATTAAGTATTAGTAAAAGACGAATAAGTGAAGTATACGACAAAAATATACCTATTTTTAGTATGAAGCAGGTCTTGCGTTTCAGTGGAAGGATGTGTTGGCGGCTCACTTTTATATGAGCCGACCGTCTAAGTCGTAAGAAGTAGCAACGCATTGTGAATGACCCCATATAAAAACCCTTTTCTAAATACACGCTATACGCTTTTTACACTCATAGCCCTACACTAGGACTTTCGCCTGTGTTGTGGGTATGGTACCCACACATGACGAATACATAAACACTCAGACCCAAAACATTAATCTAAACTCATCATTTAGATACCTGTCTGGCCAGGAATCGAACCTGGGACCCATTGCGCGTCAGTGCGGTATGGTAAACGCTCCGCCATCGCCACGCGGGTCGTCAAATGAAGTTCCGTTACAAATGTTTATTAGTGGCAGCGACCATTTAACATCAGTTGAACTGTATGCTCATTAACTACTTTGTTCTCATTTAAAATTAGAATCAAGTGCTATCGTAAATTAAATGTGTGACCGACAACTACCTAAGTCATATATTTTTGTATTTTGTGGTAGCCTTGTATCCTGGGGTGGTAAAATAAATTGAGTGAAAATCGAGTGAAAAAGTAACGCTGAGAGTGACGGTTTCTAACTTTCTTCAAAACCTTGTTTTCATAATATCAGAGTAGAGGGCACCAAAAATCTAACTACTGCTAATGGTTATTATCATAATAGTTACTGACTATACAGAATCATATATTATTCATTCTCATCAACCCATTATTGGCCCACTGCTGGGCACGGGTCTTCTCCCAGAATGAGAGAGTTTAGGCCATAATCCACCACGTTGGCCAAGTGCGAATTGGTGGACTTCACACACCTCCGAGAACTTTTTTTTTTTTAAGAACTCTCGGGTGTGTAGGTTTCCTCACGATGTTTTCCTTCACCGAAAAGCAGTGATAAATAATTTCTAACACGCACATAAATCATTGGTGCGTGCCTGGGTTTGAACCTCGGACCTCCCGATCGAGAGGGCAAGTTTCAACCATTAGGCTATCGCTGCTCTTATTCATTACTACGCCAATATTCATTACTATGCCATTAAAATTCTTTTCTATCGCGTTAATTATAGCTGCTTATGCCTTGTCGGAGACAAACACCATAACTACACAATAATTCATAGAAGAAGCATTTATGATTCCTATATGTGTTTCAATATCAAAACAGGGACGGTCACAAGGAAGAGCAACCTCAATTACTTATTAACATAATGGTATACACCGTTATACACGTTATTCAAAATTCTCTGTCTCGAGAGTATTCTGTAAACAATGGACTTCCTTCCCGCAATATCTTGATTATCACAATGTACCAACAAACACGCATACATAATATCTTCCGGAGCCCTTCCCTAGAACAATAAAGTGATTAATTTACAATTGCCGCTAATTTACTTGACAGTTCGGTCGTCTTCTGAAATGTTTTCCCTCATTACATTATTAATAAGTTCTTGGAAATTGTTCTAAGAAGATAATTGTAATTATTTTTGAGCACCCTCAAGTCGTAACAGAAATGAGTAATTTCTTTTTCGATCTTGTAATTGATTTATGGCTAATAAACATTTTTTCCTTGTTTTGAATATCTTTTTAAAATATTTTCGTTTTTGAAGTGAAACTTATCGGGGTTGGAAAAAAATTTAGTGTAACATTTTTTCGTTACGCGCCATCCTTTTCTGTTACGCGCCATCTTTTTTTTTTCGTTACGCGCCATCTTTTTCTGTTACGCGCCATCTTTTTCTTATCCCTACCACGCGTGATATTAGATAGATTATTATAGATTAGATTATTAGATAAAGTTTAATAAAAGCCTTTCATTAAGCTTTATCTAATTTAACTTTATTTAACCAATTTCTGTAAAGTTGCATATAGTAAATTATTTTTTGAAAAATAACGTCATAAAGAAGGTTATACACTTCTTACGAGTGTACGCTAGTACACGCACACATTTTTTAACGGAATTTGTAATCATAATTAATTTAACTATATAATACCGCGTGCTGACGGCCTTGAATAGCACTTCTTCTCTATCTACTAATTTAGTAGGAGGTGACTAAGGAGAAAAATCCAGGAGAGAAGCAGCAGCGCCTTCTTAAATATTCATACTGATGTGGCCACTAACATGCGTTGGTCTTGCTGTGACTAAGCAACACGATATTGAAGGAAACTTATATCTCAATTTTACAAGGTGGTAGAACCAGTGTAGTTCGACCGGGGAAGTACCACCGCCACACCTATTTCTAGCGTGAAGCATTTCTTGCGTTTCGATAGAAGGGTGTGGTTGCCGATATACTTTTACATGAGGCGACCATCTTAGTCCTCGGGAGTAGCAACGCATCTGTGATTGACTTCAGATGGAACCCATGTTCTGTTTTGAAGTTGATTACAGATGTCCATGGGCGGCAGGGGCCACTTACCATCAGGTGGACTGCATGTTCGTTTGCTACTTCAGTCATATATATATATATATATATATATATATATATATATATATATATATATATATATATATATATATAATATGATAGAATAGAATGAAACCATATTTAATACGTAGTTACTTAGAGCTAATCAGTCTTCATCCATTCCTTGCTTTGTTTGATATGTTTATTCACAAAAATTTAATAAATAAAGCAAACATTCCTACGTAAATGCTTTCTCTGATCGACGATAATAAATAATCTTTTTATATATAGATGTCTAGAAATAATTCAAGACATCTATCACTATTCCTATATTGGCACATTTACAAGGCTCGATGTTTGATCAAATCATGCCATTTATAAACAATGAGTAGATTGCTTCTAATAGAAACATATCAGCTACATATTATTATTTTTTTATCTGACTGAAGTAGCAAACGAACATGCAGTCCACCTGATGGTAAGTAGTCCCTGCCGCCAATGGGCATCCGTAATCAACTACATACAGAACATGGGTTTCATCTGAAGTCAATCATAGATGCGTTGCTACCCCCGAGGACTATGATGGTTGCCTCTGTGAATGTGTACCGGCAATCATACCCTTCTATCGAGACGCAAGAAATGCTTCACGCTAGAAATTACTACAATTCAAAGTGTATCTGTTTTGACAGGAATCCCAACGAAGTTCTAAGGCAGGAGTCAGTCCTGCCCATCTCAAGGGAACGCAACAGATATAAGAGCATCGTATGGGACGAGTACGATACCCTGCATCAGAAGTACTTGGAAATCGGTAAGATGATGGATAATAGTGTAAAAAATCTCTTGAATGCTAATATTATACTTTTACTACAAAGTTTGGCTTACTAAGTCGTCGTCAACCCATTATTGTCCCACTGCTGGGCACGGGTCTTCTCTCATGAGAGAGTATTAGGCCATAGTCCACCGCGCTGGCCAAGTGCGAATTGGTGGACTTCACACACCTCCGAGAGTTTTTTTTTCTTAAAGAACTCGGGTGTGTAGGTTTCCTCACGATGTTTTCTTTCACCGAAAAGCAGTGATAATTAATTTCTAATACGCACATAAATCAGTGGTGCGTGCCGAGGTTGGACCCTCGGACCTCACGATCGAGAGGGCAAGTTTCAACCATTAGGCTATCACTGCTTACTAAATAGGCCCGCTGAAAACAGAAAATATTAACTATTTGATGTGAATTTTATATGTATAACATGAAGAGCGACATTAGAAGTCTTTATTTCCATAATACATTATTCTCGGATAAGAAATTCTTACCCATCTATAACAAGCTTGTTAGATAATATTACCTTATACTTTTTAGTAGAACTATCAGGACTTTGACTGTATAAGATATGAATAAAATCTCTGAGGCTTATGATAATAATAATTAATTACTTACTTCGATAATTATTCTTAGTAACTTCATAATCAAGTCGCAATCCGGGATGGGAAACAATTTCAACTTTAATTAGCACCTTACGTGTCAAGAATTATTAACTTTAGTAATTGAAAATAGCTAGCGATTTCAAAGTTTTCACGAGTTGTCCGAAATCCTTGGAGTCCTCCGAATTAATTTTGTTTTTCATAACTTAGTTATTTAAGGCTGCCAGCTGCTTACTTATTAAATTGTTTTCTTATTCGGTAGTAAAACACTTTGTTACTTTATATTTCAAATTAATTCCACAATTCCTCAAATTGATTATATTATTGAACAGCTGATTCTTCTTCTATTTCATGGTTAACTGAACTTAATAAAGTAAATAATTAAGATACTGGCTTATATTAAGAATAAATAGTGGATATAAAATTTAAATTACGTTTATACAAAGCAAATAAGCATACGTGTAGAAAGTTTTTATCGAAAGTCCCGAAACTAATCCCAAATATTTTGCCCTGTTCAAACCCAAAATTCAATTACAGGCATGAAACCACGCATGAAGAACCATTACCGGGCACACCAGTTGTCCGTGTGGCTGCGGTTGATCCCCGAAATCCACCGGGCGGGGATGAAGGACGTCGTCGCAAAACACAACCTATTCCGCAACCACAATGACCCGGAGCTATACGACGGGCTTGTCCGTCCCGACCCACTCACTCGGGCCAACTTTTACGATCCCACTCTAGAGCTCTATAGAAAACCCTACAACGTCACCCTTGATGTGCCCTCTACAACAATGGACACGTACGTAACTACTTGCATCAGTGTTATGTCAGCTCGCCCCGGTGCGCCAGTGACCCAAAGCCAACCGAACAATAATACTCACGCTCAGGACGTATCCAATTATGAAGTCGCTGGATACACGGCTTATTCTACCGCTTTGAGCGTCACTATAGCTATAGGATGCTCGTTACTTATCCTTAACGTTCTCATTTTTGCCGGAGTGTACTACCAAAGAGATAAAACAAGGTTACAAGTGAAAGCACTACAGCAACAAAAGAGAAACCACAATGCGACGTTCGACAGCGTATCCTCTAAGCATCCTCACTACTTTGTTGGCCATTCGCAAAGCTCGAGTACAATTGTGGATATAGACCATCAAGATAAGAACGCAATTATAGCAATGACGAACCGCGTACCCCACTTCACAAATGCAAATTGTCCCAACGTTTGCCACACTGGAATTCAAATGTCGAATTTGTCGCAGAAGCAAAGTCCGACGAACAGAGCGCAATGCACAACGCTACCACGAAAAGTTGGGTTCAGTTACCAGAATCAGATATGCAACGCGTCGAACTGCATGACGTTGCCCAAGAATGCAACGTTCATGAGTAGCGGTAATTTGCCAGATGTGCAAGCTCAAACAGGACAATCGCAAACTCCGGGGAATGGGTCGGTACCACCTTCCTCGCCTCCGTCTCAACATTTCTCTCAGAAGTCGAGGGTCCCACAGGCAGCAATGTCCGAAATGAACGTATGAGAAATGGAGGATATTTACAATTATGTGTAAAGTGAATATGAAAAGTGAGAAAGACACTGATATCAAAATCACTGGACAAAGCACGGTTGTAAATATCGTAAATTGAAACACAGTGTAAATAAGTGTATTGACATAACAGGTACATTTTAATGTCTATAGTGTCGTATGTAAGCGAAGTCGAGTGTAAATGAATAATATTGGTTCTCTTGTACATAAACATTTTGAATTATAAATATACGTACGCGTTATGAAATTTCTGACGTCGAGTTTAACGGTTTCATGATAAAACCCAATTGTTCTCTCTAGATTAACGTCGTTCTGAATGACGTTATTATTGTAAATAATTAGTACCTTAAAGACTGTAAAACTATAATATTATTTGACGTCGTGTCAAATTTTCCCTGTATTTATCTCGTTGGGAAATTATACTCACTATGAATGTTACGCGTATTGAATTAATTTCGAAATTAATTCTCATTCAAATCACTGCCCAATGTCAATGTTCTAGATGTAAAAATGAGAAATGAAAATTTTGTTAATAAAACAAACTAATATTCCCATATTTGTAAACATTGATTACATGGTGTCAATTTCATAGAATCGATATGAAGAGAAAAAAACAAAGTATTTATAAGTGATAACGGGCAATACCGAATATATTCCATCAGTATTCAAATGAATTTTAATTTATTTGTTGCTACTGTCAGGAGATAAGTATCAAGTTATTTATTGTTATGTACAGTAAAATTGTGCCCATAAATTTGGTTCTTTTTGACATTTCAATAACTTTTGTATTCATAATTCCAATCTGTCTGAATGAAAACATTCAAAATAAATGAAATCAAACAAATTCAAGGACAATTTTAATTTTTATCATCGAAATGTTACATTCGTGGATAATCATAGTTGTTAAAATATACACATGATTTTAACTCTTGATATCATAAAATAATTTTATCAGGTTTGTGTCCGAAAGTAACTACTATGTTATATAGGTACACTCTGGACATTAATTTCACTATAACAATAATTTCAGTATATTTTATGCGTAAATATATTTGTACGTACGTGTGACATTTCGATGATTATTAATATATATTTTAAATTGCATTACGCTGTCTACACTATTTCGTGGGTGCCATGGAAACACATGACGATTTCACAAACACCCAGAGCCAGAACAGACATGTGTATTCATCATTTTGATATCTTTCTGGCCGGGGATCGGACCCAGAACCTATTGTGTCAGGCCGGTATATTATGTCAGATTATCAGTGATACGGGTGGCCAATACGACTGTAATGTGTTTCCTTACTCTTATTACAATGTAACATCAACATAATGTTTGTCTGTTTGTTTGATCGTATTGTCTAACCGTTACTATGAATCTTATGACAAGTATCATCTTAAAAAAATAAGACAGAATAAAATTCGTGAAAATTAAATTCATGAGTTTATTTTTACACCCTTTCCGTAAGCCGACGGTATTAATTTAATTTAAATAAAGTTTTTATTCAATTAATTTTAAATAAGCAAGGGACAATGGAACTGCTAATACACTTATTTCTATATATGCTATTTTTTTCTAAATTTTGTGCATATTATAATATGAATCAACATTATAACATTGCTTGAATTAAGTAATTAATTAATACAAACAGTATTTATTAATTTATTTTTATTTTATAACATTGAAGTCAGAAACGAACAAAGCAGTTCACCTGACGAAGGTTATATCTGATTTCAATTGCAGACGCGTTGCTACTCCTGAAGACTAAAATGGTCGCTTAGGATGAAAGTGAGCCTGAAACCACACCATCGCACTAAAAAGTGGGAACTGTCTGATATCTACACTTTACCACGTTTAAACGTGCAACAAACGGCCAGCCATCGTAAAGCCAGCGACGCATTGGCGACCCTTCTGATATCATAGGTGTCAGTGACTGCTTTTCATCAGTTTTTTATTTATATGACTGAAATAGCAAACGAGCATGCAGTCCAACTGATGGTAAGTAGTGGAGCTCTGCCGCTCATGGACATCTGTAATCAACTTCATGCAGAACTAGGGTTCCATCTGAAGTCAATCACAGATGCGTTGCTACTTCCCAGGACTATGATGATCGCCTCATGTAAAAGTGTGCCGGCAACCACACCCTTCTATCGAAACGCAAGAAATGCTTCACGCTAGAAAAATAAAGCATATTTTACTTTTTACTTCTAATATATAAGGAAGATAAAACTAGAACTGCTCAAACACTCACTCAGAATGTGTTGGTTCTACAATAACAACTAAGTACATTCAAGCAGCTACTTTCTTCGCTAGAAAACAGCTGATAAAGACACTGCAATATTCCAGATTCCGCAAAAACGTCTCAAGTGGAGTATAAGTTTCCAAGCTTGGAAATCTGTGGGCAGATCGCCCTTATGTAAGAACGCTGCAATTTTATATTCATCTAAGAAAACAAAGATTTTAGGTAAATTTTAAGCAATATAAAAAAACGTTTTCTACACTTATAACCCCACACTAGGATTTTCTCCTATATCGTGGGTACCATGGACACACACAAGAGGAATAGACCCAGACCCAGAACATGAATCTCAATTCATCATTCAGATACCTGTCTGGCAGGAAAGCGAACCGGGAGCCATTCCGCGTTAGACCGGTATGGTAACCGCTCATCCACGCGGGTCGTTCGCAAGGGTTATGCGAAGGTTGAACTAAAGTTTGGTCGATGACAAAAATGGTCAATCTGCATTCTATCGGCCCTACATTACTTCTTTTAACCGACTTTTATGATTAGTAATTGTATGTGTAGATGCAGTTTTACCTGAATGTAAACAAACCCTTGGCGTCAAATTAAAAAATACTGAATATTCGCATTTGCGATTGTCGGTTAGGGATTCTTTTATCTGACTCTGACTGAAGTAGCAAACGAGCATACAGTCCACCTGATGGTAAGTGGTCACTGCCACTCATGGACATCTGTAATCAACTTCATACAGAACATGGGTTCTATCTAAAGTCAATCACACATGCGTTGCTATTGATATTGACCCGAGGACTATGATGGTCGCCTCATATAAAAGTGTGCCGGCAACCACACCCTTCCATCGAAACTCAAGAAATGCTTCACGTTAGAAATAGGTGTGGCGGTGGTACTTCCACGCTGGAACTACATTGGTTCTACCTTTAAACTTCGTATTCGCATGTTCAATTAATAATATACGTAACATCACTAAAGGGCACTGTAAAAAACTTCTAAAACACGACGTATAATATAATCTGGCAAGCCACCCAGCTGACCCGATTCGGCCTCTCCACTCAGGTCAGGGTTACTGCCGTAATTACGAGAATCTTAACGTTAATTTCGGTTGAAAGTTATATAAAAATATTTTAAAGTTTCTTTATTTTTATAAGCGTTTCGTATTTTGTTTTAAATGTCACTTGCATTTTATTCACGTTTACACGAGAGCAATTTTGTTTGCTGGTCAAAAATTGAGATTAAAAGCGTAAGTGACAGTTTAATATCTGAAGATTTATTAAAATAAATACTTGTTTAAATAACTTTAAAACACCCTATTTTAATCAGTTAAAATAAAACGTGTGAAATAATGATGTAAAAGAAAAATAATGAATTATTATGAAAAAAACTTTTTATCGTAAAACTACGTGAGTCAGTAGTCTAAGTGGAGGGTAGTAGCACAATATATGGCTTTTAATAATAATAATAATAATAATAATCTCTTTATTTGAGAATACAGGTTTGTAAGATTTAGATGTTTTACAAGGAAAGTGCTCTATATTCAGCCCAATATGGGCATACAAATATTGATAATTATGTCACCGTGTCAAATCATTATATAAATCAATAAATAAGAACTTAAATTAAATATTCATGTCAGTTAAGAATGCATTAATAGAATAATAACATTTGTCGATTAAACATTTCTTAAATTCTATTTTAAATTTACAAATATTGTTAATATGACGGAGCTCTGGAGGAACTTTATTAAAGATTTTACTCGCCAGGCTAAATACACTTTTTCTATGTAAAGCTGTCTTACAGGGGACTGTACATAATTTGGATTTATGTCTATTACTTATTATATAATTATATTTATTGAGACTGATATTGATATGATAATAAAAAAACGATTCTTTCCTCTACTTTTTTACTGCAGTCGCTATATTTATAAATTATTTAGCCTATATATAGTAATATTTTCCAATCCCTCAAACACGGTTGTAAAATAATATACCTAAGTCAGTGTTTTTGTCTCTCTCTGTGTAAGGTAATTTCAGATATGCGGTCAGAAGTAAAACCCAATCCGATATTATGTGTTACAATATACGACGTAATTAAATAAATAACATTGTTAAAATCGCGTCAGAAACAAAGTAGCTAAAATGACGCAATAAGCTGAGATGTAAAGCAAACTGCATTACCCGCGGTACAAAGTGGCAAATTTTAACACATCATAAAACATGGTAAGCGCCATTTTTATTTTACACTGAGAATAAAATGTTTTATTGCGATGTTAGACTTTAATAACTGTTTGTTTTAATAATTTTAGCGTTACGTTTATGTGGTTTTTATCCACTGGTTTGGTGTTTGTGTCATAATTTCGTATTTCTACACCGTATTTCGTATAGTTCGTATTCCAACTGATGTACATTGTATAATACTGTTATGTTTGTTCACGTTTATAGTGTGCAATGATGAGTATTCTATTCTATTTTTCATCAAATTATGATTTTTCTTCTTTATTAAAGTTATACGTAGAGAGAAAAAGTGTTGCCATACCTATAATTACATTTAACAACTTCAAAAACTAAAATGTATAAAACAGTCGATCATTTCTTAAAACATTTACGTCCACCTTTTCGAAACTAAATTAATTGTATAAGTTTTAAAAGTCTGAAAAAATTAAAGTGATCGTAATCATATTGCTGTACTCGTCAACTTATTATTGTCCCACAGCTGGGCACGGGTCTTATCTCACAATAAAAGAGTTTTAGGCCATAGGCTCGGGTGTGTAGGTTTCTTCAAGGTGTTTTCTTTCACAAAAAGCAGTGGTAACCTATTATTATGTTATCTTAAAACAATCATTTCACATGTTTTCAATCACCATTTTAAAGTGCATTGCAAGTTTTAGCCAAAACCGAAAACGTAAGTGTGGAGTATATATTGCAATGTTTTAGCAAAAACTTGTTTTTAGGAATTATTACAATGATTGTTTTTAGGAAATGTAATAAGTTCATACTAAGAGTTGCTTTGAGCCTCGAGAAATGTTTGTTGATAGAATTCACCGTAACTATTACTCGTATAAGTCCTTGGCTTCAGTCCCTAGCTAATATCGAAATGCTTAATTTAATTAAAGTTATTCAGTTTAGTAGACGTGAAGCACTGCCTCTAGTAGGGTAACCAGTCTCCAGTATTTGGAAAATCTTAAGTTGGAGTACGAGGAAACTTTGTTTAAACGGTACAATATGTACGTATATTCGCTAAAATTATTTATTCTTTTATATGCTAAGCGGAGAACGTTTGAGCGCTTTCCGTACTAAATAGAACACATAGGGTTCTCGATGTCTTTCCGTTCCTGTAGTTCCAGGATCAGAATAGGGCTACGGTATCCCCTGCCTGCCGTAAGAGGCGACTAAAAGGGCCTTCCGGGGTCGCGAATGGCTAGAGTGGGAGCTTGAACCGTCCAGCCAGGCGATCCTGGGAGGACGGCGGTGTGTGTGGTCGCATACCGCCGTAAAGACTACATTGGGTGGTGGGCCCATCCGCCCATCTAGGAGGAGCACGATGAGGCAACACGCTCAGAGGATTTCAGCTGCGTTCGTTAGGAGGTCCCGGAGCCCTCTTTATAGCGCCGAGGACGGCCACCGGGGGGGTTTTAGTGCGGTAAAAATCCCACATAACCCTGCGTCGCTCCCATGGTGTCGGGTACCTTTTGAAGGTTTCCCCCTCGAAAACAAAAAAAAAGAGTTCCCGATGTCCTTAGTGCCACAAAACAACAATATTTCTGTGGCACTAACCAGAGATGAGATATTGGTTTTGATTCCGCTGGTGGGTTAGTTGTTTTAGTTTTAACGAGAAGGTGCAACTGCCATACTTGTTGTTACACTGAAATAAATCTTGCGTTTCAATATACAATACAAGTGTGGTAAACGTCTCACTTATCTATGACGAGCGACCATCTTAGTTTTCGAAGCAGCAACGTATCTGTTATAGACTTCAAAGAGAATTATTCTCCTATATGAAGTTAGTATCAGATAGTGACCACTAAACTTTAAGTGGACTGAATTTTTCGTTTGCCATTAAAGTAGCTTATAAGTCGCATAATAGAATCAAACCTGGAACCTCCTTTAAATCAGACCAATATGGAGATCGCTCCGTCACGAAGAAGGTCAATCAAATGATTAATATACCTTCAAATTCTTGTCAGCACTTCCCCATTGCATTACAATCTTGTTAATAACTTTTCTTCTCGTTAGTCGTGCAAAATTTTAATAGGGAACAAAATCCAATTTACCTTTGCTCGTCTCGGGGATTCAGTTTCCGTTAGCCAAATTAATCGGGAATTATGGATCATTATTAAATTAGCTTCACAAAGACACGTTTTATTAATCTGACGACCCGCGTGGCGGAACGGTTACCATACCGGTCTGACGTGCAATGGGTCCCGGGTTCGATTCCTGGCCAGATAGGTATCTGAATGATGAGTTTATATTCGTGTTCTGGGTCTGGGTGTATGTGTATTCATGGTACCCACGACAAAGGAGAAAATCCTACTGTGGGGCTAGTAGTGTAGAAAGTGTGTGTATTATTAATCATACCTGTACCTGTGCTTCTCACTTATTTAGTAAACATTTAGAGTTCCTTCGTAACAAGGAAAAACCAAGCTTAAGAGATAAGACCTAATATTAATTCGTCGAAGCTTTTCCTTGTTATTTTTTATCTTATTGAAGTAGCAAACGAGCTTGCAGCCCATCTGATGGTTGCACACACAAACACACACACACACACACACACATTCAATTCAATCATTACTACAAAATTCAATACGTCTGCACACATTATATTGTAATTAACATATTTTTAAATACCGACAAAAACTGGGAGAAGACGCTGATACCCGAGACACAGTTTCGAGCTAATTCGGGGATCATATAATTTTGATGTAAAAATATGTCAATAAAGTCAATTTATTATTATTATTATTATTATTAGATGGTAAGTGGTCATTGCCACCCATGGACATCTGTTATGAAATTCACATAGCACCCGGGTTCTATTTTAAGTTAATCTCAGATGCGTTGCTATCCCCGAAGACTACGATGTTCCCCTCATATAAGTGTGCCGGCTAAAGCAAAGGCACCCTTCCAACGTAACGCAAGAACTACTTCACGCTAGAAATAAGTGAAGCAGAGGTACCTCCCCGGTGGAACACGGTGGTTCTACCACCTAGTATTTAAACATTTGGCAATCGTCTGTAATATATAAAATACCTAGTATTATTTTTAAAGAGCTTTCCCTTTATATTCTAACTACTGATGTAATTTTAAAGAACCCTGTTTTCTCATCTGCATTATAAAATATAATGAACATCTGTGCAAAATTTCTTCCTTCTACAACTGCAAACTGAACGGTGTATATCAGTGTTAGAGTTTTATTAAGCAGATCGATAATTTAATAAATAATAAAACCAGCTAAGTGTGAGCGTAATACGCGCTCGAAGGGTTGCGTACTATATGATAAGACAAAAATCATGTTTGTTGCACAGAAGCCCCCTTAAATATTTATTTAAGTTTATTTTTAGTATGTTTTCATGCATCCTCTGTGAAAATTTTAAGTATCTTCTAGCTATCGCGGTTCATGTGATACAGCCTGGTGACAGACAAACGGACAACGAACTCTTAGTAATAGGGTTTCGTTTTGTTCTTTGGATACGGAACTCTAAAAATGATATATGAAAATCAGATTTTTTTTTATAGTTAGGCCATACGATAAGGCAGACGGGCCACCTGATGGAAAGCAGTCACCGTCGCCTATGGACATTTGCAACACCAGGGAAGTCGCCAATGCATAGCCGGGTTTGGAGGAGAGTTCTTTTTACACCTTTCTTGAAGAGACCCATGTCATAGCGAATGCAGGTTACATTCATTTTAACCGAACAATTTTCTTTTGTTCAATCAGATGCCTCCCTGACCGCTTCTTACAAACTTGACAATCGTGCAATCGCCGATTCCCATGCGCCACAGTACTACGCTCTCATTAACTTTACAGAAAAGGCTCTGCTGAGCATTTAAGAGCTCAGAGCAGTAATAGGGGAAAATCGTAAGGAAAAGTCTTAAAAATTGAAGAAAAGAATACACCTGCTAAACCGTTGATTTGATTGTTCGAACGCCTTTGTGTTAATACGTCTTGCTGGAATAACGCTAAATACAATCACACGAAATCAAAGTTAATATCAATAGCGTTTTTCTGTGCCATTCATTCAAGACTTCATTTTCTACCCATTTATCCTTAATTACTGTACACGATTAATATAATAATATATGAATGAGGTAATACAATAATACGATTATAAACAAATATAATGATCGTTCCGCCAAAAAGAAATAAACTGGATGTTAGATTGATGGATGGATGGATATCCATCCATCAATCAGCCTTTTCATGTCCACTGCTGAACATATGCCTCCCCTAAATGGCGCCACTCCAACCGGTCCTGTGCCCTCTGAGCTCAACGGTTTCCCGCTGTCTTCTTCAGGTCATCGGTCCACCTGGTGGGTCGGGCGACCTGTACTCCTTTTGCCTAAACGTTTGTCAATTGTCTTACAATATGTTACGAACATATTGTAAGACAATTGATTGAACCAATATGATTCTTTTTTGTTATATAAATAATACAAAACTGTTTATTTAATAAAATAATTTTACCATAAATACAATAACACTAAAATAAGATAAGCTTCCAATGTACCCGTATGTAGTTGAAAATGATGATATATTGTATAATGCAAAAATCAATTTTTAAAAGAGAAGAAAATAAAAATAAATGAAAAAGAAATAATCTCACAAAGTAAACTCACAAAGAGCTTCCTCACCGCTAGTTCGATGTCGTTGAAGTGCGTACTGTAAACGGTAGACGCTTCAAATTAATAGCATCTGATGTTAATACGTTTTTAAAAGATCGGAGCGAACATAATATCCAAGCACTCACTTTTTGTGTTGGTGAAGGAGCAAGTGAGTTTATAGTCTTGATTTTTTAACGACCCGCGTGGCAATTGACGCGCAATGGGTCCCGGGTTCGATTCCCGGCCAGACAAGTATCTGAATGATGAGTTTAGATTCCTGTTCTGGGTCTGGGTGTTTATGTATTCGTCTTGTGTGTGTCCATGGTACCCACGACACAGGAGAAAATCCTACTGTGGGGCTATGAGTGTAGAAAGCGTGAGAGCGTGAGTCTTGATGTTAGATGCAGATAATTACAAAAAGCTTTTAGTGAAAAAACTTTAAAAATATTAGCTCGTTATTAGTAAATTTACATTTTATATTATTACTAGATAACCCAAGAAACATCGATTAATATAAAATTGATATAATTGTAATAACATGTGTTTTAAGGGCAACATAACTGAGGTATTTCAATTTAGACGTCAGGTATAGCAAAACATCCGTGGCTTACCTCAGAGAAGACTACATATTTCACTTATAGAGCATTATATATGCATTTCATTGAGGGGAGGGGCTCTCCTTTTTGGCGCCGTCAAACGGTAGAATAGAAGCGATGTATTAGAATTTTTTTGGGGGAGAGGAGGGGAGGCAGGTCCTTTTTTGACTCCTCCATACGGAAAAATATTGTGATATACGTGTTTATAAGGGACATACAAACACTGATTTATATTTGTATGCAAATGACAAAGAATATGTGTACCCATTGACTTGACCTATACGCACGTATGGTAAGAAATGAAGAAAGTATTTTTGTATCCGTCATTTCTCCTGTTAATCAGAAGAAAATAGAAAAGAAGAAAACCTTGTTGCTAGAATTATAAGATGATACCCATGCGTGATCGAAATTGTCTTATTTGACATCGATTACAGAAGTCAATACGTGGCAGTGGCTACGTACCCAGGTGGGCTGAAGGATTATTTGCTACAAACACATTAAATATAAGTAAAAGCGCATCACGTACATATTGTTTGTTTCATATTAGTTTTCGTTCAATACCAGGCGCTTTATATTAATTATATTATCGTCAACCTTAGCATTATATTCTACAACGGCTTTAACAACACTTAAACATCGTGAAATGGAAAAGGTTTCATTAAGATCAATTAAAACGGACGATTTAATAAATTCGTAGTTGTTCACACATATTTTTGTCTTGGAAAAGCATTGCTTATCCCTGATGTTGTTTGGCTTTAAAGGATTGTGAAAACTAATCATACTTTAGCGATACATTGCAACTTTATCCTCAGGAGAACGATCGCACTTGCGATGAAATTTACTAATGACTGGATGCATTTTACGTCTACGTTTGAAATAAAAGTTTTTATACTTAGTTTCAATTATAATAAAAGTTAATAATAGATACTGATTAACTGTAATAGTCACGCTTCATCAGGTGTATTATTGAAATTTACTACTTTTATGTAATGAAAATATTTGTAAAAAAATAATACATCTATCAAGAGTCAAAATACTACGCACATTCAATTTATCTCTTATAAACCTGAATTTGTAGATTTTCCTTAGACTTCATACAAGTACTAAAACCGTGAGGAAAAAGTAATCATAAAATCCAATCAAATCCAATAAATTACCTTCACAAGTATCCTGTAGTGTAGTAAATTGTCGAGTCCGTGATAAAACAAACGTCCATGATAGTGAACATCAATTTAAAGATCCATTAAACATTGATAGCTTCATTAGCCAACGTGAGAGTAAAAAAGATAAAAAAGAAAACGAATGTAAAAGTAAAAAGAAATAGGCAAAAAGGGAAAGGAAAACTCACAAAGAGCTTCCGCGCCACTAGTTCGATGGCTTTGAAGAGTGTACTGAACGTTGGACGCTTCGATCTAATAGCATCTGACGGGAGTACGTTTGATACTAGAAAGAGGGTCACTTTGACCCTTTTGAAACTTGTCGTATAATAATAAAATTCTCGTGGTTAACCCTTGGCTTATTAAATTAATTACTTCTACAGTAATTGCTTTTATCTTTAGGGATTTACCCTTCAACCATATTCATAAGTAAATTTCGCTACAGCTTTGAAAAAATACTTTAGATAATGTAACAGATAACCTTACAAACGACTAGATCATATTCTCAAACTTTTTTCACTCTTATAACGAAAGTGGGCTAGATTCAAAATATTACGGCATCGCGCAGTATGTCATAAATAGGGTCACGTGACTTTTCCAACCTGACCAAAGTATCTTCAAACCTTTTAGTAACAGGGCTAATACCACGGATAGTGCAAGTACTGTACAAGTCGGTCGGTAAACGAAAGTACACCGAAGTTTCCGTAAATCGGCTCGAGCACTAAAATGTCCCCTAATGGCAAAGTTTTCTGGAAGCCAGCCAAGGCTAAATTAGAAGGCAGATGATGAAATCCGAGAAATGACATTCGATCCCGGTGGTTTCATAATAGTATGTTTATAGGACTGTTCACGGAACATTAGGGACGGAAGAAGTTTATTTACCACAGAATTGGCAGTTAACGATATTCGGTGACATGTGATTAATATGCCAAAATGTACTTACTTCATTTTTGTCAAACTCTGAATTTCTGAAAAATAAAAAGATACGTATGTCATCGATAAGTATTTTGTATGCTAGACTATTGAAAACTCATGATGATTACATGATTATTGCAGCTACAACCTACAACCTGCATAGGGTCATGACTCTATAAATATGTGTGTTTATGTACGTATGTACATGTATGTATTTCTATTCATAATCGTTTAAGCATTCAATGCAGTCAATTAATTTACAGCACATACATTCGTTTTTGTTTATTCCAATGCGCCTAAACATACCCTGTTAACTATGTATCATTCTGAACTTTCTACCTAAGCTTAAAGGAAGATTTTTTATAATAAGCATTGTTTTTAAACTGTACTGTTTTCTTTAGTTTTATCTTTTTGTCTATAGAAATGTAAAATAAATACACAAGGATAAATAACAAGGAAATAAATAACAAGGAGTGGAGAGGTAAAAAAATACGGACATTTTACCTATTACATTTGCATTTTAGATACATTTGAGCACCTATACTTTTGTATATGTTCTTATCATTGTGTATCCATATTACCAGACATATAAAGAAATTGTAAAGCCACAAGACTTTATTAATTATCAACTCTTAATACTGTAATACTGTTTTATGTTGCTATTTATTCTTATAACTCTCAGACTTTCAATTTAATACTTTATCTACTTTTCAAAAATTTAATTCATTTACAAGGATGAGTTAACGCTGAAAAGCCATGGGTTAACTCAGGGGTCGTTAAAATTGTTTTCTCACAAATTAATTCTAATCTGATCCATTCAATGTTGACACTACGCTAGGCTGGAGTGAAATTTAAATTGGATTCTATCCAACTTTATTATAAAGGAATATTTTTGACGTTATATGATTGGGTGACTATAAATACAAATTCGGGGTCAAGAGACGTGCATTGTAGGAGTCTAAGTTTGTGTGAATCTTATTTGGATGCTTTATACTTAAATATAACGATGTGTGAGATAGGCCACATGAGCGAAAGTTGTCACTGTCTTCTCTGGATATTTACAACACCAGAGGGACAATGATTAGCAAGCTTGCAAGAAGATTTGCTTTTGGACTCTTTGAAAGACTCCAATGACATAGCTCTCCAGGAACCCCGCATCAGAAAGTTCATTTCGCATTTTGCAAAATGTAAAAATAACCGAACAGTGTATACACATATCAATAGCCGAAAAAGCAAGTTATTAATATAAGAAACATGTGCTGACACTTCAATTTTCCTAAAAAAGTTTATTCAAGATCTTTATGAATGAGAAATGTCTTCGTCCTTTATTTGCTGTGTTGCCGCATACTAAATTGCCGTATACTAAATCAGTTCCTTACCTTCATATCTCCCTCAACATACACCAAGACACTAATTGCGTCATAAATGTCTGACATCAATATCAGCTGTGAGTGATGTAGGCGAGATCCGGAGGTGTCGTAATGTGTCAGGAACAAATTGATAACACTAGAATTTATAGGCACCAGTATATTTGGTATTCAAGTATTAACACCGAGAATATTGTTTCAAAATGGCTGCTTTCATTTTAATATCGACGGAAAGCAATCTTGTTGTATTTCGAAATATGCAACGCTATGGCCAAAAAATATGAAAAGATTCATTATTTTTAACCGACTTCCCAAAGGAAAGAGGTTATCTATTCGTCACGTATATATATATTTTTTTTAATTACATGGTCTACTAGAGTTACTAGTTTTGTAAATGTTGTAATAATTAAATCGGCAATAAAAAAATTAAAATCGCGTATCCCAAAAATTGATAATCTTTTTTGTCCAAATTGTAAGTGCCTGTTAAAATTTGCCTTTTTACTTAACTTAGTAAATAATGAAAAAAAGCGTTCTTTAAAAAATTACTTTCATATTTATTATTTAAAGATATATTAAACTTACTTACTTATCTGATAGTGCACAAAAATGATATTTTTTCCTTCTCTAGTAATCCTCAATTCCCACGGGAAGTTCTCGCCAATAAAGGAGCTTTAATTGAATGGAATAATTAAAGCGAATGAATACAGGAGCAAACTTTGCTTTTCGGCGAAAAAAGATATTTTATGTAGGAGAAAAAATTTGTTTCCCTTGGAAAAATATTGAAGGGAAAAGGATGTTGATCATATTCATATGATCAACACACCCTTGGACACTTAAATTGGGCAGCAATGTCTTTCCGTTTTCATTTATTGCAATGTATGTACTTAGTCGAGTTACTGTTTTATAATAATAGTTGTAGCAAACTAGTGCGCAGTCCAACCTCCAATAGGTTGCTCTGCACATTGTTTTTAACCCACTCCATCTGTTATCAACCATATATATGATTGTAATTCTGGGATCAGAATAGGGCAACAGTATCTCCAGCACGTCGTAAGAGGCGACTAGAAGGGGCTTCCGTGGTTGCGGGCGCCAATAGTTGGAGCTCAAACCATTCGGTTTGGCAACTCCGGAAAGGACGGCGGTATGTGTGGTCGCATACCGTCGTAAAAATCTGACGGAGCGGTGGTCCCAACCGCTAACCTGGGAGGAGCCCGATGGGGCAAGGCGCACAGAGGACTCCGATTGCGTTACTTAGGAGATCACGGAATTCTCTTTGGACACACAAAAAATACATTGTGTTCTGAAATATTTCATGTCTAAATGTTACTTTGTAAAATAAATTGTTTGTATTTGAAATAATAATAATGTGTAGTTTTGAACGCATTACTATAGTTTAAAGATATTCTATTCACTGAAATAGAATTCTGATATCGAAATCAAGTATCTAAATAGTTAAGCACTTTCAAAGAAGACTTGAATACTATGAGAACTTCATGAAAATTCTAATTGGTTCGAGTATTTTCGATAAAAGAAAATTTTAATAAAACTTGTAGAATCCGACAGTTGTTCCATTGATGTATTTATTTATCCTTATTTATCAAAACATTGTATTACTTTTGGTTAAAGCGTCAAATGATTCTCCGTCAATGATTATTTGATTATAAAATTCTATGCGATAGTTCTTGTCTAATATAGAATTGAATTAATATGGCATGGTGGTCGCTATGATGTATAGAATCGTAGTGAAAGTTCATCCCCAACCAGTCAAATGTCTTATTGGAGAATTTGGATTTCTCTTGTAAATCAAGGTGTTTTACGAATTCCAAAGGGTAAAAACAGATTCCTACTACTAAGACTCTGCTGGCAGTCTGTCTATCACCAGGCTGTATCTCATAAAGCATTTTTTTATCTGATTAAAGTAGCAAACGAGCATGCAGTCCACCTGATGGTAAGTGGTCACAACCGCCCATGGACATCTCCAACTTCATATAGAATATGGATTCTATCTGAAGTCAATCATAGATGCGTTGCTACTCTTGAGAACTACGACGGTCTCCTCACATTAAAGTGTACCGGCAATCACACTCTTCCACCGAAACGCAAGAAATGCTTCACGCTAGAAATAGGTGTGGCGGTGGTATCTCCCCGGTCGAACTACATAGTCCTCGGGAGTAGCAACGCATCTGTGCTTGACTTCAGATGGAACCCATGTTCTGTGTGTAGTTGATTACTCTATAGGCGGCAGTGGCCACTTACCATCAGGTGGACTGCTCGTTTGCTACTTCAGTGAGATAAAAAAGTCCAATTAGTACCATATATATGTCATTTTGATAATATCAAGATGAGTAATGTAATGGAATATCGAATAGAATACTCAATATTCTTCAAACGAAACAAGTGAAGACCATCCGTCTACACAATTCCGACCAATTCAGCGATATTTAAAGAGCAAACCTGACTATCAAAGTCAGATAATAGAAACGAGGTATTCAATATTCCGGCCAAGTTTGTTCGAGTTTAAATTTTCAATAGAACCTTCGAACAGTATTGAAGGTTCATGATTATTTAAACACGCTGTATAACGTATAATTGGACCAATCAATTGGGCTTTTAGGCAATAATCAATCGATTCAGTTTCTTTCGTTATTTGTTTTTGGGTGTAAATTAGTAGTTAATGGACGTCCTATTAATTACGGGATTTTGGTGTAAAAGTTACGTTGATTTTTCGATTTTTTTCATATTGGTTAGATGTGGTGAAATTTGTCTTGATCGGACCTATTAATTGCAAGGAAGGTTGTAAAAAATACGAAAACAACATATCACACGTTTTTTTAATTTAATTCAATCCAGTTTTCTCACAATTATACATAGCATCTAATAAACAGAGATTGAGATTCGATCCTCACCGACCCCTATAATTTTCACATATAATTAATAATAATAACTTAAATTAACAAAATATGACAAGAAAAACTATTTATCAAATATACATACATATAAACAAAAAACAAAAACATATAAAAAAACACTACCATAAAAATTATCAGCACCGCAGTTTCTGAGCAAGGCCCCCCAAGATGCTGGCAACATTTCCCCATTGAATGACAATATCAATTAATTTATTGATTTCCCTAAAGTAATATATCTTTGTTGCTACCTTTGAGAACCCAGTTGATACGTCTTGGATACGTATGTTTCTCTTATATACTTTAGATCAGAACAGCTCTTAATATAGCTTTCACTAATTTAATAGGTATGACGTTAGTACCCACGACGTTGAATCACAAAGATTTTACTACCTTTACTCTTACTTGCTCCCCTAGCAGGTAGACCGATGACCTGAAGGAGACAGCGGAAAATCGTTGGATTCAGAGAGGACCGGTTGAAGTGGCGCCATTTTTGGGAAGCCTATGTTCAGCAGTGGATATCAAAAGGCTGATGTATGGATGGACTCTTACTCACTATAAATCACATTTGTAAACTTGAACCAAGAACTTATTTACACCATTAACTCTCAATATTGACTGATGCTCTGCAACGTTAGGGCAGACTACCTGTA
The DNA here is from genome assembly GCA_949699795.1 of Spicauda simplicius. Classification (NCBI taxonomy): domain Eukaryota; kingdom Metazoa; phylum Arthropoda; class Insecta; order Lepidoptera; family Hesperiidae; genus Spicauda; species Spicauda simplicius. The sequence goes on from OX453060.1 coordinate 3,049,507, forward strand.
CGAAAGGAATCTAAACCAATCACTACCACACCGATTTAAATCAGAATTTAAGAAACATACGTCCAATCAATATAGCATCGTGAAGCAAAAGTAACCAAAAATGTATTTTTGTAGTTATTTCGAGTAGGTAAACATGTCCGGACCGTAAATCAAAATTAGCATTACCATACCCAATACTCTAATAGAACGAGAAATATCCATGTGTACGTATACAGAGCAAAACAAAGCGCTTTGTAACTAAACCACAGACTAGCTAAGTTAATTATTTAGAGGCAATATTGTTATTTCTATACAAAAATTGTAACAAAATAATTCTTACTCTGTAATTCGAAATGTCCATATTCGCTATGAAATTGAATAAGATTCGATTGGGGGGGTCCATGTGGGGGGGATCCTATCCAAAATATCTCACATAATTAATGGATGTTTTCTAAGTGATAAAGAGTAAGTTTAGTCAATCATATAAAAATCCTAAACAAATAATATAATAACACAAAGCATTAAGAAAAATTACCAAACAAGTCAAAACATATATATTTTTACCTAAAGGGAGCTTCAAAAAGACATATTTGTTTGATTTAGATGCCTCTATTTGTCACTATTAAGTAAAACAATTACATTCAACTTCTCTTTTCTTAGTTTTTCCACATTGCAAGCATATTTACAACTCTGACTAATCACCGTCAATCCGTTAAGAAGCCAATACAAGCCGTTATTTCTCGGAAATACTCCAATACATTGGGCATATGTAGGCAATTAGGATATAAGGTATGATTTGCTCTACAAACGTATCTCTGTTGACGTACCAACACGTGCAAGGCTTACGTAGCTTAAGTGTCTATCTCCATTGAAACCAGTCTCAGTACAGATGCACTTAGGTCGAGCGCTAGCAAAGTGTTATGTCAAAATGTAGTGAAATGTAAAGCATGGTCAAGCAAGACCAATTTTTATATAATTTCACTCACACACGCTTTCTACACTCATAGCCCCACAGTAGGATTTTCTCCTGTGTCGTTGGTGTCATGGACACTCACAAGACAAATACACAAACACCCAGACCCTAAACAGGAATCTAAACTCATCATTCAGATACCTGTCTGGCCAGGAATCGAACCCGGGCCCCATTGCGCGTCAGACCGGTATGGTAACCGCTGCGCTATACGGGCCGTCAAAATGAGCAAACAAGCAAGCAATCCATATAATGATAAGTGACATTTGGAATCAATCTCAGATATGATAAGCGTCCTATCAGACTTCAGTGGTGTCGATAATAAGTTATTTGAGAACTAAGACTAATTTATGGGTGGTAGAATGAGTGAACTTCGACCGGGGAGTTACCACCACACCTATTTCTAACGTGAAGCATTCCTTGCGTTTTGATGGAAGGGTGTGGTTGTCGGCACACTTTATATGAGGCGACCATCCTAGTCCTCGGGAGTAGCAACGCATCTGTGATTGAATTCAGATAAAACCTATGTTCTTTATGATGTTGCTTACAAATGTCCATGGGCGGCAGTGACCAGTTACCATCAGGTGGACTGCATGCTCGTTTACTACTTCATTATTATAAAATAATTAAAACGTCTCATTTATGTGTTTCTTTCTTACCGCATCCTTTAAAATACTAACAGTACAGGGGATAAAACCTCTAAAACCTCTAAACTTATAATACTCTACGCCAAACCACATAATATTTGGTGGAATATGAAATGTACAATAATAACACGAAACGAATTCATGTCTGCCGATATAGGCCTCGTAAATACATGATGAGGGCCACCCATTCTGATTTCCCTTTACGATTATTTTATGAGTGATGTTTCGCAGACGTGATACGTATCGTGACAAACGGTACTGTCATTGACAACTTGATTCTTTGTTTGTGACCTTTGGCCGATAGTGATATATGTCGGCGCAACACCGCGTATTTATGAAAAACACGTCGCCGAAAATAATTATTTTAGTTAGTGTAAAGATCGAAAATTGTTTGTTTATTAAATAAGCAATATTTTGTGATTTTAAGAGTTGTAATTAAGTGTACCCTCCATAAATTTGTTATTGTCAATTTGTTATTGTTATTGTCAACATTGTTATAAAAAGGCGAGCGCCTGTCGGTAGAAAAAGATTCTTGTTTAACCGTCGAAGCGATAGGACCTCCTCAATTGTGAATAAATCGAAGAAGTTTATTCTTGTGTTTTACTTGAAATCTTCAAGAATGGACAGTAATGAAGACTTCTGGCCTTCCTGATATCACAACCACTTCGTTATATATTATTAGGTAAATAACCTTCTTTGAATATGTTGATGTCTAACAAATTTGAGAGGTGATGTAAAGCACAATGCAAGAATCCATATGACTATGATTTTACCTGGCCAAATAATCTTATGTGCGTATGTTTAAATTTTCTTATACATTTTGACAATTATAAATACAGATAATGAACAGAAAACCTATTAGAACACAATTGTGAAGTTTCATTCGAAAATACCAATGAGAAGCAAATGAAAGAATGAAGTTACAGACTGTCGCAATTGTAAACTTTTAACAAAGGGGAACGAAACTAAGTTAGCAAGGAACTAAGGGCGTGATTTCTTTCAAAAGTTCTACATTAGCATAATGTTAGGCGGCTGAGTTAACACATTTGTAGAAAGTTTTCTTTTCATTGAATTTATAGGTCAAGAACAGCGACAAAATAAAAATGCAAACGACGTAACTCAATAAGCTTATGCTCGAAAATTTCATCAAAACGATAATTCTACTGACAACGTTGATTTCACAAAAGCGTTTGACAAAGCGAATAGACAATTGAAAACAAAACCATTAGAACGCGATTGTGGAGTTTCACATATAGACAGTAAGAGAATGAAGTTACGTCGACTCGCAATTGTAAAGTTTTAACAAAGGGGGACAAAACGAAGTTGGCAGAACTAAAAGCGTGATTCCTTCCAAAAGTTCCACATTACCATAATGTTAGGCGGCTGGGTCGCCACAGGGTGGTTTTGTCGGACTTGTTTCATTAGACGTTTGTTGGAAACCTTTCGGAAGTTCTTGTTAGTTTCTGATTACAACGCTAATTGAAATTTTAAGGATTTCAATGGTGATTATTCTGGGTATTTCAAAATTATCTTTTTACAAATTAATATGACTTAAAAAAATTAAAACGTTAAACACGTCATACCTATTACCCATATTTATTGATTGCATATTACGTAATGTTTTATAATACAAAATTCGTTATGTTACTAATTGCAACTTCTGTAACAAAAGTTTTAATAATTTCCGTAACACAAGCAGAAATTTGATCAGGAAAAGGAATACACAATATATCTCATCTAAAATTTTTACTCAAGTCCTATGGGGCAGAAAATTGGCACACTGTTTCATAATGTAATAATAAGCAGCTCAACATGGTAATCCACTCCGTAATTTAAATTAATGTTCATAAATCACCCTGTATACAATATCAGTACCACAAAAACAAAATTGTGGCTAGAATTACGAGTAAACAAATTATACGTAAACAATTTGATATCCATCGCTGGTTAGTCAAATCAAGTTGTAGAGCATTCTAATTCATGAAAGTCAATGTATGCTTAATCAGTTTTAGAGACGGAGTAAGCGATATTTATGAGTGAACATTGGGGTCCCCAGAGTGACCTTTGTCAAATGACTCGAGCAAAATAATGAGAGGCCTATTGTGCTCAAAGATCAAGTGAGTTTACGCATTTGTTGCGTTTCAAATTTTAACGACGCTGATTTCTGACTCTGTGTAATCAACTATGAATTTTGTTACTACTTTGATGTTTAAGTCATATTAAGCTTTTAAATCAACCAAATTAGTCTAACTATATTAGTTATTATACATATATTACTTATTATATCAACCTTCGTTTTTAAGAAAAACATATTAAAATCAAATTTAAATGTGTATTTTTTATTTGATTGGAGTAGCAAATGAGCACGCAGTCCACCTGGTGGTAAGTCATTACTGGCGTATCTGTAAGCAACTTTATACAAAAAAAGGGATTATAACTGAAGTCAATCACAGATGCGTTGCTACTTCGGAGGATTAAGGTTGTTGCCTAATATGAAAGTGAACCGGCAAAGTGATTTACGCTAGGAAGAGGTATAGCGGTTATACCTTTTCCAGTGAAACTACATCGGTTCTAAAATCTTATATACATATTCGTTATAATTGCCAAATCATATATAAACGCAGTTCTGTTTTTATAGTTCTTTCATGTCTTATCATATGATAGGACATCTTATGATAACTTCAAGAAAACTTCAGTACGAATTTCAACCTACATCTTGCAATTGCACTATATAAATGGACTGTGCATGAGTGCGATAAGTTCAGTTGATGTATAAAACGTTTACCTTTCTGAATTGTGCTGGAATAGGACAGGTAAGACTTATTTCGGATTGTGTCTTCAAAAGTATATATTACTTTGTAAGGTACAGTGAGTACGATTCGAGCAAGGAGGTGGCACGGCACTGCTAAACCTGTTTTTAACGTCATTCATTTCACGTATTTCAGTAAAGGCTGTTCTTTTCGTCAGCCCATTATTGGCCCACTGCTGGACACGGGTCTTTTTGTCAGAATGAGAGAGTTTAGGCCATAGTCCACCGCGCTGGCCAAGTGCAAATTGGTGGACAGTAAAGGCTCACTTTCTCTTAAGATGATCTTGCTTGTCCTCATGAGCAACGCAACTAAGATTGACATCAACAGAACCCCAATACTGTATGAAATGGGTATCAGATAATTATTATCGGCAGTGACCACTTACTGAGAAAGACTGCTTCATTTATTTCTTCATTGTCATAAAATAGTTCCAATGGATTTAACAAAGTTTCGGTTATACCAACTGCCACTGTGTGTAGTTTCAAAAGTGTTGGTTAATTTTTTTTTAATGTAACTGAAGTAGCAAACGAGCATGCAATCCACCTGATGGTAAGTGCTCACTACCGCCCATGGACGTCTGTAATCGACTTCATACAGAACATCGGTGTGCCGGTAACCACAACCTTTTATCAAAACGCAAGAAATGCTTCACACTAGAGTAGGTGTGTAATTTTACAATCAATACCAAGAGAAATCTACGAACATAAGAGTTTCATCCCTCAATAAGTGCCATCCTGGATACACGCGCGATAGACACACATTATATATTGAAACTATGCGCACAATGTGAATATCATGTTTATCGGATTGGTACAGGAAATCAATTTGGCACCCGGGAAGTAACGTTGCCTTCGTTTGCTTATTGATTTCCTTCCGGAGCGCTGGTTACATTGTGCGTTGATGATAAGAGGTCCCCTCTTAGTGGTTCTATTGATGTCATGTTATGTATAGTAGAAATGATTTATAATACTTGCTTATCAGGTTATTTGTAAGGGCTGCCTTAAAAATACAAGTGTCCTCATACCAAGATCGAGAGGATTCGGGTTAAGATCAGGAAGATATCTATTTCGGATCTGTATTGGTATATTATTTGTGACACCTACTATCTATTTTTTTGTTGGTATCGAGGGGGGAACTTTTAAAAGGTATCCGACACCGTGGGAGCAATGCCGGATTATGAGGGATATTTACCTCAATAAACCCGCTCCCCCCCTCCTGCGGCCGTCCTCAGCGCTACGAGGGGTACTCCGAGATCTATAATAGAACACAATCGGAGTCCTCCGAGCGCAATGCCCCATTCAGGCTCTTAACAGTAAGCATTAACGCTCACCGTGCCTCCTGGCGTTTACGATGGCATGCGGACACACATGCCATCATCCTGGGGTCGCTTGGCTGGACGGGTCGGGTTCCTACTCTTACCGCCCGCAACCCCGGAATCCCCTTTTAGACGCCTATTACGACAGGCAGGAGATACCGTAGCCTATTCTGATCCCGGAACTAGGTCCCGGAGCAGGGACAACAATTTAATACCTAACTGAAGGTAAATAGCAAAAAAATATTTTAGATTTCGAAAAAGCCATCTGCTCGTCTTATCTGGTCTATAAGGCTAACAGTTAAGAAATTTTGAAAATTTGTGTCCGCGAATACAGTAATGTAAATAAATAATTCAGATACAAGTAGAAAATTTTAAGTTGAATTACTTGAAGTCAAAGTATTTTTACATCCAGCTTACTTCGACATCCATCGCCAAATCTGCCGAACAGTATTCCGATTGTACCGGTTCCGGAGTTACAAATGATTTATTCAGAGGTGCTTGGAGAATAATTCTAACGGCACTCCGCTTCTACGTGCAGACTCGTATCCTGCAATTGTGTTGTTTAATGTTCAGATGTAAAATATTTATATATTGTATTGTATCAGACGTAAAATTTGAAATAACAGTGCTTTCCACGAATGAATACCCGTGATCAACTCCAGATAAGATGCATACTTACATGAGACGGACCACAGATGCGTTGCTACCCATGAGGGCTTTTTTTTGTTCTCGAGGGGGAATCCTTCAATAGGTACCCAATGCCGTGGAGCAACGCAGGGTTATGTGGGATTTTTTCCGCACTAAAACCCCCCCGGTAGCCGACCTCGGCGCTACAAAGAGGACTCCGGACTCTGAACGCGTTGCCCCATCGGGCTCCTCCCAGATGGGCGGCTGGGCCCACTGCTCCGTCAAAACTTTACGACAGTATGCGCCACACATACCACCATTCTTCCCGGGATCGCCTGGCTGGATGGTTCAAGCTGCCAGTCTAGCCGCCCGCCACCCCAGACGCCCCTTTTAGTCGCCTCTTACGACAGGCAAGGGATACCGTAGCCCTATTCCGGAACTACAGAGACGTAGCGCCGTTACTGGCAGCCGCGGCGGTTTCTTCTCCGAGCGGGTTCAGCGCGCTTTCTGGCCCTTTCGGCGTCTTCCTTCGCTGATATGACGACCGTGCAGAACCCATGAGGCCTTAGTTGAAACACTTCGAGTAAGTATGACTACCTTATCAAACTCTTCTAATGATGCACAATATCACACACGAGTAGAACACAACAGGGCTTCACGCTTATATCTATAATAGGCGTGGCAGCTTTTGGTGTTAAATCACGAAGAATTTTATCATTTCGGGAGTTGGGCATAATTATATCAAGTCAAAAGATGTAAGTTTCATCAATCATGAAAAATTTCAATACAAGGCTGATGTAACAATATGTGGCTACAAGCCGTACAATATATGGCTGTGGTACAAAAGGTTACATAAAACAAAACATAAAACTAGCAACGACCGAGCAATGTTTTAAAGAGCATTTCAGACGGCGCGAGTTTACGTGAGAGACTTGCTAATCTTCGTTCTGATCTTTCTAGTCGTTCTATTGCAAAAATAAAACAAGCAAAATATTATGTTACATAGTATTTTTTTACGATACTGCGTCGAAAGGAGTGTTGATGTTTTTCGAATAACAAACTATAGAATATATTATAATATCTATTTTAATAGGTTTCTTATTTATATATGATTCTAGACTAATATTATCGAATTGACACATTTTAATACTTAACAGGTACTCAGGATATGCGGTTTTTGAATCCTTTTCGAATTCTTTTTGCCGATAATTCGACCCAGTTGCAAGGATCGTGGTCACCGCGACAAGACTGCAAATATTGGCATCAAAAACCGCATATCGTGAGTATCCGTTAAGTATTAAAATGTTTCTTATTTATGTTATAATTACGAAAGCTTTTTGAGAATGTATGGTTATTTGTGATTATTTTATAGAAAAACCATATAACGCATTTCGCTGAAATTTAATACACATATAGATTGTTCATTGTCATAAATTAATACGACCAGGCGGAGCTGCGGGAGTAAGCAAGTACTTTATAATTTTAGAAGTGTCCTTAAGCAGGTAGGTTTCTTGTTTTATAATAATATTTTTTTATTTCGATATTTAGTTTTTTATTTATTTGATCCAATGGCACGCGGTTTATCCAAATGTTACGTTCAAAACGCGTGTATATAACCAAATTCGGACTCAGAAAGTAAATACGAAGTAGATTATAGATATGTTAGTTCTCCCGATAATTATTGTTTTTTTTACGCTATACGCTTTCTACACTCATAGCCACACACGAGGAACTTCTCCTGTGTCGTGGGTTACATTGACACACAAAAGAACAATACATAAACACCCAGACCCAGAACATGAATCTAAATTCATCATTTTGATACCTGTCTGGCCGGGAATCGAACCAGAAACCCATTGCGCGTCAGACCGGTATGGTAACCACTCTGCCATGCAGGTCGTGGGTTGCATTTTATAATATGGTGTATCAAACTAACATGCAGACAATCTGATAAGAAATGCTCACTGCTGGTTCTGGATATCTGCAAGCAACATCATGTGAACCAGGAGTTTAGTTTTAAATCAATGATAAATGTGGTTGTAGTCTCATAGAGTAAGATATGTCGCCTTATATAAAAGTGAGGAGAAGTAGCACTTGACATATACATTCGTAATTCCAACTCTCATAGTAAAAAAACAAATACGCTTTCTCCACTCGCAGCCCCACACTAGGACATTTTCCCTTGTCGTGGGTACCATGGATACACACAAGATGAATACACAAACACTCAGACCCAGAACATGAATCTAAACTCATACAGATACCTGTCTGCCCGTGAATCGAACCCGGGACCAATTGCTCCGCCGCGCGGGTCGTCGTAGTGCTCTTCTACATTTTTATAAATTGCCATTGCATGCGATAGATATTTACCATGAAGTGGACCGTATACTCGATACTATTATCAGGATGAGGGAGGAATAGAAAACTAAATTCCCATCTCCTGCCTTTTACCTCCACAGCTTGTTAAGGAATTAAGCTCTGTTCGTAAGCTTGCATTAAGTACCTAGAGAAGATCCTCTACTTTAATGAAAATCCGGTTAAAGCCTGATTTCATTGAAGATTACAAGCTTTTAACATTGCTTCAGTGTTATTTATTTTATTTTTAAATTTGTACACAAATAATACATAAAAACAGACATATTAAACTTAAGTACAAAGGACTAATTATTAAAGATGAAATTTCTTCCTAAAAGGAATTTAGGGATCGGTATGCATTCGAAAGGCAAATTAAGTGTGAAGAAATTAACAACTGGACTATAATACACTACTACAACTATAAATATTAATTTATGGTTAAAATAATATATAAACAAAAACATACATATTAATATATACATACAATAATAATATGATATTATGAAAATGATAAGTAGTGCTCTTTGACTCTTCTTTTAAACATAGAAATAGTTTTGGAGAGTCGAATGTTAGGCGGCAATGAGTTCCATAGCCTAACTGCATGAACAGAGGAGGAGTGGGTATAGAGAGTTTTGTGGGAAGAGTAATATCGGTCTTGCGTACGGTTCTGCAAGTGAAGGAGGGAAAGAGAGAGTGGTGAGCGACTGTGCCTATTGCTCCATCTGATCTTTACACATACCGTCATCCTTCCCTGGATCGCCATGCTAGATGGTTCGAGCTCCCACTCTTGCCGACTGCGACCTCGGAAACCTTCTTTTAGTCGCCTCCTATGGCAGGCAAAGGACACCATATCCCTATTCTGATTCCGAAACTACAGGGACGACTCCTGAGGTCTAAGACAGTGACCTCATATTGAAGTGAGCCTTCATCCGCACCGGAACCTCCTCGGTCAAATCATACTCGTTGTAAACAATAACACATATATAAATTTAACACATGATATACATACAACAACAATAGCATCGTCGCGGGCATAATTATGTAGATCATGAATGATGAATGGGTGATTAAATTCATGTACAATTCCGTAGCTCGGAGGCCACATTAAGCCACGTGCATCGATTATTATTGAATGGAGAACTTATTTATATCTTAAACATTAAATCGCAGCAGGCTTAAAAGCTTAATACATTTTGTATTCAATAGCAATCTTATAAATTTTACTACCTTCATATGATTAATTTCAGTCCTCAAAGTGAATTCTGTCTTATAGATTTATTCTGATAAAATTTTAAGATATTTTATCCAATCTCCTATAATAACAATTGATGTTTGCAACGTATGTGTTAGGTCAGGGTTTCTCAAAGTTTCGACTCCACGTACCCCTGTTACAGTTTCCATGTGACAGCGAACCCTCTTTAAATTAAATAATAAATCTTAACTAATAAATTAATGATGGGTGTGCTTGTTTGTTGTCACAAATGGAGTCAATTTTAGGAATAATTTTGTATTTTTTATTATTACGTAAATCTTATCGCGAACCCCCTGCCATCGAATGGCAAAACCCTAGGGACAAAATGAGAAAACAACTTGATATCTTAAACAAAGTTATGTAGGATTTTAAGCATGTAAATTTTCACCAAAACAACCTTTAGTGATTACTTAATCACATCTTGCTATTATTGTAACGGCAAATGTTTATTGGAATGTATATATGATAATTAATCACTTGAGCGTCACCATAGCGAGCGGAGCCGAGGAAATGTAGTAAGCACATAATTTAGAAAATAACTTAAATGTATAGGATAAACCCTGAATCTCAACGTAAAATCATAAGATGTGAAGTTTTGGCATAAAGCTGCTGATTGACATAAATGGCAAGCAACGTGAAGTGAACGTTCAAACAATAAACGATACTATACACTCTATAAACAATATCAAATTGTCGAAATAACTAATGCATGCAGTATTTTCCGTGAACAAAGAAAGGGATGCGGCGGATCAACGGATACACAACACTGCTCTGGTTGTAGTGCTGTATGTAAATTTGAGTCCGGCGTTGAATGCACGGAACTAAGCCCGTCTTTGGTGCAAGCAAAAAGCGAATAATTTGTAGGAACGCTTGAGGAGGTCAAGGAGCAAACCATTTAAGTGTTATTTCTATCGTGTATCAAAAGTGTTACAAACATACTTCGTGTGACATTTTAGTTTTAATAAAAAAATATATAACATAGGTATTTAATAATAATAATCTTTATTTGCAAGAACACAGTAATTACATTGATATTATATAAATTGTATAGCTCAGTGTGTCCTATCTATAAAAGGCATGAAAAATATAAAATTCGTTATTGACAATTTCCATTTTTATTTTTTTTCTTATTAAAATTACAATCATGCATTTTAGTTATTATTACTGTCACATTTTGTTTCAATGTTACATTCGACTAAAAGCTAATTATGTATTACATAAATCATTGAATAATACATTACAATATAATTTTTCGTCAAGTACTACATTAACGTCACAATTTAAAATGTCAAATAATTCTGCAAGCTATAAAAGTTACATGCCAGAAGCCAGTCTTTCAGTTTCCGCCTAAAGGAATAATACGGTAAATCTTTGAGAAACGTCGGTAATCTATTATATATTTTTCTTGTGGAGTGCTGGACGTTCTTTTTTAGCGTTACTAGTCGACATTTTGGTATAAACAATTTGTGTCTGTCCCTGTTTGCCTATTTTGTCTGTCTGTTTGTTTATTTGATTTTAATAAGGAGAAGAACGAAGACATTTGATTACTACAACATATTACCTTATTCAAACGCTTGGTTTTTGAATTCAAAGTGACTTTTATGCAGAAAAGCCAAAATAATTTCAAACTAAATTATATCATTTTAGTACGCAACACCTAAGTATGTTAAAATATGTTACCTCGCCGCTTTCACCGTAAATTACCATTCCCATTCGCTTTCTATAAATTACCAACAGCATGACTGACTTAGATATTTGTATGGGGCAAGGCATTCGATTCCTAAACAAATTTATTAATCGTTACCGTATCACGATCTTATGTTATAAATTGAACGTTCTTTTTTCGCCTCAGCTTATAACTTAGACTCAACAAAAATGACGGATCAAACCCCATGCCACGCAATGATTCAAACTCTACACTCTGTGCCTTCAACGATATTCCAGACAAATTCGCTTAAGCCAGGTACACGCTTGGAATATTTTGAGATGACAGTATGTTGGGGGTTCAGTGATAAAGGTCTATAGTGTACCGTATATTTATAAACTTATTTAAATATAATGATAGATGGTAGAACCAGTGTAGTTCGCCCAAGGAAGTACCACCACCATACCTACTTCTAGCGTGAAGCAGTTCTTGCGTTTCGATGGAAGGGTGTGGTTGCCAGCGCCCTTTTATATGAGGTGAACATCATAGTACTCGGAAGTAGCGACGCATCTGTGATTGACTTCAGATAGAACCCATGTTCTGCATGAAATTGCTTACAGATGTCCATGGGCGGGGACAATTTACCATCAGGTGAACTGTATGCACGTTAGCTACTTCAATCTTATAAAAAATATCTTTCATTGTAGTTTATGTCAATAATATAAATTTCCTGTTCAATAATACTTCAGACAGATTCAAAAATCGTATAACATTTTTTGTCCACTAATGCCTACACACTATTAATTGGATTATTTAAGAAAGATTTAGGCGTTTCAAAGTCTTGAAGAGAGGCCAATGATGACACATACAAAGTAATATTACCATAAAGTTTAATTGTCTGTACGCATTTCTTAAATAACGGCTAGAGGTTCTACAGCACCTCTTAATTATTAAGTAATAGTGAAAACTATATTATTATCATTTGATGAATTTGTTGGAGTATATATTTTTGTATTAAAATCAAGACACGCGCTTTTATCAATAATAATGATAATATTGTTTATGATTAATTTATATGCAGTATACACAGAAATTGGATATATTCTTCACAAAACTTCTTTCTTATTAATGTTGTAGTCTAAGAAAACTCCAAGTAGGGAAATTTTTCGAAGAGACAAAAAGTTAGATAGCGGTTTAAAATATAAAGTATCTTTGAAATATTGTTCAGGTGCCTGAAAGCACTCAGGGAAGATTAGTACGGTCCTCACACAGAATACCTTATTCCTTCAGTTTTTCTTCTTGTTAGGGAGCACTTTGAAGTTAAGGGCTTAGACTAAACGAAGATACTGTAAACTTGACGGTGACCGCAAACTGTTTTTTAAGATGTTTTACAAATTTTTCTACGATAGTTTTAAAATTTTCTGTATAGAAACAAAAACCTAGACCCTTCCATCTATTTATTTATTTCTTAAAATATTTCCAAAGAAAGTATGTCATATCACTTGAGAGAAGTAAATAAAGTAGGTTAGGTCATATGTTCACCCACTTATTTTTTGGATAACAATTTAAATCTAATTTTGAAACGCAATTAATACAATGTAGTAAAATATATAAAGTCAAAATATAGAAGTGACCTAAAGAAAATAACTAAAATAGATTTATTGCATCATATTCTTGAAGAAACATTAATTGATCGCCTTGCATCTTCACAAGCTGCGGGTGTAACTCCAAATTAGTTTCAGACTACTTCGGAAGAATTTCTAAGAAAATAAGTCAGAAACTAATTATGTTGTGAAGGATTTCGTAACTAACTCTTGGCGCAATTAATTGAGTTATAATACTTAAACTTACAGTTTGATTATAGTTTCTTAAACGACGTGAAATATTAGGTTTCGGAATAATTACCATGTTGTTCATCAATTTGTATTTATGGGACTATATGGCTTCAGACCTTTTTTTTTTTTGTTTTCGAGGGGGAACTTTCAAAAAGTACCCGACGTCGTGGGAGTGACGCGGGTTATGTGGGATTCTTACCGCACTAAAACCCCCCCGGTGGCCGACCTCGACGCTGCGAAGAGGACTCCGGGAACTCCGATTGACCGCCGCCGGTGTCCTCAGCGGGTGCCCCATTGGGTTCTTCCCTAGTGGGCGTGAACTGCTCACCGCACCTACTGGTTTTTACGGCAGCATGCAACCACACATGCCACCATCCTTCCCGGGGTCGCTTGGCCGGACGGGTCGAGCTCCAACTCTTCCCGCCCGCAACCCCGGAAGCCTCTTTTAGTCGCCTCTTACGACAGGCAGAGGGTACCGTAGTCCTATTCTGGTCCCGGAACTACAGGGACAATGGCTTCAGACCTACAAAGTATTCCAAAGTTTTTGGACCCCAAGCTTGTTTGTCTCTAACTGGTTCTCTCCAGGAATCTTTAACTATTTAAATGAAAATATTTCTATTAATATGTATAACCGCTAATTTGCTTGAACGATCCAAGCTTTCTCTAATTTTAGGAGAATCATGTCGTTACTAAGGTACCTTAACTGAGGCAGGAACATTTGGAGAATTGTTTTTTTTTTCTATCATTTTATTATAATTTAGGTTTAGTATCGTCGTCAACCCATTATTTTCTCACTGCTGGACACGGGTCTTCTATCGGAATGAGAGAGTTTTAGGCCATAGTCCACCGCGCTAGCCAAGTGCGAATTGGTGGATGTTTAAATTTAGCATAATTGTTATATAAATTAAATTTGTAATTTTGGACATCATAGAAAAATTGGATATACATCATATATCATACCCAAATTTTAACATTTATACCGTCATCAAAAACGAAAGAATAAATTTATTAAATTTACTATTCGTATAATAGTCACATAACACCATTTTCGACTAATTCCGTGCATCCATCAATTCACTGGCAGAGTAATGTCCCGGAATATGGAGATTCCGTAGTCACTGAATCGCAATGCGGTCTTCCTGCATCAACTAGCGAGGCGGTCACATTGGGACTGATTCCTTCCATATCTTGTCTTCTTGCCTTATTCTCTTTCATAATCTTGCTTGTTCATAACTAATTAATTAAATACTCTTTTATTAATTTTAAAATGTAGGATTTCTTGTATTGACTGAAAAATCCTCATGCATTTTTTCCGTATATTTACCATCGGTGCTGATGATCGGTACTTATAAGGAATTTCAAGAGGTATCATGTTTCAGTAAAACTTTTTGATTTGTTTAGAGATATACATGTACAGTAGTGGCAATATTTATTAAGTTACCTTCGTAATCGTTTCGTGCATACAAAAGTGACGCTCTACCTGAATTCATTCCCTGAATACTATTGCTATTGAGACTTAATATTAAATACATAAGGATCTGTTTAGCCCTCGGGAGAAGCAATGCATCTTTGATTGACTTCGAAGTCTCAATGCTATATAAAGTTTCTGACAGTTATCATTTTGTTCCTCATAATGTATTCCAAAATAAGTGATTGTAGATTTTAAAGAAATTTTAATACATGCAAAACTCAAGATTGTTGACGACACACTAACCTTAAACAAACAAGCCCTGGAGAGCAGCATGAGAACGGAATTAGGCCCAAAGCTGTGTGCACACGACAGCCCGCAATTTGCAAGCCGATGGTGAGTACGTCCGCATTGCTATTCCGTGTCCATGGAATTTGCATACAAGCAACAATTGCGTTAAAGCTAGTGTTGTAGCTGACAACGATGTTTGGTGCCTTAGTTGTGGGTTTTCTTCGATACCTGTTTGTTTTGGTGTGTTAAAAACCGTAGTAGATTCCGTGTAGCTAACCGTGTAGCTCGATTGATGGTATCTTATTTTGATGAAATAGTAATGGTTCAATGAAGATATTTAGGTAGGATGATGAGTGAGTATAATTTTTACTTTTACCTAAAACAATGGTAGGTGGTACTTCGGAGTTGTCCCTGTAGTTACGGGACCAGAATAGGACTACGGTACCCTCTGCGTGTCGTAAGAGGCGACTAAAAGAGGCTTCCGGGGTTGCGGGCGGGAAGAGTGGGAGCTCGAACCGTCCGGTCAAGTGACCCCGGGAAGGACGGCGGATGTTACCGTAAAAACAAGAAGGTGCAGTAAGCAGTTCACGCCCACCAGAGAAGAGCCCGATGGGGCACACGCTGAGGACACCGGCGGTGGTCAACTGGAGTTCCCGGAGTCCTCTTCGCAGCGTCGAGGTCGGCCACCGGGGGGGGGGTTTTAGTGCGGTAAGAATAGAGAACTTCGGTTGCGTTCTTTTGGAGATCTCGGATTCTGCCGAGGAAGGGGAAGGGGCTTCAATGAATAGATTACAATCAAAGTAATTTTAGGTAAGTGCAGCAATTGGGCAGCTTTGTGGTTTAGTGGATACAATATCTTGTCTAAAACGAGGCCCGCGCCTACGAAAGGGACATAATTGAGTTGACGACAATTTATTATCAGTAAACGTGAATCAAATACGTTTAATAATTCTAGACAGTAACCACGGACTAAGTTAATTACCAATTTATCAACCTTATCTGTATCTCATGAAAGATTCTCCATAAAATAGAATTTATAAATTCCAGTGAGATGGAAAATAAAATAAGCAATCAAATGAGGAGCTTGGAATTGGTATTCAGCAATTCTAACGATGCCCTCAGGCGTTGTGGCGTATCGGACGCATTAGCTATCTTTGATATTTTTGCATATAAAGAGGAATTTTGCTATAATATTATTATTTTGAGTAAAATACCAGTATCGTTTACCATAAGTACTCTATACCACATTGCTTTTGAATTAGCAATTGTCGTCAACTTACCTAAGAGTATACTATTTAAAATAAGAGTATACCTATCGTATAAAACTAATTCCTAGTTACTGAAATTGATGTCTGATTAATGTTCGATAAGTCAGGGTTGTAATACTTCAACTCTCATTTTGTTGTTATTATAACCTTTAACTGAAGTACAGTAACACTAAACTGAGGACAAAAATAGATGGAGTGATAGTACTGCAAAAGGAAGTAGGCAAAATATAACTATTTTACCTTTTTACCAATTCTCGAACTCATCAACTTCATCATCATCTTGTACTAAAAATTATACCATTACTGATGACTTTTTATCATACTTGAAATAGGTAAAAAAGCTAATTCAAAGCTAATTCATTTAATTATTATTATTAACATGTACAATAATATCAGTCGAAATATAGTGTCCATAATGACTGGTGATCAACCACTGAAGCCTTAGAGAATGGAAATCCAATATGGCCATTACCGAAAATGATCAGTGACATATAATTAATCAATTCAATCTGTGACAGCAACAGTAAACACATATCTAACATACCGTTGATTCAATACCTAATTAGAATGCTCGCCCACGATCGAGAATATTTACTCTACGCCCATCTTATTAGTGTAGATAGCAAAACGAATAGAGCAAAAGGAAAAGGAGAAATCATTGAAATTCTCAAAGATGAGAAAAGAGTTGAACAAAGATGTATAATCTACAAACATCTCATATACTGTTGATTCAGTACGTAATTAGAAATCTTGAGTTGAATTAAAATTACGAGAAGAAACATTTTAATATTTGTAAAAAAAGGAAAATCGCAAAGAAGGAAATTGAACACAAAGGACGTAATCCTTTGAAGACCATGAAAGGAAATATCTTATTTATTATTATAAATGTATATTTTTAGAATGTAAGATGTTTGTTACATTTTTACGTAAAAAATTTAAACGGATTTCACTGAATACTGGCACTTACATAGTTTCTGGTCTAGGTTAACTTAAGATTCACCCTGTAGTCGGTGAGTAAAACACGGCTACGGTATCCCCTGCCTGTCGTAAGAGGCGACTGAAAGGGGGCCTCTGGGGTTGCGGACGGCTAGAGTGGGAGCTCGTGTAGGTATCAAATATTACAAAATATTACTATATTATAACAGAATATCTGCTTAAAAAGGAATCTTTGCTCAAGACAAAGTGAGACCATGTCTACAGCTGATGATTTAGCTATTGAATTTACACTATAAGATTGTCTCTATAATTCCTTTACGTAACTTTGTTATAACATAAACATGAAAAATATCCTACGCAAAGTAAATCGTTTACAGAATTCTTTTTGAATATCAATAATCTAGTACCACTTTACGAGATGTTTCGCTATGGGGAAAACGTCTTAAGAAACTCCATTACACATATCTTCTATATGTAGGCCAAGCCGCATTTGGCCACAATAATTCTTATACTGAAAATATAAGCGCTCCATAAACGTGGAAAACCATCGTTAGGGACTATGAGGCTATGATATATTTATACCTAATGGCTTTACAAGGTGGTAGAACCAGTGTAGTTCAACCGGGGAAGTACCGCCGCCACACCTAATTCTAGCGTGAAGCAGTTCTTGCGTTTCGATGGAAAGGTGTGGTTGCCGGCACACTTTAATATGAGGTGACCATCTTAGTCCTCGGGAGTAGCAACGCATTTGTGATTAACTTCAGATTGGACCCTTGTTTTATATGACGTTTCTTACAGAAGTTCATAGGCGGCAGTGACTTACCATCAGGTGGACTGTATGCTTGTTTGCTACTTCAATGTTATAAATAAAACAAAATTTCTGCATAGACTTGGAACACGGAAAGTTAATTAAATTCTAGTAATAAAAATAAAGCCATCTTCGGTATTTATGTTACATGATAATTTGTAGACGGAGTCGTCGCCGCGGGGCGTTCAGAATTTACGAGTCTACGAGACTTATTAATAAAACTTTATAGGCTTCAAGAAAAACCTTTGGAGCCAGCAAAGTCAAAACTAAAATAATACCAGACATTTATTAGAAAGATAAAGATGAGTTTGCCCTTGATGATTAAAATAATACATTGCTGCTTTAGTAGCTGATATCGATTTCGGTTGTCATGGGCAACGAGCAATCTATCAACAATCTGTAAAATTAGGTTATAAGGTATGTAAACTGAAGTAAAGTTAAATAAGTTTAAGTATATATTAATTTGAGTTTCACAATAAAAATTAAACATCAACCAATTATTTGAAAAATAAACTTTTATTTCAATGCACTGAAGAGAAATGTTTTTATAGCAGTCAAAACTAAATATAATTTTGTTGCATTGTACAATATAAAACTTGCTGTAAAATCAATACTGATTATTTATAATTATATTTCCTTTAGAAGCAAAGATATATTCAAAATTCTATTAGCAGTACTATAAGTAATGCTAATAGAATTTTGACTATAGCTTTACGACGGTATGCGACCACACACACCGCCGTCCTTCCCGGGATTGCCTGACCGAACGGTTCGAGCTCCCACTCTAGCCGTCTGCAACCCCGGAAGCCCCTTTTAGTCACCTCTTACGACAGGCAGGGGATACCGTAGCCCTATTCTGTCCCCGAGGCTACAGGGACGGGAGTGGTGGGCCCAGTTGCTCACCTGGGAGAAACCCGATGGGGCAACGTGCTTAGAAGACTCCGGTTGCGTTCCCTTGGAGATCCCGGAGTCTTTTTTGTAGCACTGAGGTGTCACCGGGTTTTAGTGCGGTAAAAATCCCTCATAGCCCTGCGTCACTCCTACGGCTTCGGGTTTCCCCCTCGAGAAAAAAAAATCAAATAGAACATGGGTTGTTGTTGCTATTCCCGAGGACTATGATGGTCACCTTATATAAAATTGAATGCGTGTAATCCTTCGATAGAAATGCTTCATGCTAGCAATATGTGTGCCTGTGGAACTTCCCCGGGCGAACTACAGGGTTTCTACTACCTATAGTAGTATGAAATAGACTACTTTACAAGTTACAGTGGTATGTTTTGTGATACGTATGTACGTTTATTTAATATTATAGAATATTCGAATATTTAATATCTATAATATTAAATATTATAGATATTCAATATTCGACCTAACCGTTAGCTAGAGACACACTAACACAACCCGAATTTACCCAAATTAATTATTTATTCCATCAAAACTCCCAACTTTTTGGTCTTGGTACTTCTGAGCATCGAATATTCAAGACGTCTACATATAAATGTAATAAATATAAAAGTTTGGCGTGCCTATACAAGACATATATTTGCAAAACAATAGTTTGGAGGGCTGAGAATTTGTAAAAATATACATTTTTTATATTTTTTGATTTCTTGTCTACCAAATATATTAACTACTACTAATTGAAGTTACAAGTTTGGAAACATATTCATGACATCTTTTTTTTTTTTTTTTATAATTTAACCTAACGATAAGGCGGACGGGCTACCTGATGGAAAATAGTCACCGTCGCCTGTGGACATTCGCAACACCAGAGGAGTCGCCAATGCATCGCCGGCTTTGTAGGAGAGCCCTTTTCGCACCTTTCTTGAAGAACCCCATGTCATAGCGCTCCGGGAATACCTCAGGAGGAAGCTCATTCCACAACTTGCACGCTCGTGGCAAAAACGAGCGTGCAAACCGAACCGTGGAGGGCCCGCAACGAGTCCAGTTGGCGTCCACATCTATTTAAATACTTATTCTCTCAGAAGAGAGACTTTTAGAGCATAGCCCACCGCTCTGTGGATTTTAAAACTTTTTTTTGATAAAAGAAATCAGCCATCACTTAATATATTATCCAATTTACACGAACGAAGTCGCAGGGAGAAGCTTATCTAGATATAATGCATAAAGACGCCATCTTTATTTTCTTAGCGAACTATTCTCTAATCTTTTAATTAAGGCAAGTTTAATAGACGCTCCAACTTTACCTTCGTACTTGTTATAACTTTACTTCCTGTGTACCAAGTAATTACTACGTAATAGATTCACTTAGATAACTTAGTTAATTTGAATATAAAACTATTCTTGAAACTTTAATTTTAAAATTCATTTCAAGCGATAAAGACTGGAGGATTTAAATGCCTTTATCGGTTTAAAGAAAATACACTTTAATGTAATAAAAACTAAAGTAATAGAAACCTGTTTACAATTTGGAATTGGACTCTATCGCTAAGTACTCACGGAGCGATTTTCACCCGCGGCCGCCGCGGTTGCGGGCCCGCAGCTTCTGTAGGATGCAGATATAAATGTAAAAAATTAAAGCAATACTCACGACGCGTTTTTCGCCCGCGATGCGCGCGGTTGTTTGCGGCTCCCGCTGCACCGGTGGGCAACCTGTAGAACCGCGCGGGCCGCGGTCAGCCGCAGCGGCAGCGATTTGCGTCCGCGCGCTCTGCGATCAGTTGGCGGGCGAGTGCAGTACTCAAGACCTCAACTGATGGTAAACCGCCCATCTTGCGGTTTTCGCCCGCCACGTTTGCGGTCGATAATCGCAACGCGACGGGAGCGTAACCGCGTAAATAGGCGGTCTCGTGAGTTTCGCACAAAAGCTGCGGGCCCGCAACCGCGGCGGCCGCGGGTGGAAACCGCTCCGTGAGTACGTAGCCTTATAATACATATAGGCTGCGGCTGACCGCGGCCCGCGCGGTTCTACAGGTTGCCCGCCGGTGCAGCGGGAGCCGCAAACAACCGCGCGCATCGCGGGCTAAAAACGCGTCGTGAGTATTGCACGTAACTTTTACATTTATATCTGCATCCTACAGAAGCTGCGGGCCCGCAACCGCGGCGGCCGCGGGTGAAAACCGCTCCGTGAGTACGTAGCCTAAAGCAGAAGAGTTTGTTTCTATTAACGCGCTAACCTCTCGAAGGGTTTAACAAATATGAATAAATGGTCTTAAATATGATAGAACATATCAAAAAAACGTTATCAAGAAACGTTTTAAAGTATATCTATGTATTAATACGCGAAGCAAAAACTTGTGATTCGTATTAAGATACTTGCCGAAGGCGGAGGGGTGTGAAATTACGCGCGGTTATAGTTGATGTAGAGAAGGATTGCCCAATGCTAATATTTCTTCAAATCATGCATAAAATATGCATAAAATCAATTAATAACACATTACACTCACCACCTTGCATTTGATACAAATAGATAATATACGAAATAGAACATTCAATGTCTTACTATGAAAACACATAACGTCAAAAATGTCAGATATCTTTGTCAAAATACCCGCTATTGCTTTTAAATGCAACTTCGTTAATAAACTTCTTTTTACCTTTAACGGTTTCGTTCAAAATAACTTGAATTTTTTTACATTTTATTTAAATTTGTGAAATATTTTGGACAATATGAAGTTTAGTTTATTAATTTAAATTACGGTCGAATTTCGACCGTTGCGACGGATGACTGGTGTAAATAAATGTTCTTAAATATGATAGAACATATCAAAAAAACGTTTTAAAGTATATTTTATTAAAGTCAAAAATCTATATCCAAACAGCTACAGATATTATGGAGTACTACGAAGAAAGTCAGTTGAAACTGGACCCTTTAACTCGTATTGTAAAAAAAAATTAATTAGTTACAGACGTATTTTAGTTAGCCTATAGGTAGTGTTGCTTTAATTAATTAATCCTTACTACATTATAAATGAGAGAGCGCGGTTAAAAGTGCCCTACGTCACTTTCCGTGCTCCTAACTATCTCCTAGCATATAAACCATATCATATAATAGCTATGCGGTGACGTAAAAGAGGAACAAACAAACACACTTTCACATTTATAATATTAGTATGGATGCAAGTCCAGAATCAAAACCCGGAACTGCAATCAAATGAAGGTAAAATAAACAAACTAGTTTATAACATAAAGCTAAGTTCTCCAATAGGACCAACTTAAATCGCTGCTTCGCTTCGAAAGCTTGACTCAGTTCAGAAACTTGTAATAAGTTACCTGTATAAAATCTAATCTAATTGTTAATATTGTTTGCATTATATATCTGTGGTGCAGATGGTAGAACCAGTGTAGTTCGACCGGGGAAGTACAACCGCTGCACCTATTTCCAGCGTGAAACAGTTCTTGCGTTTCGATGGAAGAGTGTGGTTGCCGTCACACGTTTGTATCAGGCGACCATCATAGTCCTCGGGAGTAGCAACGCATCTGTGATTAAATTCACACAGAATCCATGTTCTATTTGAAGTTCCTTACAAATGTCTATGAGCGGTAGTGACCACTTACCATCAGGTGAACTGCATGCTCGTTTGCTATTTCGATCAGATAAAAAATTGTATACATTGTACTTATACACAAAACCTATAAACAAATAGCACAGTGGGATGTATTTGAGCCTTCATTATTGGGGTTTGGAGAGTTAATGCTAGACAATATTAAATGAAATAGTTTAAACAGTTAAAAAATGATGACGAATATCTTTTTAATACATTATGTGTACTCAGAAAAAGTTTTTGAATTCTTGTTGCCGATATTTTAAGCCATTTGCTCGTACTTGACCGTGACATGCCAGATTATAATTTCACTTAAATTGCCCAGATTCGCCAGGAAAATTCAAGTGACAGAACCGTATCAAATCGCATTTAAAGTCAACAACCTTATCAAAAAAGGGAAAAAAATGAATATTGAAGTAGCAAACGAGCATACAGTCTACCTCATAGTGAGTATCAATGCCGCACATTAACATACCTAGACATTAAGATACTAAGATACTAAGTATACTAAGATACTAAGATACATTAAGATACTATACATAAAAATACTCGTATAAGTGTACCAGTAATACTTTACATCGATACGAACTGCTTCACGCTAGTAGTGTTACTTCCCCAGGTTGAACTATACTGTATCTACCACCTAGTAAAAAATATATAACAAAGAATTTTATTGTTTATAAAAATTAAGAGGCTTATTCTATTTTTTTTATATAGTATATTTACATCAGTTAGAAACAAGCATTTGTTTGCCTACTAGTTTCATCTCACAAATATGTAGTTAGACAAAGTTGGGGGTAAGTTTAAACGCCCCCAACTTCGAAACTCGCTCCCAATTTGCGAATTTCACTGCATATATTTACCAAGCAGTACTCCGTTACTATGGAAGATACCGTTATTTCAATAACGAGTTAATACAGAATTCCTTTATTATTTCGTTATTGAAATAATGTAATAATATTTCTTATTTTCTTTGCTTATAGTAACGTATCTGTCTTCGTGTAATTTGAAAGACGAAGCTAATGTATTTTTATAGTATGAAAGTTGCAAACGAGAGAGTTAACCTGGTGAAAAGTAGCTACTGCCGTTCATAGACATCTGTTATCAACCTCAGGGAAGATCAGAGTTGTCACCTAAGCACATCCGTAAGGAACATCTTACAAAACAAGGGTTTGATCTCTTTCTGTGTGTGAGTGTTTTTATCGGTTTTATCACAAATGCGTTGCTACTACCGAAAACTTATATGGTCGCCTCATTAGTAAATGAGCTAGCAACCACACCTATTTCTAGCGTGAAGCATTTCTTGCGTTTCGATAGAAGGGTGTGTTTGCCGGCACACTTACA
Organism: Spicauda simplicius; assembly: GCA_949699795.1. Classification (NCBI taxonomy): domain Eukaryota; kingdom Metazoa; phylum Arthropoda; class Insecta; order Lepidoptera; family Hesperiidae; genus Spicauda; species Spicauda simplicius. The sequence goes on from OX453060.1 coordinate 3,073,502, forward strand.
TGAGGCGACCATCATAGTCCTCGGGAGTACCAACGCATCTGTGATTGAGTTCAGATGGAACCCATGTTTTGTATGAAGTTTTTTTGTCTGACTGAAGTAGCAAACGAGCATCCAGTCCACCTGATGGTAAAGTGGTCACTGCCCATGGATATCTGTAAACAACTTCATACATTACACATTGATTATAAATGTCCATGGGTGGCAGTGGCCACTTACCATCAAGTGGACTGCATGCTCGTTTGCTACTTCAATCAGACAAAAAAAATCCTAGGGATCTTATTAAACGATTAGATAAAAAATATGGTACGTTTAACATCTTGCAAGTTAAAGCTCACTTTATTAAACGTAAAGTTTTGTTAAAAAGAAAAAAGGCAAGGAAAATATAGGAAATTCATGCAAAGTTTTTGTAATGAAAAAGTTATACAGTCTTCATTAAACGATCTTTGATGTGGCTCGAAAAATGTTCAAATAAACTTTATTTTTCTTAATTTTTAATTATTATCCCTGGTTTAGTTTTTGAAGCGTATCATATTTTTGTTAAACTCAAGTTTCTTCTTAAGTATCCCTATTTAAAAAGAACCAACATACATACGTACTTTCATATTTATTTATTTATGTATTTCATACAAACACAACTACCATTACAGTTTTGCCCACTGCGGCAGTATGGTCACACAAAAAAATGTGGCCATCTCCCGCAACTCATCAAGAGATGACGCTACAAGTATTCTGAAACACGCTATCGAAGAATTCTCAATACCCTGCATATATACAAGTTTCGAACATCGACTGTTGGAGCACGGCCGCTCCCCAGGCATGATCACCTAGCCTGATCTCCCTTTACCCAAAAAATAATTTACTTATAGCATAAAACATTTCATAAATTCATTAAGAGGACAGGTAAACAAATCAATAAATTCTGCTATGGTATTCAAAGCGTGCAAGGCATGCGTGATAGGTGATTTACCAAGAATATTGGTACGTCCGTTAGGTAACACTAACAACTGCGGTCGTCGCCGTCGCAACACGTAATTGTTCGGTGCATCAAACTTAGTTCTTTTAATATATATACATATATATTGCAAATGGTAGAACTATTTGAGATTTGACTCCGAAAACACTATCGCCACACCATTTCTGCCTAATAACTACAGCGCACAGCGGTGCTGTGTTCTGATCTGGACGTTAGAACGTCTGAATAAGGAGACATACTTATCTTAGGCGTTTCAACTTAGTTTTTTGATTTTGGTTTAACTGAAGTAGCAAACGAGCATGCAGTCCACCTGATGGTAAGTGGTCAATGCCGCCCATGGACATCTGTAATAAACTTCAAACATATAAAAACGTTTCAAAGGAGACCCCGGGATCACCATAGGAACGCAACCGGAATCCTCTGAGCGCGTTGCCCCAGGTGGTGGCTGGGCCCACCGCTCCGTCTAGTCCTTACTCCTTACAACGTTATGTGACCACACATACCGACGTCCTTCCCGGGATCGCTTGGCTGGAGATTCAAGCTCCAAATCTAGCCGCCCATAACCTCAGAAGCCCGTTTTTGTCGCCTCTTACGACAGGCAGGAGATACCGTAGCCCTATTCTGATCCCGGGACTACAGAGACGATAAAGAACATATGACAAACATTCATTTTATATACACAGGTACATTTTTTTTTTTTTTTTTTTTATTTGACTGAAGTAGCAAACGAGCATGCAGTCCACCCGATGTTAAGTGGCCACTGCCGCCCATGGACATCTGTAATCAACTTCATACAGAACATGGGTTCCATCTGAAGTCAATCACAGATGCGTTGCTACTCCCGAGGACTATGATGGTCGCCTCATGTGAAAGTGTGCCGGCAACCACACCCTTCTATCGAAACGCAAGAAATGCTTCACGCTAGAAATAGGTGTGGCGGTGGTACTTCCCCGGTCAAACTACACTGGTTCTACCACCTTGAAATTGAATATTTACAGCCACTCCCAATTCGACTATCGTACCTGACATACGTAATACAAAGTTAAACTTACATGTTTCAAATACCTAGCCACATGACCTAGCATTCCTTCGGGGGCTATTGCGAGAAATAATTCTCTGGGAACAGGTGTTGGGATCAGCTAGCTGTAATAAAGTTTGTATGTGGTATTAATAAATAGTAGAGTCCAGGGAGGTTTACTTACTGAAATAACTTTGTGAAATGGATTGATTTATTTAACAAATTTATTCAATGTATCTGAATTTCTACAGAATATAGATTGTTCAAAATGAATTCTCAGATTATTGAATAATCTGTTTGCGAATTAGTAGACCTCACGAACGTTTAAAATGTTTTAATAGAGAACTCTCAGATGTACAGTTTTTATTACGATTTTATCTATCAGCGTAAACTAGTAATTTTTTTAAATATTTTTTCTATGTAACTGAAATGGCAAACGAGCATGCAGTCCACCTGATGGTAAGTGGTCACTGCCGCCCATGGATTCTGTAATCGACTTCATACAGAACATGGGTTCCATCTGAAGTCTATCACAGATGCGTTGCTACTCCAGAGGTCTATGATGGTCGCCTCATGTGAAAGTGTGCCAGCAATCACACCCTTCCATCGAATCGCAAGAAATGCTTCATGCTAGAAATAGATGTGGCGGTGGTACTTCCCCGATCGAACTACACCGGTTCTACCACCATCAAACATCAACGTACATCTAACATGATGTACATACATATGTGCATCATGTTAGAGAAATTAGAGGAGAGGCTGAGTGAGGCAATCATTAAGTTATCATTGCTTTATATTTTCAAAACTCAACACAAATATATTTAAAAATAGAAGAAACAAAAAGATATAGATGATATGTTTTAATCACTAATTCATCAACTTCAAAATGCATTGCTTTCTAATCCTGTATTAGTGTTCACTTTGATTACATTTAATAATTCAGCAAATAATTTAGAGAGCTTTCCATTACAGCGATGCCTGAATTACAGGAAAGTGCAATTAAACTGCTCTGCAGTGGCTCATACTTTATTTATATGCTCACTGAAGTCTTAATGTAGGAATTGATTATAACTAATACTCCTACTATAGATATTTGTTCTATTTGTCGTATTACTCATATATTTATTATATTAGATGGCTTAGTTTGTATTTAAATCGAAATATGGGCACAAAGTATGATAGGGAACGCCTTAACTATGAAAGAATTTAAAAATAAACTTAAAGTACAAGGATTTCCTGTGATCTGGGTGCTTTGGACACAAAAGCGATCATAAAAACACTTAAACCTTAAATAGAAATATAAATAACCGACTACCGAAAGCATAGAGATTACCAATTCATCCCTCATAGACTGTAGAACTAAACCTTAGAACTATTTAAATTGAAATATGGCCACAAAGTATGATAGTGAAAGGCTAAACTACGAAAGAATGTAAAAATAAACCTGAATAACAAGGATTTCCTGTGATCTAGGTGCTTCACTTAAACTTTAAATATCTAGCTAATATAAAGCTAATAAGTAGACCAGCACAAATATAGATGCATAATAACACTCCTATAACTAATTTGACGAAAAAACAAAAAAAATGCATTAAGTTAAATAAATTATGACAAAACCCAAAAAAAGCGATTGGATTTTTAAGCAGTCGTTTTTAATAATTTGACAGCGAAAAATGTTAATTTTCGGGGGCATAGCTTTATTTTATCTATACTATAATAAATCTGTAAGAGGTCGCTGTCTGTACATGGAATAAATTTAGGTGAAAACCATTTCTAGAGGTCTTTAATACGATATAGAACCCAAAATAATGGTTTTTAGAAATCTTATCTGTTTGTCTGTTTGTCTGTTTGTCTGTTTATCTGTTTGTCTGTTTGTCTGTTTGTCTGTTTGTCTGTTTGTCTGTTTGTCTGTTTGTCTGTTTGTCTGTGTGTTTGAAAACGCTAATCTCAGAAACGGCTTATCCAATTTGAATATAATTTTCACCGATGTGTTGTGGGAAACTTCACTTAACATTTAGTGGTTATTTTATGTAAATCGGTTTATAAATAAAAAAGTTATGTCAATTTAAAACTACGCAGTATTTATTCTGTGTTCGATAAGTGTTAATAAGATAAGTAACTGCATAGTTGAATTGGTTGAAACTAATGTATTCCTTTGTTATGTATTTTTATTGGTTATGTGTGTACCTATGTTATTTGATACTATACAAATCTATATCTCTATATCTATATATACTTATATAAAAACGAAAGGATGCTCTCTCACACATCTATTGAATAAACATCGTAGAGCCTAAAGTGCTAAAGATACGAATATGATTTTTACTAGGGGTTCCTTTTATGACGTAGACGTCAGTTAAGAATAAATTTTATGATCCCCCCCCCCCCCAATTTAACCCAAATAGGAGATGTAAGTTTGTATGAAAGTCCCTCAATTTTGAGGCCACCTCAATAAAATTTAGTATTTCGCTTTGATATTTATGTTAAAACATAGTTTTAAACCAACTTCCAAAAAGTAGGAGGTTATCAATTCGTCTGTATTTTTTAATTTTATGTTTGTTACTCGATTTCTCCGCACTGGGTGAGCGGATTTGGATGTTTTTTCTTTTTCATTTGAAATGTAGTGCGTGTCATGGGGTCCCATTTATTTTTAGTTCACTTTTGACAGTGGCATCCATAAGAAAAGCGCATAAGTCTTAGATTTGCATTAACGATGAGCGCGATAAATAGATGAATAACTCAATTTCCCGCCAATTGATTTAATAATTTTTCTTTTATTTGAAAGAATGTACTTCAAGGGTACTCTGATGAGTTTGATACGGTTCTGATCATAGGATACATTTCTTTGAAGCAAATTAACGAAATTAGCGATACTCGGCCAAACCTAAGCTGTAGGAGTCCAATTGGGTTGAATGTAGAATGAGATTACTAAGCAGATATTTCCTAAAAAAATTGACCTTCAACTCTTCAATCCTGATGATGCAGGGGTACTGCTAGCCTGAACCGTAGAAGTAAGTCAATTTGTTTTTATGGATATATAATAAGATTGTTAAACAAATTCATGGGACAAAAATTTGATCTTCAACTCCTCAACCCTGATGATGTAAGGGTATTTCAAGACTAAACCGTAAGAGTTGGCTATTTGGTACTTACGGTTATGTAATAAAAATACCAAGCAAAGATACACGGTAAAAATGTTGACCTTCAACTCCTCAACCCTGATGATGCAGGGTTACTTCAAGCCTAAGCCATAGGAGATGGCCATTTGGTGCTTTCGAGTATGTAATATGATTACTAAGCAAAGACACAAAATGAAAATTTCGACCTTCAACTCCTCACCCCTGATGATGCAGGATACTGCTAGCCTAAACTATACGAGATGGGCATTTGGTGCTTTCAGGTATTTAATAAAATTACTAAGCAAAGACACATGATGAAAGTTTTGACCTTTAACTCCTCAACCCTAATGATGCAGGGGTACTTCAAGCCTAAGCCATAGAAGTTAGCTACTTAATGCTTTCGAGTATGTAATATAATTACTAAGCAAAGACACAAGAGAAAATTTCGATCTTCAACTCCTCAAGCCTGATGATGCAGGGTACTGCAAGCCTAAGCCATAGGAGTTGGCCATTTAATGCTTTCGGGTATGTAATATAATTACTAATCAAAGACACAAGATGAAAATTTTGACCATCATCTCCTCAACCCTGATGATGCAGGGGTGCTTCAAGCCTAAGCCATAGAAGTGAGCTATTTAGTGCTTTCGGGTATGTAATATAATTACTAAGCAAAGACACAAGATGAAAATTTCGATCTTCAACTTCTCAAGCCTGATGATGCAGGGTACTGCAAGCCTAAGCTATAGGAGTTGGCCATTTGATGCTTTCGGGTATGTAATATACTTACTAATCAAAGACACATGATGACAATTTCGACCTTAAGCTCCTCAGCCCTGATGATGCAGGGTACTGCAAGCCCAAGCTATAGAAGTTGGCTCGCAAGTGCTTAAGTGATTACGTATAAGTAATAAGAATACTAAGCAAAGACACGGGATATTTTTTTTTACCTTCAACCCCTTCCCGTATGATGCGGGATAGTGCAAACCTAAATTATAAAAGGTAGTTACATAATGCTTACGGTTGTTTTTAGTATATATTACAAGTTTAATGACAGCTCATTAAACTGAAATGTGATTAATAAATTAAACTTCAATTCATCAACCCTGATAATCTAAGTACACAACCTACTTAAACCGTATGAGTTTGGTACTTATTGATTACAATACATTACAACCCGTTCCTGAGAGAACATTATGATGAAAAGTGTCACTTTGAATACCTAAATCCTGAAAATGCAGGAGTATTGTCATATTATGGTTAAGACTTGGATTTAGCTGTAGCTTTTAAAACAGGATGGGTTAGGTTAGGTTGGAACATAAAAGAAAACATAAAATATAAGCGAGCAGGGTGTGGCAGCGCCCTGCGAGCGGGTGCGCCCTGTTCGTATGAATTGTAAAAGTGTTTTGATTATGTCTTATGCTTTACAAAGAACAATGCGGGATTTACGCACACAAATAGCTCGATGCACCTCTTAAAAGATCTTATCTTTGGCCACATGAAACAAAATATGAACTTAGAATATATGTCGCTCTTCAGTGATATTTCAATTTTCTAATGATTTACTTCAAGTAGATAATAGTGCTTTGTTATCCGGAAAAGTTTAAATCAATCTTTATATCGATACGTCTTCGTTTAAATGTGGAGGAGTTGGTTGAAAACAGTATATCCCGATATTGTTAATACAACCAATAACACTATAAATTGGTTCCAAAAGACGGCTATATACCCACCCACCAATGAACGTGTCGATATATTTTTTTTTTTCAAAATTTAAAGCAGCGTCAAAGATCTACTATTCGGCAGACACAGTCATTGAGATGGAGGAAGCAGTACATTAACCACCAGAATTTTTGAATTCCTTAATGCCTTCCGGAACTCCTGAACACAAATTAATATTAAAAGTAGGTTTACCTATAATCTTACTTAGAAATTTGAATCCGCCAAAATTACTTCAAATAGTATTTTCCAATTCGGAATAGTTCAAATCAATCTTTATAAACGCTACGTTTTGGTTCAAATGTGGAGTTGATTGAAAAAAAGTATCCTGATATTGTGAATTAGACCACTAAGAATGTAAATTGGTTCAAAAAAGCGGTTTACAACATTAGAATTCGTTTAATTTAAAAAAAATACATAACAATACGTTCCTACCCACAAATACACACTTTAAATTCGTTTTTTCACGCTATGTTTGACCAGGTAATCCTTGAGCGGCCAAACCGATTTTAATGTTACTACTTTTTATCATAGAATTCCCACGGTGTCGAAATTTGCGCGGGAAAAACTTTGCGACACGTTGATTTGCACGCGGGCAAAGCCGCGGGCACAGCTAGTAATCAAATAAATATCTATCCATGAACTGAACTTCTAACTCACAGCGTATCTAATTGTTGATATGAATAATCATATATGTCGCGGGACACCGTCTATTTATGAAGAACACATTGCCGAAAATAATTATTTTAGTTTGTCTAAAGATCGAAAATTGTTTGTTTATTAAATAAGCAATATTTAGTGATTTTTAGAATTGTAATTTAGTCTACCCTCCATAAATGTGTTATTGTCACCTCACGCGATTTTATTATAAAAGGCGAGCGAGCGCCGGTATAAAAAGATTCTTGTTTAACCGTCGAAGCGATCGGACCTCCTCAACTGTGAATAAATCGAAGAAGAATAATTCCTTTGTTTTACTTGAAATCTTCAAGTATGGACAGTAATGAAGACCCTGACGTCACGCGACCACTTCGTTATATACGCACATATAAATGAAATGTCTTTATTTTGTATAGGCCTACGGGGGCACTTACAAATTGAAAGTAACATTTTTTTCTTCACTATCACTGGATCGGAATACGACCTCAACTGAGAAGATGCGGCAAGAAACTCCGCGGGTTTATCTTTTTTCTTATTTATATTGTTTTTTTTTTAATATAATTACAATCAAGTTTTTTTATATGGTAATGAAAGTTATCTCCAGTATCTTGCCTTACAGTTCAGTAAAAGAGAGCCCTGTTTGGCAAGATTCGCTACACTTTGACATTTATTAAATATACTATAGTAATATATATTATTGCTCAATCCCAAGCTGTTTTGTCTTCTATGTAATCAGATATTTTATAATACGCTTTACGGCAGACTTTAATCAATGCTTTGTACTTAATCATTGACAAATATAACTGATTTTAACAGAAAGTTTATTATAAAAATACATGAACTGCCATTAAAAAGCCCTTTATTGAGAATATCGCAATCTTAACCCTAAACAAATTACGATTGGAGCCCGCACATCAGGCCTATCAAAATTAGATTCAGCAATCCCAACGCTTCAACACGCGAAATAAAGGGAGAATGAAAACGAAATTTCTTTTCGGGATTCCGTACATTTATCCGTTAGAGCAGTGATAGCCTAATGGTTGAAACTCGCCCTCTCAATCGGGAGGTCCGAGGTTCAAACTCAGGTACGCACCACTGATTTATGTGCGTATTAGAAATTATTTATCATTGCTTTTCGGTGAAGGAAAACATCGTGAGGAAACCTACACACCCGAGAGTTCTTTAAAAAAAATACTGTGAAGTCCACCAATTCGCACTCGATCCACGCGGTGGACTATGACCTAAAACTTTCTCATTCTGAGAGAAAAATGACTTATCTGGGTTGTATCCGATACATTTATCCATCGTCATTGCCTGCCCAAGGTGCATAAAATAGGCTCGGAGTTATCTTTCGCCTGTAAGCGTCCCTGGACACATAAGGGGGCCTTAATGGCTACTACTTTGTTAAAATAGACAAAATAATGTAGATATGCAAGGATTAAGTTCCTTTCCTCACAGGGATTCACGCTATGAGTCGTGCAATATAAATAAATAATATTTAGGTTCTATGTCAAATAAATTTATTAATTTCCATCTTAGCGCTTCGGGTTTCACATTTTTCGCTTCATTTATATAAAGCTATACTGCTATACAGTATATATAACTAAATAAGAATAATTCACTTATGATCTTCTTTGAAACTTTTAAATTTAATTACATCCATACTAATATTATAAATGTGAAAGTGTGTTTGTTTGTTCCTCTTTCAAGTCGCCACATAGCTATTATATGATATGTTGGGAAATAGGATTCCATTTGACTGTGCGGTTGAAGCCGTGGGTAAAAGCTAGTATTTTATACTTTTTTATATGTTAAAGTTTTCTAATCTTGCTGCAATACGGAAGCTCGTTTTGCGACGAAAGTGAAGAAGTTATTGACCGTACCTGAGGGCCCGCCGTTTTACCCATGTTGAAAGAAATGTATCATCATCATAATCATCTTCATCATAATAATCATCTTTGAATTGTAATTACTTTTAATTTTTAAATAATAAACACTTAATGGTACATCAAGATACAGGCTATAAGTACATATATCAGTCTTTTAAATGCACACACAGTACAGTGACATACAGTTTAATTGACGGGAGGCAAATTATATAACTGAAATTAAAGCACTTAGAGAGAAAGAGTCCTAAAAATTATAGAAATGTGTATTGCTTACTTATGCTTACTGTGATCATCAATATTGTCTTATATTCAATTGAATCTAACGTACACGACTTGTACAAATCGACGGGGCCCCTAGAACAAAATCGTATATGAAAAATTACCAATTAGCAGTATGAAGTTTTGTTAATTGTAATAGTTGATTGTAATAGCTATTTAGGAACTTATTTAAGAGGTTCCTAAATAGCTATTATAATGATTTTCCATAGATCGTCTTTCTTGGCGTACCTAAGTAATCAATGTTTGTATGTCCACAAAACTTCTAAGTTTTTAACTGTAAATTGGTAATTTTTCATATACGATTTTTTTCTAGGGGCCCGTTGAAATTTAATTTTAGTAATTTTAGAATCTATGAAAAGTTTATACTTTAACATAATATTGTAAAATTGAGTAATAAAATTTTGTCTTACGAAACATATTGGTGTTTCTTTCAAAGACTCATATTGCTAGTTATATTCGGTGAAATATAGCTTTCAATATTTTAAGTGTTCGGCGAGTATGTGTTGAAGCGTTTCTATACTCCCTAACGCGACGAAAGCTGTCTAAAATTGCCATCAGATCTCCGGCTTTCCATTTGGCTCTATGTCAAATGTAATGGAAAAGCCAGCCTTTTATAATAGGAGAGGAATTTAAGATAAGACACTGCGCTCCATCAGTCAGAGGCGTTTTGAAATCGAATTTCTTACGAAATCCTAAGATGAAGGCTACACTAACCTTTGTATAAACAACAATTCGATTCTGTATGATTGTTTTATAATCTCGGATTTGTGGTGCCGTATGGTCCTTAAAGCCTACCCAATTCGTATATTGACAAAATAGTAAGTCGAATTGTGTGCTTGTACGATTTCAGGACGATCAAACAGTTAAGTTGAAGTTAAATCATTATTATTATCTATATATTAATAATTAATAATAATATTCAGATACTTTCCGCGGACAGAGAAAGATGAAATTATGCACGGTTACAGTTGATGTAGAGAAGGATTACCAAATGCTAATATTTTTTTCAAATAATGCATAAAACATACATTTAATCAACTAAAAACGCATTAAACACACTACCTTGCAATTTGACACAAACATTAATAACAAACGAAATAAAACATTCACATAACTTCAAAAATGTCTGATGTCTTTGTCAAAATACCCGCTATTGGTTTTATTTAAATGCTTAGTAAATTAAAACCTCTTTTTAACTTTAACGGGTGATTTAAATCAATAAAATCATTACAATTTATTAATTGAGAAATATTCGTGCTATTTTGAACAATATGAAGTTTTTATTTACAATATATTTTTTTTTAAGTTTACGACCGTAATTTAACCTTTTGACGACCCGCCTGGCGCAGCGGTTACCACACCGGTCTGACACGCAGTGGGTCCCGGGTTCGATTCCCGGCCAGACAGGTGTCTGAATGATGAGTTTAGATTCTTGTTCTGGGTCTGGGTGTTTGTGTATTCGTCTTTGTGTGTGTTCATGGCACCCACGACACAGAAGAAAATCCTACTGTGGGGCTATGAGTGTAGAAAGCGTTTTTTTTTCCACAAGTTAAATTACGGTCGAATTTCGACCGTTGCGACGGGTGACTAGTTATTATTAGCTATTTGTCAAGAGTATTGGTCGTATAAAAAAAATATTAAACAGCCATTGGGGGCGGCAGCTGGGTTATGCAGGATTCTTACCGGCTAAACCCCCACTGTGTTTTCTCCTCGCACCGTACGACGGGAACACGGGCAAGCTTTCGCAGTCATCCGCGAACCCGTCGATATCAATCACAGTTACATTAATTTAAAATCCTATTAAACAGAGTACTAAAAGAGATATTGTAAATATGAATTTGTGGTAATAAAAACTTTTTATCATTTTAACTTTAAAATGACCCTGTATGAATTTTAAGTAAAATTTAAAAAATGCTCAGTAAGAAAAGATCTACCTCTTTTCAATTATGTAAAAGCGATCAACTTACAATAAACTTTTTACGATTAAAATTCAGCTCAAATTTATTCAAACGTAATTCTGTAGAATACTTTTATATTCGTACATTGAAGATCTAAAATGTAATTATTAATATTCTTGAAGTATTCAAGTTCATTTGTACTGGTTGTTGACCTCATATAATTCGAGTTATCCATCCATTTGCCTTTACTTAGTACTCACGTTTTCAAGGTTGAACAGACTCTACATTCTGTAGAAATCTTCATGATAGTTTCAACCATGCATAAAAGCTTCCACAATGATAATTTGTTTAGCTTTGAAACAGTAACTTGGCCGTGTTATTTTTTGGAATGTTGAACCCACATCAGATTCCAGGCAAACAAAAACTCGAGAAAGTAAGAACGTACAAGACAAAGAAAGAAATCTTATTAAAAGCAAACTGAACTGTATTCTGTATCCCACTTGAGCCTGATAATTCTTTGGTGCTCTAAACTTGACGAAACTCGGATTAAGGGTGAGAATCCAAAATTTTTTCAGTGAGGACTGTACTTGGGTTGGTTTTTTTCCATCGTCAAATTTGTCATGTTTTTGGTATCTGGCCCTTACGTCATGTCATAATTCTTGCGTGATTTATTAAGCTAGCTATTTCCTACAACTTCGCTCATTTAGGTCAGCTTTATGAAGCAAAAAGTCTAAGTGTTAGTCCAGGTCAGAAACTATATATTTCCTAAATTTCAAATTTCTCTGCAAAGTTTCACCTTCATAAAATTAGATTATTTAGAAAAAAAGTAAAAACATCTTTCTTACTTCTAATATTTATGAAAAAAAGCAGTCCGATCAAAATTTTATGCTTTTATACTTTTGGATCTATAAAGTCAACAGGAGTGGCGATGTCAGTTGCATTGGGTGGCATCAGGTACGAATCAAATCTTCTTTGCGGTAGATTACAAATAAACATGAGAGAAATATTTACTTGTCCTTGCGGCAGATAGTTGCTCCATTTTGAATCAAGCCTGTCGAGCTTTTGCGTTGGTAAATAGAACGCGCTTATATATATATATATATATATATATATATATATATATATATATAAAGTCAGGAAATATATATATATATTTCCTGACTTTTTTTATAAAAATCATCATTATGTTTGAAACTGGGCCGTTCAATCGTGGATTCGATGTTTGAATCCCAAGCCCTAATATTTTTTTAGAAATGACGTGTATATTAGAAATTAAGTATCACACTTTCGGTGAATAAAAATATCGCAACAAAATCTACATATATCCGAGTTCTCAAATGTGAAGTGTTCCGATTCGCACTTGGCCAATGCGATGGACTATTGTCTGAATCTCTCGCAGAAAACCTGAGCCTGGCAATGTAAGAATATTGTTACCGAAGCTTCATATTATTCTGATATTTGTTTATAACCTTTGTGTAATGAAATTTGGCTTTTGCATGTTTTCTTCACCTGCCTTTTGAGATATCAGAAAGGGTGCCTACTTCTTATTTGCTACTTCAATTTCAAAAAGTAAAACCTAAGATTCCAGAATACCAATGTAACCCTACCAGCGCCTAAGGGACCTATTAGCGTCGTTCCGGACTAAACTTTTTGATAGTTTTCGGGACTGTTCCCGTTATGCCGCAGATACCTTCCAAGTTACGATATGTGTATCAAACATTGTTGTGCGAACAATTTTCTCTTGTATGTTTTCTTATTTCGATTTGCTGAACGAATCAACAGACTCCGATTGGATAATACTTAGGCAAGATAATTCTGCTGTGGAGTATTAAATTGTTTCGATCTCTTCTCGGGGATGTTGTAAGCAACTATACAATTGAAGTCAGCATATGAACAGCAAAGTTTTGGTATTTATTATGGTCACCAACACGCACTGGCAATGGTGTTTGGTATAATAATGAAAATATACTTTAAACTTTGGTCTCTACAAAATTAAACTGAAAAGTTTTTGCCACTTACCAGTGATTTTTATGTGTAAAAGACTTCAAGAGATTAACCCAAAGTTAGAAAAACGTACTTAACATTTATTTGATACCTAAGTTAGCAGATATTTTAAAAAGATTCTGGAAGAAACCGACAAAGTGCGAGTCGTACACAAACACGAATGGTGCTGTACATTATCTATAAATAAACGGCAAAAAAATAATGTTTGTTGTATGGAAGCCCCTTTAAATAATAATATCTTCTGTTCTCTTTAGCATTTATAATTATAGCGGCAACAGAAATATATCATCTGTGAAAATTTCAACTGCATAGCTATCAAGGTTCATGAGATACAGCCTGGTGACAGACAGACGGCCTGACAGTAAGACAAAAGAACTGACAAACAGACAACGGAATCTTAGTAATAGTTTTTTGTTTTTATCCTTTGGGTACGTAACATTTAAACACACACATGCTTTCTACCCTCATAGTCCAACATTAGGATTGTCACCTGTGTCATGGGTACCATGAACACACACAAGACTCATACACAAACACCCTGACCCAGAACATAGATCTAAACTCATCATTCAGATACCTGTCTAGCCGGGAATTGAACTCGGAACCCATTGCGTCTCAGACTTGTATTGTCTTGTTGTGCGAGATTTGTATTGTCATCGGTTCTTGATAATTGTGCAAAATATTCACACATCAGGGTTTGTGTATTGTGACCGAATATGACGTTCGAGATTCGGTAAAATTCACGTTTAAAGATTTCATTACAATCATACATACAAGTATCATGCATAGTGTAAGTCAAGCTAATATAAACCATGAAAAAAAAAACAATATCAAAGAATATGTCAAGTTCCATATTAAAATGCCATAAACGATTGTACGCTATACAGATTCGGGGAAGGAGTGTTTGATGTTCGTCCTAGATACGGGAATGTAGAAGGGTTTGCATAGTGGATATCATTGGTTTCGAGATGAGATGTTTGGTGAGAGGTGAGTTTTTGATGAGATGCCCCAAGTAAGGGACTACGTAACATATTAAAAAATAACATGCGTGCGTACAAAGTACACATGTCAGAAGTGAAACTTCTTTGGCGAACTAATTTATAAATCTTGTTTATATTTATACAAATCTAAAACTTTAAATTTCCAAGATTAAGAGGAAGGGAAATAGGCGTGATACGACGTTCGCTCTGTCTCACTTTTTCTCTCAATCTTTCTCACTCGCTTGCTCCCTACTCTCACTCCACGGCTAGTTGCTCATGCTACGTTCGCCCTGTCTTACTCTCTCTCAATCGTTCTCGATCACTCTCTCTCTCTTTTCCGACACTTCCGTTGCATACCGGCGTGACGTTTCATCTGTAAAAATTTTACCCTCATGCGCCTAAAGAAGTTTCACTTCAAAAAATGACTATAAGAATAAAACCTAACTTCTAAAAACAATCAACTTAAATCAAAGATAATCATTTTTAGGCAGTCCAGTTTTTGTGTTTTTTTTTAAATAAGGCCTTTAAACGATCGGGGACAGCACTTATGCAATAATGCAGTTTTTAATAGTTTTTAATATTAAAAGCTATCAAGACATTTATTAGAACTGGATTATGATACACTGCAAAATTATTAACGCGGCTTTGTGTAGGTCGATCTCTTGTGGGCATAAAACAGAACACGCGAAGACTCCGCTCACACTTGACCTAAATCCTAATTCACGTGACTTTAGTTCGCAAATTACGAGTGACGATTTTAACGAAGTCGCACAAAGTGCAAACCAAAGCACATAATTCGCTTACGTCTTTCGGTATTTCAGAGTTTTGGAATTACAATCCAGCTTTGTCGAAATAGAATGTGGCACGAGATTTCATTCTTTGGCCAAACTACACGTTGTATTTTTTAATGGATTGCGGATTTGCGAAAACAATTATTTTAGTTATAAATCGAGGGTAACCTCGATAAAATTGTTGTTGTCACCTCACCCAATTTTATTATAAAAAGGCGAGCGTCTGCCGATAGAAAAAGATTCTTGTTCAATCGTCGAATCGATCGGACCTCCTCAACTTTGAATAAATCGAAGAAGAATAACTCCTGCGTTTTACTTGGATCTTCAAGAATGGGTAGTATTGAACACCCTGACCTTCCTGATATCACATCCACTCGGTTACTTTTTTTTTATCTGAAGTAGCAAACGAGCATGCAGTCCACCTGATGTTAAGTGGTCACTGCCGCCCATGGACATCAATTAAACAACTTCAAATAGAACATGGGTTCCATCTGAAGTCAATCACAGATGCGTTGCTACACCCGAAAACTATGATGGTCGCCTCATACAAAAGTGTGCCGGCAACCACAACACCCTTCCATCGAAACGCAATAAATGTTTCACTCTAGAAATAGGTGTGGCGGTGGTACCTCCTCGGTCGAACTACACTGGTTCAACCTGCACTTTTATACTGAAATTTTTTATCAACGATTTTCGTAAAGAATACTACACGCAAATGATTATCTAATTGTTAATTATATTTTAGATTATTTCGCACAGGCAATAGTTGAAATCTTTTACACAAAAAATATATTTAACCGAAAATTGTTATGTAATTTGAAATATAAGGTGCTGCACATGATGACAAACATAGTTTTGAATTTTTTTCCTTAATATTTCTTACTAGTTGAATCCCGCAGTTTCGCCCGCGTTAACAAAAATCGATTATCCCGTGGGAATAAGATATTTTCCCACAGTAAAAAGCCTACTAACTCCCTAGCAAATTTTATGAAAATTGCTCCAGCCGTTTAGACGTGAAGAAGTAACAAACATACACACTCACAAACTTTCGCCTTTACAATACTAGTATGACTGGTATGGTTATGTTCTAAAATGTTTTTATCCCTTTTGTTGTTTTTTCATGATCTGTAGACCGCATTTAGTCTAATAAAAACAAGGAGGACACATTTAGGTGAAGCGTTTTAACACAGTTCTCAGAAGTAGCAACGCATTTGTGGGCGAGGTCAAGTAGGACTCCAATCTTTTCTTTTTTGTTTTCAAGGGGAAAACCTTGAAGGACTCGAATTTAAGTCGGAGTTAATTAAAGATGGCTGCAGATGGCAGTGACCATCAACCTGATAGTGATGCACGTTCGCTTTACTAAACCTCATATACCAATGAGTTTTTAAGCATAGGCTTTATCCGGTGTCAAACACAGATTCGTTGCTATTACCGAGGACTAATATTCTCATAATATGTGAGCCGGTAATCACATCAACAAAACACAAGAAGAATGGTAGTATGCGTAACATGCTTTTTTATTTAAGGTTTTCCTATATTGATTTTGGAGGTGGTAGAACCAGTGTAGTTCCACCGGGAAAGTACCACCGCCATACCTATTTCTAGCGCGAAGCATTTCTAGCGTTTCGATGGAAGGGTGTGGTTGCCGGTACATTTTTATATGAGGCGACCATCCTAGTCCTCGGGAGTGATTGACTTCAGATAGAACCTATGTTCTATATGAAGTCGCTTAGAGATGTCCGTGGGCAGCAGTAACCACTTACCATTAGGTGAACTGCATGCACGTTTGCTACTTGCTACTTAATTATTATAAAAAAAATGATACTAACATATTAAAATGAGATTGTGTGCATATGTCTTGTGCCTGCATGTCTGTCTATTACTCAATTACGGAAGAGGCATTCGTCCAATCTAAGTACATTTTTGCATGGATATTGTTTATTTAACCGGTCAGTCTATTGAATTTTTTTATTTCGATCTTGACACTATTTGAAGATATCGACTATCTTTCTGACATTTATGCCCGTAGTACTGATAATTCAGGTATCAAATAAACAATGTAATTTATGGTGGCCTATTACAATTTTAACGAACTTTCGCATAAAATAAAGCATTGGAATCGTTTTAAAACTTTGTAAAGCGTATTCATGCGCTGCAGATATATTTCAGGAAACTCGAAGACAAAACATAGAAGCCATAACGCTTACACGCGATTTGGTTTACGATTATGACGTGGGTTTTATGGCGCTTGACACGGAGTATTGGTTTACATCGGATTTTACGTAAAGACCCTTTATTTGATAAGCCTGTAACTATTTCGACTGTTAACTCGGTCCCACTTTTAACAAAAAATATAACTACTTTCTGTGGCATAAAAATAATGCTTGTTGGTCTAAAAGATAGGCAGTACTCAATACTCGTGAAGTCGGCAATCTATGTCTCGTCAACCTATTATTGTCTCACTACTGGGCACGGGTCTTCAGTGAGAGAGTTAAGGTCATAGTCCACCGCGCTGGCCAAGTGCGAATTGGTGGACAATCTATGTATTGACAATCGCTGTATCATGAAAGTATGTCCTATATGAGCGCCGAGCAACCTTAGTTTAAGTCTATGTATACAACATAACCTGAATCAGAAGTTTTTGTTCTATTGTGGGTGCCCTAGACACATAATAACGCATACCTACGTAAAATGATAATTTACATATGTCCTAGCCAAGCATTGAATCCGGAACGCTTTGCGTGGTCAGATCGATATGATGATTCGTTCACCGTGGTCACATGACTACCGACGATACTAATATAAGTAGTTCTTTACTACTCACAGGTAATTCCAATTACAGAAATTCTTAAAAATAACTTGATTTCCTAGTTTAATTCACCAGTTAGGGTATCTATCGTAACAACACATATTCTTTGAAACTAAACTATTACGATTCCATAGATCCACACTGCTTTACAAGAAAAATACATGGTTAAAAATAAGGTAAAACGGAATTCCTTGCTGTATCCTAAAGTCAAAGAGACAACATAGGACGTGTTCATAAAGGCATATTCCGATATTAGCGACTGCGACCGGCGACAGCGACGGGCAACCCCGACCAACTTCCAAGATCATCTGTTAAGTATGACTGTATGTAAAGTAATGTATGTAAAGACGACCCGCGAGTCGCAGCGGTTACCGTACCGGTCTGACACGCAGTGGGTCCCGGGTTCGATTCCCGGCCAGACAGGTGTCGGAATAATGAGTTTTGATTCTTGTTCTGGGTCTGAGTGTTTGTGTGTTGGTCTTTGTGTGTGTTCATGGCACCCACGACACAGGAGAAAATAATACTGTGGGGCTATGTGTGTAGAAAGCGTTTAAAGCGTTTAATTAACAATGTAAACGCTTTAAGTGACTTGTAGGGACTAAGCTAGTTAGGTAGATAATAGACTGTCCCTGAAGTTCCGGGATCACAATAGGGCTACGGTATCCCCTGCGTGTCGTAAGAGACGACTAAAAGGGGCTTCCGGGATTGCGGGCGGCTAGAGTGCGAACTTGAACCGTCCAGCCAGGTGATCCCGGGAAGGACGGCGGTACGTGTGGTCGTACCGCCGTAAAGACTAGACGAAGCAGTGGGCCCAGCCGCCTTTTTAAAATGGTCGCTTTTTTAAAAGATTGAAGTAGCAAAAGAGCTCGAAGTATACTTGATGATATGTTAAAGCCGCGCGTGAAGTTAGTTTGCCGTAAAGCGTATTATAAAATTTCTGATTACATAGAAGACAAAACAGCTTGGGACTGAGCAATAATATGCATTACTATAGTATATTTAATAAATGTCAAAGTGTAGCGTATCTTGCCAAACAGGGCTCTCTTTTACTGAACTGTAAGGCAAGATACTGGAGCTAACTTTCATTACCATGTAAAAAAAACATGATTGTAATAATATTAAAAAAAATGAATATAAATAAGAAAAAAGACAAACCCGCTGAGTTTCTTGCCGGATCTTCTCAGTTGAGGTCGTATTCCGATCCGGTGGTAGTGTTAGAAAAAAAATGTAACTAACAATTTGTAAGTGCCCCCGTAGGCCTATACAAAATAAAGACATTTCATTTCATTTCATTTCATTTCAATCAGATGCGTTGCTACTCCCGAGGACCGAGACGTTCGTCTTATATAAAAGTGTGTCGACAACCATGCCCTTCCTTCTTTCGAAACTAAAGACTCTTAAGCGCTAAAAATAGTGAGGCCTCCCCACGTACCCCAGTTGAACAATCGAACTATATACATAAGTTCTACCACTCTTACGATACCACTTGTGTTATTTAGTGCATCGTATAAATGTATACTTTACCTTGACGCGGTCGTTGCCCCAGTCGCAGATCGCGGTCGCCAATCTGAATTACCTTAGACATACTTTTTGTGACAGACGTTCAATTTTACGACGCAGGCGTAAACATACGTAAGCTGTTTTACGGTCTTTGTGCAGGTAGATAGGTTTATGACCATTTGCCGTAAAATCTTAATAGACTAAATAAGGTTACATGGTTCCACGCGTTTACAGAGCTTAATGAGAAATTATTGCTGATTAACATTTTTAATGTTTTGAAAAAGATGTTATTTTATTATGATTATAATAAATTACACTATGTTACACTGCGTAAATACAGTAAATAGGTAAATACACTTAATAAAGATAACCATTACAAGCCACAAGACACATAACCATTACACCCTGGGTTATTGACTAGGTGGTTCGAGCTACCAATTAAGTCGCCTGAAACCCCACAAGCCCCCTTTTAGTCGCCTCTTACGACAGTCAGGGGCTACCATAGCCATATTCTACTCCTCGATCATAGGGAACCACGTCACATAACCTTACGACACATCTTTACAAAACCCTCACCTATCGTTACCTCACCTCACCTGACCTTGTTTCACTTTCAGCCTTGTTTAGATACTTACAGTGGGTACAATTAGTATAACTAGATTCTCCCAAACTTAGGGTGCTAAGTTCATCATAATCCACTCCGATAGGATCTATGTCTATTAGTTCAGAAGAGGCTTCAACTAGATTATACTAGTATCTTATAATGAAATCTGCTAAAGTAGGTTCTACTAAGTTTGAAACTGTACTTTAGTCGAAATGGATATTATATAGGAAAAACTTTATTTTAGTAGTTTTTAAGCCACAAATCTAGTGAAATAGAGAAAATAGATTCACAGATTAATTTAAATACTATGCAGCTCTAATAAACAATGATAAAATCTTGTTGAAGTGAAACTTCTTTATCGGGGTTGGAAAAAAAAATTGTGTAAAATTTTTTCATTACGCGCCATCTTTTTCTGTTACGCGCCATCTTTTTCTTATCCCTACCACGCGTGATATTAGATAGATAAGATTATTAGATAAAGTTTAATAAAAGCCTTTTATTAAACTTTATCTAATTTAACTTTATTTAACCAATTTCTGTAAAGTTGCATATAGTAAATTATTTTTTGAAAAATAACGTCATAAAAAAGTTTCACTTCTTACGAGTGTACGCTACTACACGCACACATTTTTTTTTTTTGGAAGACGCTTTGTTTGTATATTTAATGTCCCAAAAAACAACTAGTGATAAACACTGACACTGAATTTTATGTAAGGTATAAAATATATATAGTGCATTTAATATATGACAAAAATAAGAAAAATCTCATAAAACTGTCCATATATTATGAATCTTTGTTCAGGTAGAGTTCATTACATTTTTATTTGAAAACAGCTTTCTTTTCGTAATTCTAAAATCGACATTTTGATTTCTTTACAACAAATTTCTTTATACTTTTTGATTTTTGGCTTTCTACCAGTCATCACGATAAAACATTTTCTGTACTTGAAAACAAAAGATACATTTATCAAGTACATTTAGAATTAAAAGTAAAACTATTTTCTATGAAAATGAAATAACATTTTCGTATAAAGATAAATAACATCTCAGTTTTACAAAAAAAAAACTCGGCTTATCACTGTGAGCTTGTGAGATAAATCTTTAGAACAATTTGGTCTATTTTATTTAGGCTTATTGATGCTAAATATTTCAGTATGATCTAAATAAACCCCGTCTCTGCGATACTAGAGATTAAATATAATACAAATAAACCACATCTCGGTTTAAAAATGTAATGAACTAGCATGTTAGCTTATCTTCCATCTAGCACCCCAGGCTACCGGAGTCGACCGATAATCTAATCAATATCGTGGAGAGGCGAGATCTCGAAGAAGCCGCTAGCCACGCGCTAACTAGCTCAATTACTAAGCCTTACAGCACTAGACTCAACTCGATTACAGCGAGAAGATAATGATTTGGACTCTTTATGGCATAGAAAAATACTTGTTACCTATCTAGCGATTTGTGATGACTTTTCTGACAAAGCGTGATTGATATGTAATTCACTTTGGATAGATTAAACTCGAATTATGATTACTAGTCATCCGTCGCAACGGTCGAAATTTGACCGTAATTAAAATTAATATGACCGTAAACAAAATTATATTGTCCAAAGTAGCACGATATTTCTCAAATTCTAATAAATTGTAATAATTTTCAAGTTATTTTGAACACACCCGTTATAGTTAAAAAGAGATTTAATTAACTAAGCTACGTTTAATAGCAATAGCGGTATGTTAATTGAGAAAAAATGTTAGTTTTTTCTCTTTATGACACATATTTGAACCTGTAAGATATAACTGTTTAAGTAAAACCGCAATGTTTACCGCATATTTTGCGTGTTTTTGTTTTGCGTAGAAACAAATAATCTTAACTCTCCATATCAGAAGTCACTTCGTAAAAAATATGTGCATTAACACAATGTCACATATGTGTAAATGTGTTGCATTAAACGATTATTTAGTATTAGCAGTAAGACTTTAGTTTAAATCTAACTTACATACAAAGAAATAAGCCAATGTATTTCAACGCATTCAAATGATAAATAATTCTCCCAGCATCCGTGAAGGCAGCGTTTCATCAGCGCACCGCATGCAAGTATAATCGCAGGTACAACGGACGGAACAAATTACACTAATATCCGCCATTTGTCAAAGCCCGCTATTGTTTGACAAATCCGTCTCGAATGACAATTATTGGTTGTCACTAAATTAGTGACTCTGAATCAACTAATTTAAAAAATGGCTAAGTTAATTAGAAAAATAGTAGTTTTTAATAAATTTCAAGATTTAATAAGAAAACGGGTTATATATGCGGTGTACGTATGAATTTATTTCCTTGACACAAGCTATAATCGAAGCAACTCAATTGATTTTGACATAAATGCAATATTGTTATTTTGTTTTATCTGACTGTAGTAGCAAACGAGCATGCAGTCCACTTGATGTTAAGTGGTCACTGCCGCCTACATCTGTAATCAACTACATACAGAACATGGGTTCCGTCTACAGTCAATCACAGATGCGTTGCTACTCCCGAGGACTAGGATGGTCGCCTCATATGAAAATCTGCCGGCAACCACACCCTTCTATCGAAACGCAAGAAATGCTTCACGCTAGAAATAAGTGTGACGGTGGTACTTCCCCGGTGAACTACACTGGTTCTACCACCTTGAATGTTAGATTCATGTAAATCTTAATATGATTGAAATGGTTACATTACGTTGTCTTTTCTGTCCTATTGTTTAAAACGTGTTTCTCAATCCTAAAACGTGTGACTTGTATTAATGTGTGTGGCTGTAAATTCCATGTTTACAAGAGCGTAAGCACTTATACAAACACACGCGTATACGGAACCGCGTCTACTCTGAGAGTTGGAACAAATTGCACTAATTTTCCGTCATTTGTCAAACAGTATCCGCCATTGTTTCGGCGGTAATTACCACCTGATGTTTCTTCAACAGTTTTTCCGTGCGAATTTCCGCTAGCCTTTTGTTCCGGCTAATAACTCCGGTAATATTTTTTACAAAATAAATATTGTTTGTTCGTGCTCATAGAAACGTTGGTGTAATTTTAAGGGAACATTGTTAGCTTTTGAGTTTTACGTAAAATTGCTCATTCTTCTATGCGGTTTAAGTTATCTTTATGATTCTTTGTTATTATCAAAATATGCGCATTTAATGATAATACAATGCATTATGGTCCCAGTACTGGGCACGCGTCTTCTCTCAGAATGAGAGAGTTTTAGGCCATAGTCCACCGCGCTGGTCAAGTGCGAATTGGTGGACTTCTTACACCTTCGAGAACTTTTTTTTAAAGCATTCTCGGGTGTGTAGGTTTCCTCACAATGTTTTCCTTCACCGAAAAGCAGTGATAATTAATTTCTAATACACACATAATTTTAGAACAATCAGTGGTGCCTGGGTTTGAACCACGGACCTCCCGATCGAAAAGGCAAGTTTCAACCATTAGGCTATCACTGCTATGTACACTTAACAATAATATTACGTATTAACTGCACGAGTCAACACAAATGTTATCAATAGCTTTACGCGTTCACATCCCAGCTAAGTGCTGATCGATGGTGGAAAGTATGATTAGCTGAGTTTAGAGAACGAGGTCAGCATGTTTAGGACTTTGGGTCCATGTGAGTTTAGAGAACGAGGTCATGTTTAGGACTTTGGGTCCATATGAGTTTAGAGAACGAGGTCAGCATGTTTAGGACTTTGGGTCCATGTGAGTGGGAACGCTGATGTCTGTGTTTTCATTTCTGCTCGATGCATTTGTATGTTTTGGTCTTGCAAAACATGATTTAACTGTACTTTTAAGCGACTTTCCAAAGCAAAGAAGTTATCGTCTTTTTGCGTAAATGAATTGTGTCGTTTTTCATATTACTTAATTTTTCAACGGCAATACATAGTGTTAAAAAATCTATAAATTATTGTCTACTTGATTTTTGTTGCCGCAAATTGAGATCTGCCAGGAGTTCTATTCTGATCATACCTGAAGGATGGCCGTATTTCGATCGTCTCGATTCGGTAGGTACTTATATATGTTCCCTGTAGTCGGGGATTAGAATAAAATAATAAAATCCCACATAACCCGGAGTCTCTCCCAAGGTTTCGGTGCACCTTTTGAAGGTTTCCTCCCCGTCACAAAAAAAATAACTGTCATATCATCTCGGTAACAATAAGGACGGAAACAGTCATGGTTCGCCGCATGAAAAATTTTTTGGCGGTCGCCTACAATGACACCATCATTGTAGAAATTTTTTCTCACAAAAGATGAGATACACCTACATATATTACGTTGTCTAAAAACATGATTTGCCAATATAAAACAGCTTAGCGATTTTACATTGACATCACTTTGCACTGATAAGTGTGATTAGCCCCGCATTTGGGAACGAGGTCAATGAACGCTGGAGCGAGCACGTGTGGACCACACTAATGCCCGCGTCCTGATTGCCTAATACCAGGTTTAATGTTTTTAAGCACGTGTAGTTAAAATAGTAACTGAATTCGACCCGAACTTTCGCTGTAAGTTCTGGACTAATGCGGCTGAAAACAAATAAAAAGGTCAGCTTTTCTTTGAAGAAGTGACTAATAGAAAAATTACGAAAAATCGTCAATAACCACATCTATTTCAAAACAAGACGAAAAATGTTGTGAAAATTTATCTCGCTCGTGATAAAATTTATTCCCAGCGACCCAAAGGCTATCAATGCACATTTGGCATAGTCTACCAATTCACTCTTGGCAAAAGTCTCGCTTTACGCTCTTGTTCTGCCTAAAGGGAAACATATGCCTATTAATAGGACAAAAGTAAATTTTGGTGAATAAACAGGTTTTTAATGGCTTATGTTCCATGGAGAAGTACAACATCCTATATACCACCTCCATACCTATTTCTAGTATGAAGTAGTTCTAGCATTTTAGTAGAAGGGTGTAGGCACACTCTCATATACCATCGTAGTCTTTGGGAGTATTAACGTATCTGTAGATACTCAACTCAGATAGGATCTTATATGTAATTAATCTCAGTTGCATGAACAACAATGACCACATCACTTGAGAAACAAGCACCTTTAGTTCTTCTATATTCGTCAATCGTCAACCCATTATTGTCCCACTGCTTGGTACGGGTCTTCTCTCGGAATGAAAGGGTATTTAGGCCATAGTCCACCGCCCTGGCCAAGTGCAAATTGATGGACTTCAAACACCTTCGAGAACTTTTTTTTAAAGAACTCTCGGGTACATACCGAGGTTTCCTCACGATGTTTTCCTTCACCGAAAGCAGTGATTATTCATTTCTAATACGCATATAAATCAGTGGTGCGTGCCTGGGTTTGAACCTAGGACCCTCTGATTGAGAGGGCAAGTTTCAACCATTAGACTATCACTTCTATATTATTTCTTATTAATATTACTAATACGAAAGTCTGCCAGGATATATAGATGTTAGTTTTTCTTTGACGGAGAAACAGATTGCGTTTGACTGAAATCAGACACACATTTAGTTCCTGACTTCAGTTCCCACATTGGGTATTCATTAAGAATGTAAACATAACCAAATCGGGCAGAATCGCGAGAATAAGTTAATATAAAATAAAAACGTATCGATGCTCATAAGTGTGATTAGCCCCACACTTTCCAAACCGGGTCAATGGATATTGAAGCATTTTGAGCACATGCGAACCCGGTGGTAATGCCCGTTATCCTGATTGCCGTAATACCACTTGCTTTAATGATTTTGTATCTACATTAGTAAAGGAATGAGGTTTACAGGCTACAGTTAGAGCGTATTGTTATTTAGTTAAAGTTTGTGTAAGCAATAAGCAAATATGTGTATGGGTGATATGAGACTTTTAATATGAAGACAACTCAAACATCTTATGTGATAAAATTCATTAAATAGGGGTAAGTGACCCGTCCCTGTAGTTCTAGGATCAGTATCGCTATCGCCTGCCTGTCGTAAGAGACGACTAAAAGGGGGCTTCCGAGATTGCGGGCGGTAAGAGGAGAAGCTCGAGCCGTCTAGCCCGGCGATCCCGGGAAGGATGGTGGTATGTGTGATCGCATATCGTCGTAAAGACCAGACCAGACCCGGATGGAGCCCGATGGGGCAACACGTTCAGAGGATTCCGGCTGCGTTTCTTTGGAGATCCTCGAGACCTCTTTGCAGCGCCGAGGACGGCCACCTGGGGGGGGGGGGGGTAATGCGGTAGCAATCCCATATAACCAGACGTTGCTCCCACGGCGTCGGGTACCTTTTGAAAGTTTCCCCCTCGAAAACATAAAAAAGAGGTAATCGCCCTGTGACCTTCGTGGATGAAGAGTAACTATGCCAGTCCTAATATGATTTCTAGTTTAATCCTCGTCTTTATAATTATGATACGAATATACACACATGCTAGCGCGCACGCACTCCCACATACATACCTGTCCCATTCGTACGCATAGAACACCAATACCAACTAGGTAACCATGGTAGTTGGTCAGTGGAGACTTTAATGTAATAATGATACTTGTGTAAGTGATAAATTTAAATATTATTTTCTTTTTATTGCACAGAACAAGTGATATTTCTTTCCTTAAATATAATTCAATAAAATATAAGT
This sequence comes from Spicauda simplicius, assembly GCA_949699795.1. Classification (NCBI taxonomy): domain Eukaryota; kingdom Metazoa; phylum Arthropoda; class Insecta; order Lepidoptera; family Hesperiidae; genus Spicauda; species Spicauda simplicius. Next base: position 3,100,357 of record OX453060.1, read on the forward strand.
ATATATTAGCTAAGAACAAATAGATCAAAGGCGGCGAAGTGTTAGCGGAACTAACAGCTGTTTGTAATGAGCTCTAATGAATTAGGCTGCTTACACGCTAATATTTATCGTATGCTCAATCCGAGATGCCTGATGAAGATTAATTTCTATTATAAACAAGATTCGTAAATGTAATTCGTATACGTATATCTATAGGCAATATTGCGTGCGTAACGGAGCGGGCACTAAACTGGTTGATGTTGCAAAAAGTTTCGGGTTAGATCTTTAATCAGACAGACATTGAAACGATATATTTATGTTTTTTAAGTTAGGCGTTTCTACACAATCTTTGTCTCTGGCAGGTTTTACAGAATAAATCTATTTAATTAAGATGGGCCGTATAAAATAAGCTTTGAAGGTATATTTAAATTAAATTAAAGTAATACAAAAACTAGTACGAATTAAAATACACACTCACATACACACAAACTTGCACCCTGAAATACGTCGTCGTCAAACCATTATTGTCCCACTGCTGGGCACGGGTCTTCTCTCGGAATGATCCATCCAGTTTAGGGCATAGTCCACCGCGCTGGCCAAGTGCGAATTGATAGACTTCACACGCCTCCGAGAACTTTTTTTTTTAAGAACTCGGGTGTGTAGGTTTCCTCACGATGTTTTCCTTCACCGAAAAGCAGTGACAATTAATGTATAATACGCACATAAATTAGTGGTGCATGCCTGGGTTTGAACCTCGGACCTCCCGATTGCGAGGGCAAGTTTTAACCATTAGACTATCACTGCTCTGCTGCCTGTCCCTGAAATACACACATGCATAAATACGTAGGTACCGTAGGTATACCTGTAGGTACCGCTTGGGAGCAAGCGAAAAGAATTGGCTCCACAGCATACAAGCGCTGCAGATGACCTCAATTGCCTGCAGCTGAGTGGTGACCCTTTCGGTCAATGTAATGTAACTTAACATCATTAAGTATCAGGTTAATAATAATAACACATGATTGCTATAGGATGTATCTGTTTTGTATAACTTTCTAAATTGAACTGAATATAGTTATTTTCTTTCTTTCTTTCTTCTTCTTCCTTTCTAATAAAGTCACAATCCTTCCAATGGGAAGTAAACTTAGACAGAGGACTATAACATATTCATATTAGAATGAGAAGGCTAACCCTTTCAACACAAATCTGCTTCACGCTAGAAATACAAGTAGATATAATTGTGTTACCCTCTCGATAGGACCATACTGATTTCGAAGGTTTCGATTTCAAAGGTGGTAGAACCAGTGTAGTTCGGCCGAGGAAGTAACAGCGCTACACCTATTTCTAGCGTGAAGCATTTCTTGCGTTTCGATTTTTGGGTGTGGTTGCCGGCACACTTTTATATGAGACGACCATTCTAGTCGTCGGGACTAGCAACGCAACTTCAGATACAGTCCATGTTCTGTATGAAGTTGATCACAGATGTCCATGAGCGGCAGTGACCACTTAACATCAGGTGGACTGTATGCTCTTTTACTACTTCAGTCAGATAAAATAAAACCGATTCCAAACCTTGCATAGCATGCATACACGTGTGGTTTTCCGATAGTTCATTAATGTAAAAAATATCAAAAAATAATGTGTGTGTTTTAATGAGTATAGTTCCATCACGTAGTAGAACGGGTATGTGTCTACAGGGGTATATCACTGCCACAACTTTTTTATCACTAAACACTGAATGAACTCTTTTCCATACAAAGCTGTGATTTGGTGAAGAGAGATCTCCGACCAGGCTAAGTGACCATAACTGGGGAGAGAACTTGTACATATGCGGGGTATTGAGAATATACTTCGATAGCATGTGTCAAAATACTAGTAGCGCCATCTCTTGATGAGCTACGGGAGGTCGCCACATGTGGCATCAAAAGGATGCCCTGTTCTATACAAAGTTGCTTATCATCAGTTGGACTACAAGCTCGTTTGCTATTTAAATTGTATAACGGCAGATGAATAGCATCTGTTTTCTACTTTAATCATATAAAATACCGTTCCTGTAGTCAGCCTAAATCTAGTCTACCTACCGAACGACGCCAGCGTTCCGCAAAGGGTGTAATTATGACGTCTTTAACGAGAACGTCATACTTAATAGCGATGCAGATAGACTGTAGAGCGTTTAGTTAAAGGGAAATTAAATTAATTAATTATGACGTCATACACATTAGTAGGGCGGGATAGACTTCATAGAAGTACCACTTGGGAGCTCAAGTGCACATGATTTCATATCATATGTAACTGTTATGGGAATTATTTTTTTGAAAATCCCTCATTAATGTTCAGGTAATTTTGTAAGGACCATAATTATTTCGTTAATTACACTAAAGAATTGTCAATTAAACATTTGAAGGCAGCAGAATCCTTTGTCATACTACTCTAGACGACCCGCGTGGCGGAGCGGTTACCATACCGGTCTGACGCGCAATAATAGGTCCCGGGTTCGATTCCCGGCCAGATAGGTATCTGAATGATACAAAGGCTCATAGGTGTTCGTTTTACATTATAGACTTAACCTTTAAGCGGCATTGACATTTACCATCATATTATATTATGGACAGCGTGCTCGTTTGTTACTTCAATTTCTCTCAAATTCTTTTAAAATTTGTGTATTTCACTGCATTATTTCTGTTTGGATGTAATTAGGAATATTATTATTATTACCTTTGTTACATAACCCTGGTGCATCGCGGCCCAGCCAGAAACCCGAGGAGCTGACGCAGCACCTAGAACGTCCCCACACATAAGCACATGTCGTGAGAGTACACGGTATTCCAAGCTCTCACAACGACTAGGTTTTACTCATTTAGGTTTAAGTCAAGATATTGCTTTAAATTGGTCTTAATTATAATTTTTGTGCTTCTCTGAGACCTCCGGCCGCCACTATCATAACTCCTTTGGTATACTATAAGTATATTTCGGTGGACTAAGCAAGTTACAAGTATCGTACCAAGAATCGTAATTTATTCTCTTGAAATGTAAGCAACATTTTTATTACCCGACGTAGATTAAAAACGGATAATATTGACTTTGACTTCAAATTTGTATCCATCGTAAAGGACTTATTATCGAAGTATTATAAGATATTTTTTCGTCTCGAAATACTCATACCCAATCCTTTTCTTGAGAACTTTCAAATTTATTCGAATGAAATATTCACTGGGAATTTGAAAGTCAAGACAAGTCAAGATATTCCCGACCTTTAGAAGGTAAATATTAAAGAACTTCTACTTGCCCATTCCCAACATTTTTGAAGAGCTGGAAACTCCTGTGTGTATTGCACTCGACATAAAACTTTTTTGTTTATTTTCTAGCATTTGTTATGAGAATTTATATGTGCTTGTATATGTTGTTTTATCTGATTGAAGAAGCAAACGGGCATGCTGTCCACCTAATGGTAAGTGGTCGCTGCTTCCCATGGGCATCTGTAAGCAACTTCATATAGATCATGGGTTCTATCTGAAGTCAATCACAGATGCGTTGCTACTCCCAAGGACTATGATAATCACCTCACATAAAAGTGTGCCGGCAACCACATCCTTCCATCGAAACGCAAGAAATGCTTCACGCTGCAAATAGTTGTGGCGGTGGTCCTTCCTTTGTGGAACTACACTGGTTCTACCACCTGTAAAATAATATAAATGATGTTACTAAAATATATGCATTATAAATTAAATATCATGGTTTACGGTAAAGGAAAAAATCGTGAGGTGACAGACACACCAAGTTACCCAAGAGAGATCTTGGGTGTTGTGAAGTTTAACCATTCGCACTTATGGCGTGGCAGCGTGGCCGGCTATGGATTATAATCTCATTTTGAGAGAAAACTTGTACCCAGAAGTGGGATAGTAATGGGTTGTCAACTAATCTCTGTTTGACAAGAATAGTGCTAAGAATTTAGCTATAGTTAGAAGTAGAAAGGTGGGAGAGCAAGAATGGTTCGACCAATAAGATAAACCGTCATACTTATTTCTACCGTGAAGCAGTATCCTTTGTACGATTAATATATATTCTCAAAATTATATTTCTTTCCTTTTTTGGACACATTTCAAATACTTTGCAATGGTAGGCGAAAATGTAACCAATGGTTGTTCTGTTTAAAGATAATCTCGTACTACTTTCCTGTACCTTAATTCTGTATTTTTGTGCGTCATTTCGTTTAAAACCCGCTGCATATCAGACTACTACGGTCTGCCACAGATGCCCTGTTGCAGATGTTGCAGAGACAAAGTTATAACGTCTTACGCTTAAACTTAACACGACAGCTAGTATATCACAGAAATAGCTGTGATGCTTAGTTTACAAATGCTATTGTTAAATCCACACATTAAACACTTTAAATGTAGGTTGCATGTTTATAAAACGGAAAGTTCTGTCAGCTTTTGTGCAATGCCTATCAGTCTCGTCTAACTCAAAAACTCATTCAACGATATCTACGCTTTGATATTTCGCTATTCTGCTTCGCCACTATTCAGAGTTCTACCTTATCTAGTTCATGCATAATGCGAGCTTGGAAATGGCCCTTACAAAAATATGTTTAATTCTCTACGGCATATTTTCCTGTTTATTTGAATCCAGGCTAGTTTTATAAATGTGCATTTTATGATATGCAACTTTAACATGTCCACAGGCTACATTAAACACCTAAAATTTATGTTGCATAACTATAAAAATGGAAAATTTTTGTTGGATATTGTACAACGCCTATCAGTCTGGACTAACTCATGAAGTCATTCAACGATATCAACTCTGACGCTTCGCTACTGCGCTATTCTGCTTCGCTATTGCGCTATTCTGCTTCGCTACTATTCAGATTTTACCTTATCTAGTTCGTATACAATGCGTATTTACAAATGGCGCTTACAAATTCATGTTTGAATTCCTACGATACTTTTTTCATTTTATTTCCATCCAAACTAGTTTAATGAATACGCAATTTATGATACGACTGCATATAGTTGTTTACGAATGCCACTTTCACATGTCCACAAGCTACATCAACTAATTTAAATAAACGTTTCGTAAGTATATAAATGTAGAATTATGTCAGCTTTTGTGCAAGCTTATCTGTCTCGTCCTACTCGGAAACTCATTCAATAGTACATACTAGTAGCATGACACTTCTCTATTTCTCTGTTCTGCTTCGCTTCTATTCAAAATTCTATCTTATCTGGATTATGTACAACTACATAGTTGACCCGGCGAACTTCGTTCCGTCTAAAAGTAAAAAAAAACTAAAATTAGCAATGTTTCTCTACTATATTATATATGTATTATACATAAAAACCTTCCTTTTGAACCGGTCTTTATGTTAAAAAAATGTATTAACTTTGTTTTATACAATGTAGTGAAACGGTACAAATATTCGTCTTTAAATTTTCTATAACATTTTATTTGAATTTAGACATTTTTTTTAGATTTACAATTTATAATACGACTAGATATAAAAGCAGTTTACGAATGTAACCTTTATATGTACACACAAACTACACATACAAACACATTAGCAATCCAATTATACAACTTATCGATTGTGTCAGTTTAAGTGGGTACTTTTGTATGTGCTGTGTGGGTGTGTACATGTATAACAACATATAAGATTGTGTACCTATATGATTTATGTCAATTGTTTAGTTATGGAGCGACATAATTGCTTTGTGATTAAGCTTATAAAATAAAGGAAATAAAAAAAAACACATTAGCCACTTTAAATCTAGGTTTCATGATATAAAAACATAGCATTCTGTCAGCTTTTGTGCAAGGTCTATCTCGTCCAACTCACGAACTCATTCAACGGTATCTAGTATGACGCTTTGCTATTAACTATTTTGCTTCGCTACTATTCAGAATACCACCTTATCTGCTTCGTGTAAAATGCGAAGTTTGAAATGGCTGTTCCAAATATTCATGCTTACATTTTCTACGACACTTTTTATCTACGGATTTGTAAATACTCTTTTTATACACCGAGTCAAATATACATTTGTTCTTTTGCGACAAATCCTTTAGTTTAGCGGTCAGCAATATAGTTATTAGTAAAAAAACGTGCGGCACTCGGGAACTGCCGCGGTAAAGATAGCATTTTTTCATCAATTTATGCAATTATAATTGTTTATTTATTTATGCGTGTTCGACCGAGGAAGTACCACCGCCACACCAATTTCTAGCGTGAAACAGTTCTTGCGTTTTGATAAAAGGGTGTGGTTGCCGGCTCACATATATATGAAGCGACCATCCTAATCCTCGGGACAGGCAAAGCATTTTTTTTTCAGCTACGCCTCCACAGACATATCGTCCGTACCCTTTTTTAGCATGGTTTTATTTTTGTCTTCACGTCATTATTACAGCTCCACTATGAGCCTTCGCCGTCGACATCGCCCACAACTAGGTAACAGTGTAAGCTGGGTCCCAGCTGTGTGCGGTGGCGGCAGCGGCGGCTTTACAGAAAACCTTATCTATGCTTACTATATAGGACCAATTTTTTTTTTATTATTATTATTATTATTATTTTATTATTTTTTTTTTATTATGTTTTGTTTTGTTTTGTTGTATACATTTTGGGACATCTTAGGACTTGCTTTCTTTATAATTTATCGCACGTCAAGCCATTGACGGTTTCGACTCCAAAAATATTTTAAATTCACATCGAACGAGTGCTTGCCGATGTATTGAATTTTTTGCCTTTTTTTTTTAAAAAAAATACTTTATGGCAGTCTTCTCTCTCTCCCAATGTTGAGCCGTTGCTGTCTTGACGTGGCGTGCGATACACTATAATTGTATACCTTTTAGTCCTTTGCGGAGGCCATTTCGAGCTTGCGGTTTGTGGCTTTGTCTATGAGCTTCGAGTCCCCGCTACGGATGGCCATTGAAATGTTATAATCCTCCAGTCTTTCGTCAGTGGCGTTCATAGCTCTTGAAATGAACTGAGCTATGGCGTCATTGCTGCAGTCGGTGTAATATGTGCAGCTGATGGTATGACGCGACACTGCCACTACTGCATGGGAAACACTGTCGTGCAGTTGTAGATGATTTGTGGTAGTTCGCACAATCACCACCGTCTCGTACGTTTGTCCCTGTGCTTCGTGTATGGTAAGGATACGTGAACCCTCTCCACTCCCGAAGCCCTCTTTCTTCAGACTCTCTTTTTCGACTTGAGTGTGCACCAAGTAGAGAGTCTTCTCGAGGGCCTTTGGGATCTGCGCATCCATGTACCGCTTCAGCTTCAGGGATCTTATACGTGACGTGGACGAGTATATGCCGCTGTAAACCTCGCTTAGGGCGTATGCTACGTCCAATGGGTTTCTGTGCGTGCACAACAGATCTTGGCTAATTCCGGTTACATGGTTTGGGCGGCAGTATCGTAACTCGAAGAGGTTGTTACGCTCGATGTACGGCAGTTGGTTAATGTCCCCGATGAGCATCACTTCCGTCGCTCCAGTCAGCCTTATCGCCATCACAATGGCCCCGAAATGGTTCATTAGTGCCTCATCGACTAAAAGTCGTTTACAGCTACCTTTTGAACCATTTACTAGTACTGAGGCCAGTGTGCGCACTTTTGCTGTGGCGAGCCTTCCGGACTTGCCGGTGCGGTGAGTGAGTCTCGTACGGAGATCTTTTGCTGCCTCCGTTGTGGTGGTGATGATGATGTCTTCATTCTCCTGAAATTGATTCACTATCCATGTTGATTTTCCGCAGCCTGGGACCCCATTGATCCATGAGAATTTGGGTATTTCCCATGAGTCTAGAGTGAAGAGGCCGCCGCACTCACCAGATAGGCTTTCCGCCATAGCTAGGATTTTATCGTCTAGCATTATCCTGGTGCAACGGGCTATCACGACTAAGGGGTCGTCCGTTGGGGTACAGAATTTTTCCCGGCCTAACCGCTCGCTCTCTACTTCGTCTTTTGCAACGAATCCTCTGGTTGCACTATAGGCTGCCATATGACTCCCAGTTTCCACGCCTGCAATCGTCTGAGAGGTTTCGTTATTATATATGGCAGCTTCTGCTTTCTCGAGTCTCTCCCTCAGTAGCTTCAGGTCTTTCTGGAGGAAGGATTGCATGATGTTATGGCACGTCCTTTTATTGTCCTCCTTCGTCGCTACTGTCAGTGCCTTGAACTCGAGAAATGCGTTTATGTAGTGATCCAGAGGGATCCTCGCTTCACGAAGAGTTGGCGGGTCGACCAGGCCCTTGTCGGCTTTAGTCAAAGCGGTTCTTGGCTGTAGTGAATCCTTTTCACGATCTTTTGTCTGTGTCAGTTGTGTGTCAAGCTTGTGTGACTGATGTTTTTTGCCTGGGATTTGTTGAGAGGCGGCTTTGAACGTCTTCATTATCATTGACAGCATTCCCTTCTTTATGCTTTTCTCAGCTTGCTTCTGATCTGCAGATCTTTCAGCTGATCTTTTCTGCTGAAGTCTTTCCGATCCGCTGAATTCTTCAGGGCTTGCTATGGGGTGTCCCCATCGGTCTTCGGGGTTTCGGGAGGAGGATGGGCCTGCGTTATGTGGATTTAGAAAACTGAGATTTTCTCCCCTGTCTTCATATACCACTACCTCATGTTTTCCAGACGCTTTGAGGCTTCCTGTGTAGTCCTCCGCCCTTCCCTTCATGTGCTCCACCACTATAGCGTCCAGGCTTATTATCCTCGGTGTTACTGTGGGATCCTGGCCTGGTTGTCCTAGACTCAGCAGTACTGCACACACTTGGGCGAACTGGGTCTCTTCGTCGCTCCCTTCAAACAGTGCTATAAGTATATAAGGCAAGGCATTGGTGATTGACTTCAGATAGAACCCATGTTCTATTTGAAGTTGCTCACCGTCATTGCTCACATGTTGTCCATGGGCGGCAGAGACCACTTACCATCAGGTGGACTGTATGCTCGTTTGCTAGTCCGCGTGATTAGCAACACATCTGTGATTGACTGAATCAATAAGGTTTCTGAAAAACCTTATTCTGTAGACTGCAGATAAATTGCAGGCACGTTTGCTACATTTAGTCTCATAACTTCACTTACTGCGATTCTAATTAATTGTGATAGTTATATAATAATATAAATACATACCTACTGAGCAACACGTCAAGTAGCTTTGATTTTGATTGACAAGCTGTAACAATAATACAACAACAATAATAATTTTGCCCTAATTACGTACAGAATGCATTATAATGAGAATATGCGCTAATTTATTATTTCTATTTTTCTTTTCTAATTTTGAAGGAAATGCAATCCATCTGAGGCAAATGGTAGAGTTGAATCTAAAATGAATCACGGATGCGTTGCCACTGGATTAACTATACCGTTTGAGGCCCGTGGCAAATTCATCGGGAGGGCCCCCTGCCCCTAATATAAAAAATCAATATAAAAAAGTTGTAACCTAGTTCTAAAACTGGATTACAACTTTTTTTCAAATGCTTTGAATATATTTTTACTTGTTGTTGAGTAGGTAACTAAAATATATCAAAGACAAAATTTTTTTTATTAAACATGTATAATAAATAGTAAATGTTGGAAGTTGGGATTCTTCTCTGATCAGGGGCAACTTCCGGCTGGGGACCCGTGGCATTTTGCCGACTTGCCAACCTGTGGTTACGCCACTGTGCGTTGCTACTGAGACCTGAAATGGTCGCCTCATGTAAAAGTCAGCTGGCAGCCACACCCTTCCACCGAAACGCAAGATCTGATTTACGCTAGAAATAAGTATAACAGATATAGCGCCCAGGTCGAAACATATACATGATACAAAAACACCTATAACACAAGAATATCTTATATTAAGCATGTTCAATCAAATCCTTTTTGCAAGTTCGAAAAAATTTGGATGATCAATTTCTGTTCCGCTCCAGCGATATCAAACGCCAAGTCGAGACGTGAAAGCTGGTACTAGCTTAAATTAGTTCTCAAATGTTTGACGTACAATTTGTAACCAGTCGGCTATAATGTAAACGTTACTGAACCCGAACGAGAAATCAATCGGTTGGTAAGGGTGTGGTGAGATTTACGGCGTGTAAATGTCGCGTGGGTAAAGGTTTGTCCAACATTGAGCGTATGTCTTTAGTCTGGTTTGCAAGTGGAACAATCGCTTAAGAACAATAATAACGTGACTTATTTGAGGTCTGTTTTTAATGAGTGGGTAGCAGTGACCAACTAATTTTCTTTTCACTTAGTTACTTTAATTATAAATGAAAAAACTAAGGAGCATTTCGTATGTGTGAACGTTGTAAGCTATTATACAAAAGAGAGGATACTATGTAAAGATAGTCACAGATGCTTTTCGTTTCCTTGAGGTCTATGAAGTTTGTCTTATATGAAAGTGAGACACATCTTTACACCGAAGCTAAAGAACTGCTTCACGCTAAAAATAGGCCGTTTACCTCCTAAATCAAATTGTACTCGATCTACCGTACTATAGACTACATGTACTCTTAAAACCAAAACACAGCAACACATTCGTTACCATTTTTTTTTATTTCATAATTAAGGAGCAAACGAACATGCAGTAAGTGGCCTCATGATAAGTGGCCACTGTTGCTCATGGACATCTGTAAGCAACTTCTATATAGGTTGGTTGGTACTCCCGAAGAATAAGATGATCGCCTCATATTAAAATGTACTGGCAACCACACCCTTTAATCGAAACGCAAGGAATGCTTCACGTCATAAATAGTGCTGTAGTCAAACGAAAGATTTAATTATCCGCTATTTCTTTCACCACACGTCAAAGCGAGGGTATCAGGTATACGTACCTGAGGATTATCGATCCATACCTACCTGTACGGTGGGAAGCCAATTCGAATTACTTGCTCGCCCTTAAGTCAGAGCCTTGAGTGGTGTAATTGATTTGGCAATTCATTCAACTTGGTATAAGATTCCGAATCAGTTACAGATACCAAAGGATCTGGATAGAACCCAGCGACAAGTGAGCGCAGACGTACCTAATTAGGTTTTTTTTAATTTCGCCTATTATCTATTCCTTAAATACATATTTGTTTTATAACGTGGTTGTACAGTAAACGTGTTGTATATGTAACATTTATTTTAAATTTTGTTTCGATTTACTTATGTCTTATTTCTCAACGGATTATCTTGTCTTCTTCAAGAATTGGCATATATTTAATTTGCAAAATACGCTTTTGATAAATAGCCTTTTCTAGTGACTGTATAAGTCGATATAAATCTTATTCCGATAAAGTTTTACCGCATTTCATTTTTAATCTCTAATTAGTTTGAGCTTATGAAAATGTTATTTTATGCGAAAAGAGTTGCTTCTTAATGCTTTCAAACAACTATTAGAATAAGACTACAAATGATAAATAAAGTGCGCAGAGCGCTAGCCCACGGGCCGTAAACACATTGAAACAAGACAATAATTTCCAGTAGTAGCATCGCAACGGAAGTCCTTACAAATACCCACAGTCTGTTTCGTGTTAGTCATTACGCGACCATCCCATACATTTTGGCAATCGCCAGCATACAATCCAAAGGTATACAAAGTCGCTATTTATCCTATAAGTGCACAATGTGAGATGTTTGTTTTGGGGTTCCTTAGCCAAAGTATAAAAACGAGCTGTTTTGTGTAATATTTGTTTGTCTGGGGGCTTCGTAGCCAAGGAATAAGAACCATTTCTAAACCTTTTCTACAGTATGTGCCCTGTATAGGATGTAAATGCTATTCCAATAGACTATTGCATTTTATTTCCATTTTCTAATTAGATTGGTTATAAAAAATTAAAAAGTTTGTCAGTGCTCTATAACAAGCGCTATAAGAATAAGATTACAAATGCTAAATAAAGTGCGCAGAGCGCTATTCTACGAGCCGTAAACACATTGAAACAAGACAATAATTTCCAGTAGTACCATCGCAAACGCAGTCCTTACAAATACCCACAATCTGTTTCGTGTTTACAGTCATTACGCGACCATCCCATACATTTTGGCAATCGCCTGTATTCAATACAACGGTATACAAAGTCACTTTTTGTCCGATAAGTGCACAATGTGAGCTGTTTTGTGTAATATTTGTGTGTCTTGGGGTTCCGTAGTCAAAGAGTAAAATCCATTTCTAAACCTTTTCTACAGTATGTGCGCTGTATAGTACGTGAATGCTATTCCAATTAAATAGACTACTGCATTTTATTTTCAATTCATAATTAGTTTGATTATGAACTTTTATTTTTATATAAGCTTGTCAGTGCTCTCTAACAAACACTATTAGAATAAGACTTTAAATGCTAAATAAAGTGCGCAGAGCGCTATTCTACGAGCCGTAAACACATTGAAACAAGACAATAATTTCCAGAAGTACCATCGCAACCGAAGTCCTTACAAATACCCACAATCTGTTTCGTGTTTACAGTCATTACGCGACCATCCCATACATTTTGATAATCGCCAGCATACAACGGTATACGAAGTATCGCTATTTGTCCGATAAGTGCACAATGTGAACTGTTTTGTGTAATATTTGCTCGTTTTTAGAGTTCCGTACGTAAAAACTGGACCCTATTACTAAGACTCCGCTGTCCGTCTGACAGACGGACGTCTGTCTGTCACCAGGATGACAGACAGAAGGACGTTATCTCATGAACCACGATAGCTAGACATTTAAAATTTACACAGATGAAGTACATTTATTGCCGCAATAAGAAAAAATAGTAAACTACTACTTGAAACAGAATAAAATAAACATATAAGGGAGGTTCCAATTGAAATAACGCGATTTTGTTTGTCGTTCTGATAAATAATGGTACGGAACCTTTCGTGCGCGAGTCCAACTAGCACTTGTTATTAAACTGCTCTCGAGGGAATGAAGGTTATCGTAAGATTCTATTTTATTTGAAGTTGTATTTAGTGTTTTATAAGCTTTTGTAATTTTATTGCTTACTGTCTACTGCCCATAAAATCTTGTAAACAAATTTTATTCGCTTAGTTTCACTTTTCATTCGAATTTGTAGTCAAAGTTAACGTAATTTTCGATCAAATAGGAATTTATTACTTAGTTGAATATATCAAGCTAAAGATTAAAAGGCTTGAATATCAGATAATCTCAAATTATTCTTAGCCCTCGGGAGTAGTGTGATCTGCGACTGACTTTACATGGACCTAATGTTTTATCCAAACCTTCATACACCATACTAATATTATAAATGTGAAAGTGTGTTTGTTTGTTCCTCTTTCACGTCACCACATAGCTATTATATGATATGGTTTATATGATGGTAGATAGTTAGGAGGGCGGAGAGTGACGTAGGTTACTTTTTACCGCGCTCTCTCATTTCCATGAGAATATCGTTGTTTTGTTAGTAATACATATTTAGTAGTTCCAGATGTTGTTAACAGATGGCGTTAGTAAAATTCACTTGCAAGTTCTGGATCGCGCTATCAAATGCTAATGTTAATTCCCTTTGACCGTGCAGGCGAAGCCGAGGATAAGAGATAGTATGAAAATAATTGCAGATGTCCACACAATAATCATTTACAGCTAACCGGCCTGCTCGTTTGCTACCTCAATTACATAGAAAAGAATTAAAACGCAAACAAAATATTAGAAATGTGAAACGTTTGTTCAAAGCAAAGTTTAAATTAAAAGGAATCCGAGCGGAGTATTATCAAAAATCTAATTTATTTGCAACTTGAGCCGCACAAATTAGTTCGTGTTGTACACGTACATCAAGTGCAAATAAATTATACGCTCGGGCATGTTTCACTACCAGCGAGTAGAAATACGAGATGCTAAACAATATTATTTTACACACGGTGATGTGCTTTGGAAACTCGGGTATGATTCATTGCTGTTAATTAACTGTAAAGTGATATTAAATAGAAAAGAAAACTATTATATATTTAATGCGATGTGCAGATTCAGGTGCTGGGGCATATTGTTTTCATATATTTGTACCTAACGATAAGGCAGACGGGCCACCTGATTTAAAGTAGTCACTGCCGCTTATGGGTGTATGCAACACCAGAAGAGTCGCCAATGCTAAGATATCAAGAATATAGTGTTTATAATAGCGTTTTTTTATTTATCCCGTATATTTGTTTTTATTTTTATTTTATTTTTATCAGCCCGTGAAAAAACTCACTGATAAACTCGTACGCTAGTACACAATATAAAAACATACAAAATAAAGTATTGTAACGTGTAGATATACAAATTACACAGTTATTTATTTAGAGTAGAAGTGTTGATAAGAAGCTAAAAAAATCCTCATTTCATTTGTAGATAACATAGGAACTTACGAAAATGTAGTTTAGGTGAATCTCAAATCGTGCATAGTTTGATTCGTAAGGTTACACGTTTGCTAGGTCCATATCACGACGCACAACATTAACACAGTTAACGTTGTGCGTCGTGATATGGACCTAGCAAACGCATTTTCCGTAGTTAGGATAGGTTAAGTTACTCCGAGGGCAGACGCCGCTACAGAAATGAATGCTACTAGCTTGCCCACAGTCCTGGCAAAGGGCGTACAGAGGAACACCATGAGGCTTTAGCCGGTAAGAGTCCGGCATATCCTTTCAGCTGTTCCCGCGCAGAGAAGCAGGAACCCATGAAAGGTTTCCTGACGTAAAAAAGGTTAGGTTAACCAAAAGTGCTTGTCAAAGGTTTCTCTCCGCCACCGCAGTAAAAGAAATATCGGCATAAATAAAATTAAAGATTCATCGTAAGTGTCTATCACATATCAAAATGCTACTGAAAATGATCATATTTATCTAAGGTCGTGAATTCACGTTGCTCACGAATGGCAAGCATCTTCTTACAAAGTTGCCATCACTTAAACTTGCACAAGTGTGGATTGTAATTTCAAACTAGTGAGTTGCGTGGAATACTTAGAATACAAAATTGTAGTTATGAGACACAAATATTATCATATATGTTTAACGTATATATCGTCAGCTAACAGCAGGTAACAGCTGGAGACGGGTCTTCTCTCGGAATGAGAGAGTTTCAGGCCATAGTCTACCGTACTGACCAAGTGCGAATTGGTGGACTTCACACACCTCCGAGATTTTTTTTTAAAGAATTCTCGGGTGTTTAGGTTTCCTCACGATTTTTTCCTTCGCCGAATAGCAGGGATAGTTAATTTCTAATACGCACATCAATCAATGGTGGCTATGAACCTCGGACTTCCCGATTGAGAGGGCAAGTTTCTACCATTAGGCTATCACTGCTCTATCATAGTTACAACCGTGCGTCATACTCCTCCGCCTGCGGCAAGTATCTTAAAAACGAACGAAAAGTTTTTGCTTCACGTATTAATATATAGACAAAGTGAACAGCATGTTCGTTTACTACTTCAGTGACTTTAGTATGAGTTTATGTGGTTTCTTAAAACAATTACTATTAACGTTTTCATCCATCATTGGATAGTACATAAAAAGAATGACCAAAACGAAATCGTGCAATACATTCCAACGTATCGGCAAAAACGTAAAAAATATTTTAAGATAGCGTATTTAACTTATAGTAAGGACCAGCCTTATAAAAATAATAAAAATATATCGGTATATCGTGGAGTAGCAGTCCAGTAACTAAAACAACATCTACTTCATATTCAGAAATGTTTTCATATTCAAGTTTTTCCGCTTCAAGCTACTCGTTGCCGGTGGGAAAAAAGAATAGGAAGTTTAAAAGCCAATTTAACAGTTGAAATAAATACGGAACTAATGAAAATTAAATGGAATTTTAATTTATTCCGTGCTTATTTGAAACTTTATTTATTTTTAATGCTTCCGCACTTTAAGGTAATATTATATCTTCTCAAAACTAGGAGAGGCCTGGAGACTACTCAACGACGGTGCAAATCATATATAAAGACTAGGTGGTGGAATCGGTTTAGTTCAACCGGGGAAGTACCACCACCACACCTATTGCTAGCGTGAAGCTCTTGCGTTTCGATGGAACGGTGTGGTTGCCGGCACATCATAGTTCTCGGATGTAGCAACGCAATGTGATTAACTTCAGACAGAATCCATGTTCTATATGAAATTGATTACATATTTCCATGGGCGGCAGTGATCACTTACCATCAGGTGGACCGCATGCTCGTTTGCTACTTCAGTCATAAAAAAGGCTAGGTTATTCATGTGGTCGCATGCCACCGTAAATCACAGAAGGTGCGGTGGGCGTATCGCTCACCAGGGACTAGCCTGAAATACTCGTAGGCATCGCGCGCTGAGGACTCCGGTTGTGTTCTGTTGGAGATCCCGGAGTCCCTCCACGCAGCGCTGAGGACGGCCACTGAGGAGGTTTTAGTGCGATAAGAATCTCACATAACCCGCGTCGCTCCAACTGCGTCGGGTACCTTTAGAAGGTTTCCCCCTCGTAAGAAAATAGGGTTTTCATGTGACTTTGCCCGCTTCGGCCATATCTACTACGAGTTAATTTATGTTATGAACTATATGTGAGCTGAATTTCGTCAAAATCTGACTAACACTTTTTGAGTTAAATAACAAAAAAGTTAAACACACTCATACATACAATAAATTCTCGCAAACAAAACCAAACAAAATTTCGTCAATTTTAGTTAAATTCTTTCAACTGCTCCTAATAACGTAGCATATCGTCTAGCGAATTAAAAAACGACAATTTCGTACAATAAAAGGACTAACAAAATTGCTACGTTCCTTTAATAAATGCTCGCTTTTAGAACCTCTCATCTAAATACGAAATCAAATTAGCTTTTCTACACAATGCTAATTTCGGGATAGGTCTCTTTTATTATCATCAATATATCTCAATGCTGAAGAACGTTCTCATCTCACGTCTACAAGGTTTCAGGCAAGTAACTTTTCACATATATTTATTGTAATATGGAAATAACAAACGAGCATGCAGTTAACCTGATGTTAAGTGATAACTGCAACTCATGAGCTACTGTGACTGCTTTCCCTCGGCCTGCCTTATTGCTAGATACCACTTTAAGAAATATATATATATATATATATATATATTGTTTTCGAGGGGAACCTTCAAAAGTTACCCGACGCCATGGCAGCGACGCAGGGTTATGTGGGATTTTTACCGCACTGAAACCCCCCTTCCCCGGTGGCCGTCCTCGGCGCTATAAAGAGGACTCTGGGACCTCCTAATGAACGCAGTCGAAATCCTCTAAACGTGTTGCCTCATGGGGCCCCTCCCAGATGGGCGGATTGGCCCACTACCCAATCTAGTCTTTACGGCGGTATGCAACCAACATACCGCTGTCTTTCCTGGGATTACCTGGCTGGACGGTTCAAGCTCCCACTCTAGCCGCCCGCAATCCCGGAAGCCCCTTTTAGTCGCCTCTTACGACAGGCAGGGGATACCGTAGCCCTATTCTGATTCCGGAACTACCGGGATGAAGAAATATATAGTTAATGTGCAGATTTATATCGGTATCAGATTCTATATTAATAGATTAAATATTTAATACATTAATTCCTATACCTGTAATACCTACTTGAATACATTTAATATAGGCACGTCTTTCTATAATATTCCCAGATCTTTGTTCAATCTTAAATGCGTATCACTAAACTATATTATTATATAACCTACACAATATATTGACTTTTCTACGCAATAGCATTTTATATTAAGCTGGCAAAGCCACTAAAGTTCCTTGTCTCAACACTCAGTGATTTAGCGTTTAGAAGTTATCGAAAATGGGCCGACGTATTTATGTGCCACTGTTGCCATAAAAACTTGCAGGGTTATGAGAGCATCCAACAAACTTAGCTGCACGTACGTTGGTTCAGTAGGGTGGCCATGGAGTTTGTCCCTGTAGTTCCGAGACCAGAATAGGGTTAAAGTACCCTCTGCCTGAAGTAAGAGGCGACTAAAAGGGGCTTCCGGGGTTGCGGACGGGTAGAGTGGGAGTTCGAACCATCCGGCCAAACTATCCCGGGGAGGACGGTAGCATGCGTAGTCACATGCCGGCGTAAAAACTAGAAGGTGCAGTGAGCGTTTCACGCCCACCAGGGAAGAGCCCGCATCGCGCTCGGAGGACTCTGATTGTGTTCCGTTGGAGATACCGGAGACCTCCGCGCAGTGCTGAAGACGGCCACCTAGGTTAGTGCGGTAAGAATCCCACATAACCCGCGTCGTTCCCATGGCGTCAGGTAACTTTTGACAGACTAACGGGCACTTACAAATTTTCCGATGCTCGACTCTCTCTTATAATCCGAAAAACTCAGCAGATTTGTCTTTTTCTTTGTAACTTATACTTTTTTCAAACTATGTCATACGACTGTACTTCAAACGATGAAACAAACACAAAACGTTTTAAGTAAAAAATAATAAAAACAGGAATAATCCCATACATTACGACATCACGGTCATCCTGGTAACCTATATGTTTTTATATTTTATTATGTGCAGCGGAAATTAAACGGGCAAGGCTGAAGGCACTTTGTATTGCGCTGGAATAATGTATCCCGAACAAACGTAGTGAGAAAACCGATATTTCCTTAATAAACTACTAAATGTAGTTAGTGTGGAGTGAAAAAAAAGATTAAATGTGGTCATTCTTTATAGTGTACTTTTTTATTTTAGAAGCATTTTTTATAAAATTAAAGAAGTAGGTAGATGAGTATACTGTCCCTATAGTTCCGGGACCAGAATAGGACTACGGTACCCTCTGCCTGTCGTAAAAGGCGACTAAAAGAGGCTTCCGGGGTTGCGGGCGGGAAGAGTGGGAGCTCGAACCATCCGGTCAAGCGACCCCGGGAAGGACGGCGGCATGTGTGGTTGCATGATGCCGTAAAAACCAGAAGGTGCGGTGAGCAGTTCATGCCCACCAGAGAAGAGCCCGATGGGGCACACGCTGAGGACACCGGCGGCGGTCAAGTGGAGTTCCCGGAGTCCTCTTCGCAGCGTCGACGTCGGCCACCGGGGGGGTTTTAGTGCGGTAAGAATCCCACATAACCCGCGTCGCTCCCACGACGTCGGGTACTTTTTGAAAGTTTCCCCCTCGAAAACAAAAAAAAAAAAAAAAGGTAGATGAGTATATAGGCAATTTGTTGGTCAGTCCCTGTACTCTAGGATGAAAGTAGGGCTACGGTTTCCTGCCTTTTTTATTTGGCTGTAGTATCAAAGGTATGTAAGTAAGTAAGTAGGCATGCACTCCACCTGATGGTAAGTGGTCACTGCTGCCCATGGCCATCTGTAATCAACTACTTACAGAACACGGGTTCCATCTGAAATCAATCACAGATGCGTTGCTACTCCCGAGGACTATGATGGTCGCCTCATTTGAAAATGAGCTGGCAACCACACCCTTCTGTCGAAACGCAAGAAATGCTTCACGCTAGACATAGGTGTGGCGGTGGTACTACCCGGGCAAACTACCCTGGTTCTACTATCTTCACCCGTATAAAACAGGTTTTCCAGCCATTGGGGCAGTGTGGCTTTTATGTGCGGTCGCATACCCCCGTAAGGACCAGAAGAAGTGATGGGTCTACTCATCTGGGCCGAGTCACCCTTCTGTTGAAACGCAAGAAATGCTTCACGCTAGACATAGGTATGGCAATGGTACTTCCCCGGGCGAACAATACTGATTCTACCATCTTCCCCCCTATAAAACAGGACTTCCAGCCCTTTTATCGCAGAATGGATCCATTTTAATATACTAGTCACCCGTAGCATCGGCCGAAATTCGACCGTAATTTAAATTAAAAATCAAATGTCATCTGACATTCTTGACGTTGTGTCTTTTCATTTTCATTTACTAAGTACATATATGTTTGTGACAAATGCAAGGCAGTGTGTGTAATGTGTTTTTAGTTGATTTTATGTATGAAAAATGCATTATTTGAAAAAAATATTAACATTCTGCACTCCTTCTCTACGTCCACTATAACCGTGCAAAATTTCATACTAATCCGTCCGCGGCATATTACTTAAAAATCCGTCACAAATTTTTGCTTCACGTATTAATATAATGATAAGCATAATGTGCGGTTTTATATTTTACTTTTAGTCCTTGTAAATTGTTTCTCACAACTGCAGTTTTGTCTTGATCATGATCCATATATATATATCCATATATCATATCCATAGGGTTTAAATATCATCAGTAAAGTAATAAAAAAACCACACATCGTGAGTACTCGTGACATATTAACATTATTTTAAGGTATAGAGTAGAAATTTTGTAAGGGTGTAGCGTTAGATAATCTTTCACGTTGTCCCTGTAGTTCCGGGACCAGAATAGGACTACGGTACCCTCTGCCTGTCGTAAGAGGCGACTAAAAGAGGCTTCCGGGGTTACGGGCGGGAAGAGTGGGAGCTCGAACCGTCCGGCCAAGCGACCCCGGGAAGGACGGTGGCATGTGTGGTTGCATGCTGCCGTAAAAACCAGTAGGTGCGGTGAGCAGTTCACGCCCACCAGGGAAGAGCACACGCTGAGGATACCGGCGGCGGTCAATCGGAGTTCCCGGAGTCCTCTTCGCAGCGTCGAGGTCGGCCACCGGGGAGGTTTTAGTGCGGTAAGAATCCCACATAACCCGCGTCGCTCCCCCGGCGTCGGGTACTTTTTGAAAGTTTCCACCTCGAAAAAAAAAAAAAAGATACTCTTTCACGTATAATCTACTGATCCGATGTTGTTAACATTTTGCAGAGATAAAGTCAATAACCTAGATAAGTACATACAATACTCTTTATCTTTAAATCACCGAAGTAAAGCCGCAGGCAAAGGGTAGTTGTTAATAAGCCAAAATCGACCGCACATGTTCATCTATAATCATTTTTGTAGATAAAAATGAGATAGGGATTAAAACATTTATAAAAGTGAGTACAAAACATTTACAAAAGTAAATAATAAAAGAAATAGGAAAAGTAAAGTTACAAATAAGTAAGGACTTTTGCGATCTGTGAAATATTTTATCCAGGAAAATTATAGAACGAAAACTCCAACAATTCCCCACGTAGTCACTAAACTGCAACTTTGAACTTGTTCAATAAAGTATGCTGAACGTTTGACTCTTAATTCTACGTGCAGTTCAAGTATTTTATTTCCACGTATTTTTACATGAGTGCGTTAGAAGGACGGTGGTGTTTTTAGAGCGTATATATGTTTATATGTACATATGTTTGTATGTCCATTTTGTTTGGCATGCACTACACCCTAATCTTCTTGACGGATTGTAACATACGGCATATCATCATAATTTGTAGGATGGCATAGGTCCCTGTAGTTCCGGGATCAGAATAGGGCTACGGTTTCCCCTGCCTGATGTAAGAGGCGACTAAAGGGGGCCTCCGGGGTTGCGGGCGGTAAGAGTGGGACCTTGAATCGTCCAGCCATGCGACCTCGTGTAGGATGACGGCATGTGTGGCGACATACAGTCGTAAGCACCAGGAGGCCTAGTGAGTACCAATGCTCACTGGGAAATGCCCGAATGGCATCGCGCTCGGAGGACTCCGGTTGTGTTCCATTAGAGATCCCGGAGTCCTCCACACAGCGCTGAGGATGGCCACCGGGGAGAGGGGGGAAGTAAAAATTCCACATAACCCGGCGTTTCCCCCTCGACAACAAAAAAAAAGGATGACAAATGCCATATTTTTTTTATATTAAATTGAAGTAGCAACTGAGTCTACCGCATATTCGGTTGCCACCTGATGGACATCTCTTAGAAACTTCTGCAAGCTCGTTTGCTACTTCAGTCAGATAAAAAAAAACTTTAACCGGACTATAAAGGAGACTGGCTTCCTTATATAAAGTAGTCACCGTCGTTTATGGATATTAGCAATACCAGAGAAGTCTCCGGCTTTGCAGGAGAGAACTTTTTTGAAGAGCCCCATGACATAACGCTCCAAGAATATCTCAGGAGGAACCTCATTCCACATCTTGCACGTCCGTGGCAAACATAAGCGTGCAAAGCGAACCGTGGAGGACCGCCACGGGTCCAGTTGTGGACGAAACTTCATCTTTATTCTATTCGTATTCCATTTTCCATCTCTGCACAGTGGATAGATAGACAGTTTAACAAACCGTGTTCAATACTTTAGAAACAATGTTAGTAAAACTTGTATAAATAAATGTGTGCGTGTACTAGCGTACACTCGTAAGAAGTGAAACTTCTTTATGACGTTATTTTTCAAAAAATAATTTACTATATGCAACTTTACAGAAATTGGTTAAATAAAGTTGAATTAGATAAAGTTTAATAAAAGGCTGTTATTAAACTTTATCTAATAATCTAACCTATAATAATCTATCTAATATCACGCGTGGTAGGGATAAGAAAAAGATGCCGCGTAACGGAAAAAGATGGCGTGTAACGAAAAAATGTTACACTATTTTTTTTTCCAACCCCGATAAAGAAGTTTCACTTCAATAATAAAAATACCAAAATAATCCATTGCCCCACAATTGCTTATTCATAGCTGAAACCGGTTCAATGGGTTCGAATGTAGATTATTTCCAGGACGCCTCTGAGCGCTTGGCACGAACCCCAAGCCTGGGTTGAATGCACTGGAAATATTTACCGACATTCTACCTTTACTTAGGTCTAACCAAAGCTTTGAATTACTAAGCATGGAACTATTGCTTTCAGAATTAGTAAAATACTACATCACGCTTGTTCTTTACTCATAAGGTTTTTAAGTACTTTTAATCCGCGTTCTCCAACCCGGCTACTCATCTGTAAAGGTATTTTTATTTCTTGGCTGCAGTGTAAGAGTACTAATCGAACACAGATCGATCTATTGTCGTACAGATAATACATAAGATTTTTTTTTGTTCTCGAGGGAGAAACCTTTAAAAGGTACCCGACGCCGTGGGAGCGACGCAGGGTTATTTGGGATTTTTACCGCACTAAAACCCCCCCGGTGGCCGTCCTCGGCGCTAAAAAGGAGGACTCCGGGGTCTCGAAACAACTTCAACCAGAACCCTCCGAGCGCGCTACCCCATCGGGCTCCTCCCAGATGGGCGGCTGGGCCCACCGCTCCGTCTAGCTTTACGACGGTATGCGACCACACATAACGCCGTCCTTCCCGGGATTGCCTGACCGAACGGTTCGAGCTCCCACTCTAGCTGTCTGCAACCCCGGAAGCCCCTTTTAGTCGCCTCTTATGACAGGTAGGGGATGCCGTAGCCCTATTCTGATCCCGGAGCCACAGGGACGAATACACAATAATACGACGGCAAGACCAAAAAAATCACGGTTTTTGTAAGGAAGTTTCCATTTTTCTATTTATCTATTTTATTCTATTAGTATTTATTGTTATAGCGGCATCAACATCTGGGAAGATTTCAACTGTGTATCACGGTTCATGAGATACAGCCTTGACAGACGGACGGCGAAATCTTAGTAATAGGGTTTTGTTTTTACCTTTTGTATACAGAATCCTAAAAAACCCATATCCAGCGACGTAGTTCGGGATGAAGCACGGCATTGTATCACTATGTACTGAGCAGTCGGAGTCGCGTGATCATCCGCTATTATTGTACCGCGTCGTACTATAGGTACTGTAATGGTATGACACGGTTCAATAATGAGCTTGAGCCACTAAGAGATGTTAATTTGCTTCCCAAAAATTATGCACCTGATATTTTTTGGCAACTGGCTATTTAAAAAAAAGAAATAGACATATACTTTCCATATTTACGTCGCAAATTTAATCTTATTTACCAAGCCTATTTAATTTCTTAACGTACTGACAAACATTTCAAGTCAAAACTTAAAATAGTAAAACGGTATTTCCCAGGTGGTAGGAACAACACTGTGTTTGACCGGGGAAGTACCACCGCCACACCTGTTTTTGCTTTTCGGTGGAAGGGTATTGTGGCCAGGACACCTTTTGGGCGACCATCCCAGTCCCCGGGATTAGCAACGCATCTGTTACTGACTTCAGATATAATCCATGTTTTATATGAAGTTGCTTACAGATGACCATGAGTGGCAGTGGCCACTTACCATCAGGTGAACTGCATGCTCGTTTGCTACCTCGATGTAAATAAATGTGGGTAAGTAGCTATGTTTAAGATCAAATATAACAAACATAGAAATGACAATACTTCTCAGTGTCCGATTGATCTGAAAATTATACAATGCAACAAAATGATAGATTTTATGGTTTTGTTTTTTTTCTCTGCAATGCATTAAAGTGAATGTTTTATTTTATTATTGTTCATATTAATTTATAAAACGAAATATATTTTTAAATAGTACCACCCGCTTACCATTCCAATAGTATTACAAAATAAATATTTATTTTGGGTGTGCGATTACATAAACCTTGATAAGAATACATCTGTATTCAGAAAACGTATTCAAATTGCATTTTTAACAAAAACTTCAATACACGAGGCGATAAAGTAAGAAGCGAGCTATCATAATGCCATCTCCTTTATGGATAGCTCTTTTATATATAGCTTGTTGTAACCCAATGAACTGCGAACGCGGAATCGATTGGACTAATTGTCGACCTGAAACTCTTGAACAAATTAACATAGCGTCAATTTTATAGTAGAACATTGTTAGCATAACTAACATATTAATTAACAAGACGCTCGAATGGAATAGGATGGAAATGTTTTAATTTAGATACTGTACTGTTGTTAAGTTTAGTAATTAATTGATATGTTGGAAATGGCGGTATTGTGGCAACACCGGAACGCCAGCACCATCTAGTGGCGTTCGATGAAGTTAGGGTTGTACCAATTTAATGGCCGACACCTCAGTCTATCGTGGACGGTCGGCCGAAGCAGACAACTACAAAATCATCCCGCGTTCTTAGTGCTACGATTACTTGCCTACTTAATTTAGTTTGATTAATTCAGTGATTGTTACAAGTTTAATTCGGCAATATACCTACTATGTGTTAAAATCAAGTCTGCAATTTATTCTCGTGCTAACATTCCCTATCAGAGCCCACAGAACCATCCCCTCCGTCAGATATATTACTTGTAAAGCTATTAGATTATAATATTAATATGAAGTTTGTTTAGCATTTTGTTTAGACCTTAATATTTTTGCTTTCGAGGGGAAAATGTTCAAAATACCTGACGCCGTATGAGCGACGCAGAGTTACGTGGGATTTTTACCGCAGTAAACCCATGTGGCCGTGGCCGTCCTCGGCGCTATGAAGAGGACCCCGGGATCTCCAAAAGAACGGACCCCGGGAAGGACGGCATGTGTAGTCGCCAACCGTCGTGAATTCCAGACGATTTTGTTCAGGCCTACGCTTACAAGTTGTCAGCTACAGTAATTTCTTTACACTAACATCGAAACAGAACACGACCTCAATTGCGAAAAACCGGAAAGAAACTTAAAAAAGTTGTCTTCTTTTTCATATTTCTTTGATCTAACCGCCTCTAGGGGTTTTCTGCAAACAAAGTTAAATAATTGAGTTGTCTTTGCTGCAAAATTTAAACAATATTTAAGTATGATAAGTTATCAAGGGTATCAATGCATCTATGACCAATTGCGAAGCGGATCTTCTTTGGCGTAGGTTACATATATGTTATGTGGGTGGCAGTGATCATTTTACATCAGATGGACTACAAACTCTGTTACTTCTTTTATATTACAAAAAAAATGTACGGTAATATTATGAAATAATAAAAAAAACACGTATAGGAAGAGCAATAGGCAGCTTCCGATGTAGCCCAATCCATTATATAAATATATTCTTTGCATCAAAATTATATTGTAATGACTTATAAATACCTAAAATTTTATATTAGAAAAATAAAAAAAAATCAATGTACACCTTTATAGATAAATCAATAACTGAGTTAGTTTTTCGTGCGACAGAAATAGCGCTACAATCCGATGAAAGCCGATTATGACCGACGGATTCTTTCTAAAACTCGATCTTTAGTATTTTTAAAATAATATTATTATGTAAGTATTTTGTGTAATACTTTTAATACTTGAAACTTACAATCATATTTCTAATACATTTTTGATCGACTCGTTTAGGTTAAGTGTGAAAACACAAGTGTTGAATTTCAGTTTTTATTGTACCGGGTTATTACGAACAGAGCAAGTGAGGCCCTCTATCATTAATTTGGGCGTGTGTGGTATACGTCATTTGTTTTACGGAATAAGAAGTATGTAGGTTAGCTGCAAGATCTCTCATTTATTTCCGGGGAAAAACCGTATCGTACTTTTTCCGGAGTATTGTTTTTTCGAGAGTATATATTTTTTTGGCATGCTTTACATATATTAAAAGAAAATCACAAAGATGTTGTTGGATTAGTCTTGATTGGCAGAGTGACAATGACTGTGTAAAAAGAGAGAGGAATGTACGTTTTTGTCCTAATTATGACCGAATATTGTTAGTCATTATATTACTACAAGACCTTATAATTGATGTACAAAATGATTTACGTTTTTTATTGGATGATCACTTAAATTAAATGTTATCACCTTTTGAGTTACTTTAAATTAACTAAATATAGTTTAATAATAAAAATCTTAACACTTATAGGTGCATAATATAACGTTTTTTTTTATCATACTTATAAGGATATATACAAATAAAAGCTAATAAATAGATTTTTACTTCACACTTACATGTTACTACCTCTACCCACTTAAAAAGCATTAAATGAACATACGTTCCGAAAACTCTCTCTCTCCCTCCTTCTAACACTCTTAAGCAAAACTGTTTACGTTAAATAGCAAAACAATACTCAAAAATCAAAACTCTTCTGGCTCAATGAAGTGATATAAATTTTGTTTGTATAAAACCAAAACTCATCGCAATCAATACTCTTATTCCATTACGCGTCAATCTCCGCCGAGTCGCAGGCACCTGGAGACCGATAGCATTGCGCTGAGTCAATAAATTACGCTGACCGTTCCTTGAATCGGACGAGTGTCGCCTGAGATATACGAGTACTCGCTTACTGAGTTAGCTAAGGCCGCTTTCAACGCATACGCTACAAAACTGAACGACGGTAATAGCAGAGAGTGATTTAAATAGATATTATTAATTTTTTTATCAACCTTGTTGAACTCCATTGCTGAGCATACTCCTTACCAGATGAGGTTTTACCCAAATGGTTGACGACAAAAAACTATTAGAAATATATAATTGTATTGTTATGTTACTATTGTTACGTACGTAAAATCAATAATTGAATACACTCTTAAAAATGTTATTCTCCTTCTACCATAGACAAGTAAAACCAGATTGTGCCAAAACAGTAGCAATAAAATACATTCGAAAATTATTACCCTTCTTCTGACGCAATCGGGAAAAATATATTTCCTTGGACAAAACCGCAACTCATCGCAATCAATACTCGTATTCCATTACGCGTCAATCTCCGCCGAGTCACAGGCACCTGGAGCCCGATAGCATTGCGCTGAGTCAATAAATTACGCTGACCGTTTCTTGACTCGGACGAGTGTCGCCTGAGATATACGAGGGCTCACTTACTGAGTTAGCTAAAGCCACTTTCAAACACAATATCACTCTACAAAAGTAGACTACGGCAATGCAGTGTTAAAATTAAGTAATATCAGAAATGAAAACCCATCCATTTATCATCTTATTGACGTCCACTGTCACAGCACCTGACATTCATGCTAGTGACCGCAATAGGTTTTGATGTTCGTCCCTGTAGTTCCGGGATCAGAATAGGGCTACGGCATTCCCTGCCTGTCGTAAGAGGCGACTAAAAGGGGCTTCCGGGGTTGCAGGCGGCTAGAGTGGGAGCTCGAACCATTCGGTCAGGCGATCCCGGGAAGGACGGCGGTATATGTGGTCGTATACCGTCGTAAAGACTAGACGGAGCGGTGAGCCCAGCCACCCATCTGGGAGGAGCCCGATGAGGGAACGCGCTCAGAGGAT
This sequence comes from Spicauda simplicius, assembly GCA_949699795.1. Classification (NCBI taxonomy): domain Eukaryota; kingdom Metazoa; phylum Arthropoda; class Insecta; order Lepidoptera; family Hesperiidae; genus Spicauda; species Spicauda simplicius. The sequence continues at coordinate 3,128,178 of OX453060.1, forward strand.
TCCGGTTGCGGTCGGTCCGAGTAACCGGAGTCCTCTTTATAGCGCCGAGGACGGCCACCGGGAGGGTTTTAGTGCGGTAGAAATCCCACATAACCCTACGTCGCTCCCTCGGCGTCGGGTACCTTTTGAAGGTTTCCCCCTCGAGAACAAAAAAAAAAGGTTTTGATGTTATACAGGAAAACGTTGTCAACCCATTATTATCCTCTTCTCAGTCCAACATACTGGCTAAGTGCGAATTAGCTTCTGCACATCTTATAGTACTGTCCCTTACTTGACTGCTGCTACATCCACGGGAAGAGCGAACGGCGTTAATTAAGACCGAATTATGTTAGTGATCATATAACCACAGGACCTTAAAATTGATATACAAAATGAAAGTTCAGATTTACGTTTTGTTGGATGATCACTTAAATTAAATGTTATCACCTTATGAGTTATTTTATATTAGCTAAATATAGTTTAATAATAACAATCTAAACTCCCATAGGTGCATAATAGAAAGAATAGAATGCAGAGTTAATATCTATTTTCTAGTATATAGACAATATAAAAATATCTGATAAAATATACGCTATCGAGTTCACACTAGATTTTTTACGGGAAATATTCATGTGCTATACGTAAAATTTTCTTGTTTACGTATGAATAATTTCGTTAACGCCCATAAACCTACTTACCGAATATTTCCGCGTAAAGTTGTAAAAGTGTTAAACTTTCCAATTTTTGTAGGAAATAGTTTCTGCAGAAGTGCACGTCGCCCGACATCAGAGAAGAATCACTCAATTTATCCAAGTTAGAATTTAATTTTACAGAGCAAGCTTTTTGTTGGGAATTGCTCGTTCGCCATTTTGTGTTAACAACGGCGCCATTTTGTAATGCGTCACAACTGACAGGTAGCGAGTTGAAATTCGCAATGAAATTTTAAAATATTATTTATTTCGATAGGTTTAATTCATGAGAAATAGGTTTAATATGATTTACTCGATTTATATTTCGCATTGGTATAAAAGTGTTCATTTTTCTATCAAGACCATATAATCATAACCATAATGATTTGAATAATATAATCGGTTATAGCTAAAAAATCTAATTCAGTCCGGGCACAGGACCAGTTGGAGTGGCGCCATTTAGGAGAGGTCTACGTCCAGCAGTGGACATCAAAGAGCTGATGGATTGATAGAATCTAATTATTAAAACGCAAATTATACTAAAATAAACCGTCCAGAATGGTCGTGTGAGGCATGGTTCCCAAAACATTGACGGCATTACCTTGTTGTACGGCGAGAGTTGTACTTTAATTAAATGAGAGTTGATGGGTATAAGATTGAAGTTTTATTTCTACTGTCCCACTTTTTGTATTCAATTCAACTAAATTTTCATGAGCAGCAGAGACGTATTCTTGCAGTACTAATTATATCTATCATCATCACTATCACGAATAATCACTAACCATCAGATTGACCAGCATTTCGTCTATATCAATTTAATAAACTCATAGAATATACAGGGATTGTGGTATAATAAGTCGAGATTATCCATTGGAGCGAATTCCGTCTTCAACCGCTGATCCTTTCAACCTGTTCCGACGCCCTCAATTTTCGTTCATTGCGAAGTGAAATCACTTAGACACCTTTGAAGATACAGGGGGATCCGATTATCTGTTTTAATTAATTTTCTAGCATTACCTTTACTGAGACGCTGTTTGTTGCTTTTAGTGCTATATTGTTAATGAGTTTTGCTCAAGACGAAAATTTAAAAATAGACATGCTAAATATTGTGGTTATTAAGAAGGTATTTATACAGATACTACTAATTGGAAATGCGGCTACATGCCTTCTCGAGAAAAGTGAAAGTACCTAGAATAAATGAAATTAAGAAAAGCACATTTTTTTCTATCTTTTTTATGTCACAAAAGAGTCAATCATAGATGCGTTGCTACGCCTGAAAACTAAAATGGTCGCCTAATATTAAAGTGAGCCAGAAACATCCTTACTACCGTAACGCAAGAATTGTTTCACGTTAGAAATAAGTTTAGGTATGGCAGTGATATCCTCTCGAAAGACCTGGGCTGGTCTGCCAATTTGCAAAACAAGAAATAGTTTATTTATTATTTAGAAAATGACAACATAATCAAAAATTGGTAAAATTATATCTGCATAATAATATTAAAAATGATAAAAAATAGATGAAAAGTTAAACCTATCCTCATATAAATTACAAAGACATTTAAAATGGATTTTAAAAATTGGTTTAAAATTAAATAGTACTCGTACGTATAATACAACACCATATAGTATTTGTAGAGGTTCCCAAATTGAATCGGAAACGAGTTGGTCTCCTCCGAGAGCTATTGTGGTCTGGACGACGTGTCAAGTATGTTGGAAGTTATTTTTCCATATTGAAGTAACAGAGCATGCAGTCCACCAGATTTTAAATGGTTACAGCTGTATATGGACATCTATAAGCAACTTTATATAGAACCTATCTTTTTTTTATCTTACTGAAGTAGCAAACGAGCATGCAGTTCACCTGATGTTATGTAGTCACTGCCGCCCATGGACATCTGTAATCAATTACATACAGAGCATGGGTTCTATCTGAAGTCAATCACAGATGCGTTGCTACCCCCGAGAACTATGATGGTCGCCTCATGTGAAAGTGTGCCGGCAACCACACCCTTCTATCAAAACGCAAGAAGTGCTTCACGCTAGAAATTGGTGTGGCGATGGTACTTTCCCGGTCGAACTACACAGGTTTTGCCATCTTGAATCTTAGAAATAATATCAACGAACCTGTGAAGGATTTACGAGTTTTGGAACAAATCACATTCCTAATAACCTAGAATAGAATATACATAATTAATGGCTGTAATTTATTGATTAAATAATTAATTGGACGATGAAATTAGCATGCTGACGATCTGATTAGTCAATCATTTATTCGTAATTAGTTTAATTTCATGCGACTATTATTTGACCAATATCAAGATAATGTGGACAGCGATAAATTTAATGACATAGCATGCAAATTATCACTTAATCTAATTTGAACAAGAATTTATGCTAGTTGGGCATTACTATCCCACTGTTGGGCACGGATCGCAAAGATGAGTGAGGAGGTAACCTCATATGCTTCTTGTACAGACAAATATAAGGCAAGATACTGGAGCTAACTTTTATAACCAATTTAAAAACAATATGGTAATAAAAAAAGATATACAAAGAAAAAAGACAAGCCCACTGAGTTTCTTGACGGATCTTCTCAGTTGAGGTCGTGTCCCGATCCGGTGGTAGTGTAAAAAATATATATATGTAACTGACAATTTGTAAGTGCCTCCGTGTGTCTATGCAAAAGAAATATTTCATTTCATTTTATTTCATAGTCGATTGTGATGGCTAACTAACGAATTGGTGGGCTACACACACCTTTAAGAACTTTTTAGAGTGTGTAGATAGGTGTTTAGAAAGATCAATGGTGCGTGCAGTCGTTTGAATTTCGGATCCTTGATTAAAAGGCCGAGTTACAACCATTAGGCTATCGAAGTTCTATAAAATTGTTAGGTATCTTAATAGCTGTTCATCAGCCTTTTTACGTTCTCTTCGGAACGTGTGTTTCCCTTTACGAGTGCCTGAGAATGCGCCTGACAAGCGTTTTGAAAACTCAGTGTTTTGATAGGCAGTAACGTGCTGTTACTTATCCCCTGTATTTTCTCCCTTAGTCGCCTCCTTTTTTTGTTCTCGAGGGGGAAACCTTCAAAAGGTACCGACGCCGTGGGAGCGACGCAGGGTTATGTGGGATTTTTACCGCACTAAAAACCCCCGGTGGCCTCGCCAGTCGTCTCCTACGATATCCTAGAAAAGAGAAGGAGGTGCTATTCAAAACCGACATTACATGGCACGTAATAATCATTATAGTAAGGATACATTAGAACACTGTATTAAAGGTGTCGTTCTTAGCTCCTTTAAGCCAGGATATAGTAGGTGCCTTACTGGTCGAGCCTATTTTTACTTCGAACATTATTAATGTAATAAAATATTGACAGCATTTCAACACTTATTTATTTATTTTAAAAACGTAAAAAATACTTTTTAATTGAGGTGGATGATAAAATATCAACTAAATAATTTATTTACAATGTAACTGGCGATAGGGTTTTCGTCGTGGTTGTTCCTAGTATTCTACAACTCTTTTCAACTAAAATAAAATGTACAGTCGTATAATTCTAATGTAGAGAAAATACGGAGTGTAATGAAAGCATGGCCTAAGTTTTAATGAAGGCTGAGGTTAGACGAGTTTGGCTTTCGAACGCGCGTTGAGGTTTTGAGTAACAATTGACGTCACTGTGAGGTTTCGAGTTCCAAGTTAATGAATAATGTAAACTAACGTTAGTAATACAGTTTGATATGTATCAATATTGAAAACCCTTTAAAATATTACAGGTTCGCGCAGTACTTTAGATTTTCAATGTGGTAGAATGTATATAGTTCGGGCACAGAGGTGCCAAAGACATATCTATGTATTCTATGTCTAGCGTACAGTCTTTTTGTTTTAAGCAATTGCATAGTTTTATCGCGGGCCTTGAGCGCGGTGAATCAAGAAATTCCGTAACGAAAAATCCTAACACTCCCCACAACACACATCCCCACTCCGCCTACCGTGGAGCGCGGCCGAGCGTTCACTAAACGTGTATGGTACGACACGATAGTACAAAGCTCGCACGGATCGAGACGAGCTGGTCAGAAATCGGACGAATATGTTAGCAGCTGTTTGTGAGAAAGTATATAGTATCAGAGAAAATAACTTCAATTGATATCAAAGAAATACTTCATAAATAAATAATTATAATTGCATAAGTTGATAGAAAATGCTATGTAATAGCTTTACCGTGGCAGCTCCCGAGTGTCCCGTTTTTTTTTATAATTCCATTTTTCAAATCAGAAGGTTGTGTGTTCAAATCACCTCGGTGTCACCATTGTTAGTTTTGGTAAATGTGTTGATATTTTAATATAAAATAATATACGTATACAATCATTGGCTTTTTATTGTCCACCCTTTTAGTACCGCGGCTAAATGACGACTGACGAGTACATCCAACTTAATCTAACGTGGTGTCTAACAAGAGTGATAGCCTAATAACTGCTTTTCGGTGAACATCAAACAACAAAACGTCGTGAGGAGACCTACGCACTCGAGAGTTTTTTAAAGAACAAGTTCTCGGAGGTGTGTGAAGTCCACCAATTCGCACTTGGCCAGCGCGGTGGACTATGGCCTAAAACTCTCTCATTCTGAGAGAAGACCCGTGCCCAGCAGTGGGGCAATAATGGGTTGACAACACACTCACTACCTGAAGTCAGTACTATACCGCTTTACACCCATACAGTGGTGATCCTACACTAAGCAACAGTAAATAAGCTTGAAAGAATATAATTGCAATAAAATCCTCTGCCCCATCTAATATTACAATCTATAGCATAACAATAAAAGAGATGAAATCAACAGACAAACAAGGCAATAAAATAGACTAACTTGATTAGTGAGACGGTAGACATTTCTCAGTAATTTTGAGACTAAAACATTTTTATGAAGCAAAACATAAATTAATCTATATCTTGTCTTAATAAAGATGTGATTTGAATTTCAAAGATAGAGTAATACAATGTTTGAAATTTGATTACATGAACTAATAAGTAAAATCATAATGTACGTAATTAATTTTTCCACTGACGCGTATTAAAGGAATGTTTAATTAAATTTTAATGGATCCTTGCTATATGTAACTTCGTTATTTTACATCAAAGCTTGTTATCATACGTTCTTTGAAGTCGTAATTAGTTGTTGGTGCGTATTTCTTATTGTTTCGAACTGTTTATTTATCTAATTGAAGTAGCAAACGAGCATGCAATCCACCTGATTGTAAGTGGTCACTGCCACCAATGGACTTCCCTAAACTACATATATAGAGCATGGGTTCTCAAGTCAATCACAGATGCGTTGCTGCTCCCGAGGACTAAGATGGTCAACACATATAAATGTTAGCTGGCAAGCACACCCTTCCACCAAAACTCAAGAACTTATTCACGCTAGAAACAAATGTGGCGATGATACCTTCTCGGTCGAACTATCTTTTAAGTTCTGTGTATTAAGTGACGTTCATACACGGCAGTAACTAATTATTGGGCAGAGCTTACATATTTTTATGCGATGTAGAAGTAGCATACAAGCATGCCTACTGGATGTTAAGGGGTTATTCAATGAACATTTGTAATAAGCTCAGATGAGTCTAGAGTGTTTTCTGAGGTCGGCCACAGATAAATTTCTGACCCTGAGAACAAAGCGTGAACGTATCGTATGTGTACATATATCTTTATTATCAACCCGTTTAAACTACGAAACAACATGTTTGATACTGCTGATATAATACATTAGGTATAATGATAATGAGCAGTGATAGCCTAATGGCTGAAACTTGCCCTCCCAATCGGGAGGTCCGAGGTTCAAACCCAGGCACGCACCACTTATTTATGTGCGTATTAATTATCACTGCTTTTCGGTGAAGGAAAACATCGTGAGGAAACCTACACACCCGAAACTTCTTTAAAAAAAAAGTTCTCGGAGGTGTGTGAAGTCAACCAATTCGCACTTGGCCAGCGCGGTGGACTATGCCCTAAAACTCTCTTAGTCTGACGGACGACCCGTATCCAGCAGTGGGACAATAATGAGTTGATGATATATAATGATAATGCCACCACAGTCGAACCACAAAGAATTATTTGATACACCAATTTGAAAAATAGTTAAATCTTCCAACCAAAATAACACCATATCGCTGCTAAACGCCACAAACATAACGGAAATGTTTATCTTTATCTAACCTTATCTTGATAAAATCCCGTCCCCTAAACAAATTGTTACATCCTCTTCTTGAACTCCCCCAAACCTTTCCGTGGCATTCAATCTCCATATATCTTTTTTTCATATTTCCGTAAGATAACACGGCGTAGGAGATAAGGTGGCGCGGAGTCACGTCGCATCCTCGCCAGTATCCGTTTTAATTTCCGTCTATCCTTAGAGATTTTATGCTCTGATGTTCGGAAAAATGTTGCGAGGATTACTATTATGAATTAATTGTAGCAATATGATAAGGTTATAAAACTAGACGTTGTTACAAAAGGTTTTTTTTATCTGAGTGAAGTACATCCACGCGTTCTACACTTATAGCACTAGTGTGATGCTATTGATTTTCTCCTGTGACGTGGGTACCATGGACACACACAAGACAAATGCACAAACACCCAGACACGGAACATGAATCTAAACTCATCATTCAGATACATGTCTAGCTGGGAATCGAACCCGGGACCCATTGCTCGTTCGATCGGTATGGTACCCGGTCCGCCACGCGGGTCGTCAAGTAGCAAACGAGTTTGCAGTCCTCCTGATGGTAAGTGGCCACAGTCATACATGGCTACCTGTAATCAAACTCAGATAAGATCAGTCTTACATGACGTTGCCCACGATGTTTTCACTCCTGAGGAATAAGTTAGAACTATTCGGATAAGTATATTTCCCTTACCACACTCTCCAGACCAGAACACAGCAACGCTTGACAAAACTGTTATTAGGCAAAAACAGATAATGCTTCTGGAGTCGAATCACGTTATACGGCAGAAACAAGTGTGGCGATGGTGCTTTCATATTCATATGGTTTTTTTTATAGTTGGGCCTAACGATAAGGCAGACGGACCACATGATGGAAAACAGTCACCGTCGCCTATGGACAATTGCAACATCAGGGGAGTCGCCAATGCATCGCCGGCTTTAAATGAGAGCTCTTTTTATACCTTTCTGAAGAGCCCCATGTTATAGCCCTCCGGGAATACCGCAGAAGGAAGTTCAGTTCAGTTGATGTGGATGGAACTTAATCCGTCAGCGAGTGGTGTGGTGAAGGAAAGGTGATGTGGGCACCAGTTCAAACAGTTCCTCGGAACACTCACCATTATAAGTGTTTTCACCACTTCAAAAAATATACTCGAGTAGGTATAACCTAATCTTAAAGGCGTGTGACAACCGACGGGCAGTGGAGACGATAAACAGTAGAACGTACTAATCTCAATTAAACCGGTGCGGCCGCTCGGTCCCCAAACTAATTAACTACGAACACGTCGCGAGGATGTTCTGTTGCTAATTAGATACGCTTTACAGCACGTTGTTTGTTATTTTAGCCGACTGCGTTAGGAGGGTTACGTTTGGTAATGTTCGCTGACAGTTTTTTAGGTGGTGGAACCAGTGTAGTTCGACCTACCGCCTCATTTTTAGTTTGAAACATTTCTTCCGTTTTGATGGAAGGGTGCGGTTGTCGGCACACTTTTATATGAGGTGACCATCATAGTCCTCGGGAGTAGCAACACATCTGCGAATGACTTCAGGTAGAATTCATATTCTATATGAAGTTGCTTACAGAGCGTCCATGGGCGGCAGTGACCACTTATCATCAGGTGGACTGCATGCTCGTTTGCTAATTCTATCAGACAAAAAAAGTAATAGCTAGGTTGCAACTTGTTCTCCCACTCGGGAGATCTGAGATTTAAACACCAGGCATACCTCTGATTTTCCAAAATTATATGCGTAGTACCAATTAATTTAGTGAATCTCCAAAACCTTTGGTTTTTTTCTAAAATGATATGTGTTTTAGAAATTAACTAGTCACCCATCGCAACGGTTGAAATTCGACCTTAATTCTACTCAAAAATGAAACTTGATGTTGTCCAAAGTAGCACAAATATTTCTCAAATTCAATTAAATTGTATAAAATTTTACTCGGTTTAAAGGTCTTAGAGGTTTAATTAACAAAGCTGTATTTAAAAGCAATAGCGCGTAATTTGAAAAAGACATGTGATATGGTGTCTAATGCAAGATAGTGTGTGTAATGTGTTTTTAGTTAGTTTTATGTATGTTTTGTACATTATTTGAAAAAAATATTAGCATTCCGTAATCCTTCTCTATATCAACTATAACCACGCGTAATTTCATACTCCTCTGTCTGCGGCAAGTATCTTAAAAACGAATCGCAAGATTTTGCTTCGCGTATTAATATATAGATTAACACTTGTTTATGATGAACGAAAACATACCTACACGTCATCTTTATAAAACAAGGTATTAAAACTTAAAGTCTACCTATTAGCACGTGGCCAACGCGGAGGACTTTAGCTTGAATCCTCTCAATCAGAGAATAGACCTGTTTCAAGCTTTCGAATAATATTGGGTTAATGCTGATGTTTGTATAAGAATTTGTATGTTCATTGGAATCAATGTAGAAGACAGACTAACATAGGGTATGCTTTTGTTACTTTGGTACTTGCGATCAGAGAAAAAGGGAGAACGGGACGATTTTTAATATCCCAACGATACTGATATCAAGTTATATAACGTATTTCACTCCCACATTTGCGACCAAAATATTAAACGTCTGAAGCGAATAAAAATAAGCAACTTTATAGCTAAATAACTTCGCTGAATACTAAATTGATATCTAAGTGAGTGTCGACTTCTATCAAATTTATTCATATTTACTTTCAGAAATGTATTAGGAGTTCATATCGTGGAAACCGAAAACTTATTGTTTGCTTGGAATTAAATCTTTCATATTTTAGTTGTGAAGAACAGATTTATATTTATACAACAACAAAATCTGACCAAAATTCTTAAATTCTTTAATTTCCTTCATCACTCACCACAACAACCACCCTTTTTTTGTTATCGACGGGCAAACCTTCAGAAGGTACCCGACGCCGTAGCAACGCGGAAGGTAGCAACGCCGGGTCATGTGGGATTTATACCTCACTAAAACCCCCCTGGTGGCCGACCTCTGCGAGGAGAACTCCGGGATCTTCAACGAAACACAACCAGAGTCCTCCGAGCGCGATGCTCCTTTCGGGCTCGTCACCAGTGAACATTTGAGGTTACCGTAACTCCTGGTGTTTACAACGGCATGCGTCTACACATGCCATCGTCCTACCCGGGGTTGCTTGTCTGGACGGTTCGACCTCCCACTCTAGCCGCCCGCAACCCCGGAAGCCCCTTTTAGTCGCCTCTTACGACCACAACAACCACCTACCACCATCTCCTTCTACTGCCATTATTTTTCATGTCTGTCTATCAACAGCAGTGTACGATATTTGCATCCTAATTTGTAATAGCAATAGTCATATAATATTTCCATACGAATTAAGGCATGCAGTCCTTCTGAAGGTAAGTCACTGCCGGTCACGGACATTTGTAAGCAACTTTGTACAGAATAGAACCCTATCTGATGCCATCTAAAATGCGTTGCTATCCCTAAAGAAAATGATGGTAGTTATGAACGTGAGCCGGCAACCACACCCTTTCACCGAAACCTAAGAACCGTTTTACGCCAGAAATAGACGTGGTGGTGATACCTTCCCGGTGGAACTATACACAGGCCGTGTATGGTAGGATAGAAATCTTTAGATGTTTTGACGTGACAACGTCTTATAATTCGAAAGCCGGCTGCACGCACCAATAAACATGAGTTAAACGGCGTTACCTCGCTCTGAGGCGTTCCATTTAAGGCTTGAAGTGCAAGCGTGAGCGCGGAACGAGTGAGAAAGATTCACAAACGGCCAACTCGCATAAATACAATTATGTCAAAAAATACACAAAATTGTATTTATAGACAAATAAATGTACAAATAAATGTAACTTGAACAATTCCATTGTGATTTCTATTTATCTCCTTCTCTATATCCATACAAAATATCTATCAAACAAATAAAATTAAGATTTTCTTATGACGTTCTCATGTTCAACTATCGTCAGTAAACAGACTTTACAGACAACAGATTGTTTTTTCTGAAAATTGTATAGCCGAATTTGTGTACCTATGATTTCAGGGAGTGATATTTCGAACGCACAATAATAATCCTTTAGACTTCTAATTCAGTGTTTCCTATGTTTTCGTTTAAGGTTACCAAATACGACTTCACTTCATAATATCCTAGATTGAAGAGGGGGCAAATAGCTGACGCAAGTCCCTTATCTAATTAACTCAGAACATTTCTAGTAACAAGATAACATCTTTAGTTATTATGCTATCCATGTACATGGTACGTGAAAAAATATATACAGGACCTATTTGTATGCATTGCTTTCGTCTTCCAGATAGAGGTAGTTCGGATGGCAATGTGCGAGGGATATTTTCAGAATGAAACTAGAAAACGCCTAACTTTGTAGCTCGCGTTACCAAATCCGTTTTTTACTTCGATTGTCCTAAGTTTTTTTTATGAAATTCT